>CAUYUJ010015236.1:258267-345382 GCA_963575745.1 Prorocentrum cordatum
AGTAGGAGAACATGAGGAGGACGAGGATGAGGGCGAGGAGGAGGAAGCGGATGAGGAGGACGATGACGAGGACGAGGAGGATAGGGAGTATCCCGTCCGTCTTCGCGCCAGCACAGTGGCCCGCGGTGTGGCCCAACTCGTAGCCAAGGGAGTGCCCGTACTCGTAACCACAAGAATAGCCGCGGGCAAACGCCGAATCCTGCTTCGCCCTGCTGTCCTCGAGCAGCGAGATCTTGCTGAGGTGCCTGCTTGAACTCGCCATCTCGGCGTCGCTGTGCGGGCGCTTCTTGGCCCTCGACGCGAGCGGGACCGGCTGGGTCGAGAGTTCGACTGGGTTGAGGTCGACGACGACCTTCGAAGCAGAAGGCATGGTGTTCTGGCCAGACATCGCGACCGCCGAGGTGCCGATGGGCTAGCCGCCGACGCTCAGGCTATGCATTTCGTTGAGCCACAATGGCTTCTTGGAGCAAGACTTGCAGGGCGAACAGGATGAGGGGGAGGAGGAGGGGGATGGGGGAGGATGACGAGGAGGAGGAGGAGGAGGAGGAGGAGGAGGAGGAGGATGGGGCGGACAGACGGAAGAGGATGAGAAGGCATAGGAACATGATGCGAGGGGGAGGGCTCGAGAATGTCGTGGAGGGGGTGGGGTGGGGTGGGGTGGGGTGGGGGGGGGGGGGACGAGGGGGAGGACATGGGGGTGGAGGAGTGCGAAGCAGGAGGAGGGATGGCGAGGCGGATGAGGATGAGGATGAGGAGGGGAAGACAGGGCGAGGAGGAAGAGGAGGAGGAGGATGAGGAGGAGGGGGAGGAGGGGGAGGATGGAGGAGGAGGGGGAGGCGGAGGAGGAGGAGGAGGAGGGGGGGGAGGAGGGAGATGAGAAAAGCTGTTGTTGCTCAAAGAGCGCCTCGCATCACTCTGCGCGGCAGCCTGGCACCAGGCTGCGGCGAGAACCCTCGCGCACTACGCCTTGCCGCGTGCTTGTGTGTGTGTGTGTGTGTGTGTGTGTGTGTGTGTTGCCCAATGTCAGTCCTGCAGCGCGTCCTCTGCGCACTTCTCGCTGATGCGGCGGCGCCTTGCGGGGTGGATCCCGCTCTCCCCCGCCTGGTTCCTCTCCAACTCGCTGTCGGATGCGTCCACTGTCCCTGGTGGGCTTGCTTGGCTAGCCACTCCGTCGTCCTCCAGCGCCTGGGCCAAGTCCTTCTCCGCGGTGTCGGCACTGCCCTTCTTCTTGCTGGCCTCGCCTTCCTCCTCGATACCCTCGCCCCCCGCGGGCCCATGCCCCTGGGGCGCCTCCTTGGCCTCCTCGGGGTGCGGCTCGCCATCCGAGTCCTCCTTGTCTCCCTCGGCCTCCTCCTCCTCGCCCTCGTCCTCGGCATCCTCCTCGTCATCCTTCTTGCGCGCGTCGCCGCCTTTGTCGCCATTCACGGCCTCGGCATCGAAGGTGGCGGCGGCCGTCGTCTCGCTGGCCATCTGGTTGGCGAGCAAGACGGTCTCCTTGAGCGAGCTGTCCGTCGCGCTAGAGAGCCTCGACCACTTCTGGGGGCCCTTGCTCTGGATGTGGGCCTCCCAGCCGCCGTTCGCCTTCTTCGGTCGGGGCGTTATCCCGACCTGCTTGGCGCGACAGCTCGCGGGGGCGGGGTGGGGGGTGGCGCGGGGAGGCGGACAGGGAGGACGCAAGACGATGACGGTGGCGATGAGGACGAGGATGAGGCGGAACTCGTTGGCGAGGAAAAAAGGTGCGAAGCAACGGGTGAGGCGGAGGATGGCGGTGGGGAAGGAGGAGGAGGAGAGGGGGGGGAGAGGGGAAGGGAGGCGAGGATGAGGAGGAAGAGGGCGACGACAGGGGGAGGGGGGGGATTGGGCACTCGGAGGGCGGTTGTGTTTCTTTCACCCACCCCCAACCTTGTAGTGACCATGCACCTCGCACAGCTCCCTGCACTCGATGATGATCTGCATGTTCTTGGCGGCGATGTCGCCCTCCACGTCGCCGCTGTGGTCCGTGGCCTTCACCTTGGGGCGCTTGCCCTTGTCCGTGGCGCCCTTGCCGCTGTTGTGGACGCCCTTGCCCTTGGCGCCTTTGCCCTTGGCGCCCTTGCCGCTGTCGTCGACGCCATTCCCCTTGGCGCCCTTGCCCTTGACGACCTTGCTCTTGGAGTCGGCGCTCTTCGCCTGATCGTCGAAGCCCGCGCCACTGGCGGCCGCCGCCTTGGAGGCCTTGCCACCCTTGCCACGGGCGCCCTTCGCCTTCAAGCTCTTGCCCTCGTCGTCGCCTTCGTTGCCACGGGCGCTCTTCGCCTTGGAGCCCTTGTCCTCGTCGTCGCCGCCGGCGCCCTCGTCGACAACCTCGCCGCTGGCCTTCGCCTTGGAGTGCTTGCCCTCGTCGTGCTTCTCCTTGCCGCGGGTGCCCTTCGCCTTGGAGCTCCTGTCCTCGTCGTGGCCATTGTTGCCGTTGGCGCCCTTCGCCTTGGAGCTCCTGCCCTCGTCGTCCTCGCAGCTCGCCTTGGAGACCTCGCCGACGCTGCCATTGCAAACTGGCGGTCTACTTGGGCACCACCTGTCCCCGTTCCCCCACGTCCAGCAGGCGGTGCCGTCCTTCATCTTGAGGCAGGCAGTGGCCAACGCCTGGTCCTTGGTGCGCAGCGCCCACTTGCCTACGGCCATGTCCACCACGAAGAACTTCGCCTTGCCGCCGTCCTCGCTCCCCGTGCTGGAGCTGCCCGCGCTCTCGGTGCGCTTCCGGTTCATCTGGGCGCCGACCTCGGGCACGAAACAAAAACAAGAAGAGGGGGAAGAGCAGGGGGAGCAGGAGGGAAGAGGATGAAGAGCAGGAGGGAAGATGAGGAAGAGCAGGATCAGGAGGGGAGAGGAGGAAGAGCAGGAGGAGGAGCAGGAGGGAAGAGGAGGAAGGGCAGGATGAGGAGGAAGAGGAGGAGGAAGAGGAAGAAGAGCAGGAAGGACCTGGAGGAGCAGGAGGGAAGAGGAGGAAGAGCACGAGGAGCAGGAGGAAGGGTCAAGAGGAGGAGCAGGATTTTGAGGAGGAAAGGAGGATGAGCTGGGGCAAGAGGAGGAGCAGGTGGCGGGCTAGGCAAGGCCTAGGGTAGTGACAGTGATGACAAGGAGCAGGAGGAGGAGGGTGCGCTAAACGGCGACCTCCTTGCGGTGCGTTGTGCTCTTCCTGTCGCCGCCGCACGAGCTGCTGCTACCGTCGCCTCAGGGAGAGAGGGGTAAGGGCGAGGAGAGTTGGGGTGAAGATGAGGATGGCGGGGGAGGACGAAGATGATGACAGCGAGGATGAGTGCGAGGAGGATGAGTCAGGGGGATGGTTGGGAGGATGGATGAGCGACGGGAGGGAGGGGTGGGAGTGAGGGATGTGAGGGGAGAGGGTGAGGAAGGATGGGGGGAGGAGGGATGGTGCGGGAGCAGGGAGAGAGGAGGATGAGGGGGAGGATGAGGATGAGAACGAGGAGGGGCGGCAGGGAGGAGGGATGGGAGGGTGGATAGAGGAGGGGTAGGCGGGGGGGACGGGGGGGGGGGATCTATGAGGGGGGGGTGCGGATGAGGGAGGATGGAGGAGGGGGGGTTGTGGAATATTGAAGTGTAGGATGAGGGGGGGGGGGGGGGGGGGGGGGATGATGAGAAGGAGAAGGAGGAGGAGGATGAGGAGGAGGAGGAGGAAGAGGAGGGGGAGCAGGAGGAGCAGGAGGAGCAGGAGGGTGAGGATGATGAGGAGGAGCGGAGTCCCCACTGACCTGGGCCATCCGAGAGAGGGTCGAAGCTGTCGGAGCCGTCGTCGCCGTCGAAAATCTGCTGCACGCGCTTGCGCTCGGCGAGCGCCCGCGCCTTGGACGGGGGCGGCTGCTTCTTGGCGCGCGGGGTGAACTGGGCATCCATCGCGTCGACCAGGGCCTTCCGCAGCTCGCGCTCGTTCCTGGGCGGGAGGGGGGGGGGGGGGGGGGAGTGGTCGCGACCTCCTCCTCCTCCTCTCCTGAGCCTCTCCCCCTCCTCCTCCTCGTCATCTCGTCCCCCCCCCCCCTCATCCTACTCTTCGTTGCTCCACCCTCGCCCTCCCTCCCACTCCTCCCGCTCCTCTCCTCCTCTATCCTCCCTCTCATCCTTCCTCCTCCCCATCCGTCCTCATCCTCATCCTTATCCTCGCCCTCGTCCTCGTCATCATCCTCATCTCATTCTCACCCTCAAATATAATCAATCCTTCCCCTCATCCTCCGCCGTCCCCGTGTTTCGTTTTGTTTCGTCCCGCCCACCTGCCCCCCCCCCTCGCGATCGCCCTCGTCGTCGTCGCCATATTGGCGTCGGTGGTCCTTGTAGCCCTCCTCCACGCGCTGAATAGGTCCAGCGCCTTCTTCGCGTCGGCGCATATCATCTCGCCTGACTCCCGCGAACGCACCTCGAAAGGATGAAGAGGAAAAGGGGGGAGGAGGGGGGGGGGGAGGAGGGGGGGGATGAGGAGGAGGAGGAGGGAGGGGCAGGAGGGGGAGGGGCGGAGGAGGAGGATCAGGAGGGGGAGGAGGAGGAGCAGAAGGAGGAGGAGGAGGATAGAGGGAGGCGGGGGGGGGGGGAGGAGGGAGGAGGAGGAGGGAGGGGGGGGGAGGAGGAGGTGGAGGAGGAGGGGGCGGCGGAGGAGGAGGAGGAGGAAGAATAGGAGAAGTCTGGCACCATTGCAATCGCCCCCTCCCAATCGGCCAGGTCGAAGCAGAGCGAAGTGTTGACCTGGGACAAAAGCCCATGCCCCATGCCCCCCCCCCCCCCCCCTCGTGAGGGGGAGAGTTGGTGTGGGGTAGCATCGGCATCGGTATGTGTTTGTCGCGCAGTGATCTCGGCAGCCGCCCTGATCACGCGCCGCCACTCGCCTTTCAAGAGGTAGTCGCCCGGGCCTCGCGTGGCCTTGCGGCCGCTGGTGTCCCACTCGCACAGCGGGCCCTGCGCCGCGAGCGTCTCAGGTGGAAGCTCGCGGATGGCGTCCGCCAGGCCCGCGCGCGCGGTGGGGCCCATCCCCGCAGCCCCCTCGGGGCGAAAAGGGCGCCTTGAGCCAGAAACCTGCAACAAGTGCGAGGGGGGGACCCAACCAGACCAAGTTATCTCAACCTAGCTAGACGTAGCCCCAACCTAACCTAGCAGCCCCCCCATATATATATATATATATATATATATATATTGTCCTAACCTATAGGAGAGGGAACCACAACCGAACCTACTGATCCTAGAAGCTTGGACTGACCTAACCTAGTAGCCCCAACTTAAGTTTAACATAATGGTGCCAACATGACCTAGTAGCCCCGACCTAACCTTAACCTAGCACTGCCAGCCTAACCTTACATGCAGTACGTATACGACGGTGACGTTCATGTTGGTGTGAATGTTAATGTTGAGGATATCTGCAATGTTAATCGTGGTTGTCTGGAATAGTGTTCATGGTGTATGTTGATGATATCTGCAATGTTAATGACGATGGTTGTGATTGTGAATATATTGATGATGGTGACGTTCGTGATCCTGCGCAGTTCGAACGCAGCAGCAAACAAAAGCAGACAAACACAGACAAAGCAGACAAACGCAGACAAAGGCAGTCAACCGCGGACAAACCAGACACGAACAACCTCCAAAACTCTCTGGGTGGAAGGTCCGGAAGGTGGGGGGCGTGGGCAGTCATCGCCACGCATGAATCTGCGGAAGCAGTAAAGAAGGCCGCCCCGGTCGCCCTGCTCATCATAGATGAGGCAGGGCAGGCGTCCGAGCTAATGGCTGCCATGTCCCTGGACAGCGTCATCCGCTCCGGTGGGCACCTATAGTGTTGGCGGCGACCCCAAGCAGCTCCCCCCCGCAGTCATCTCCAGGAAGGCAGCGGCTCAAGGGTTATGCCTCTCCATCTTCGACCGTCTCCACCAGTCCTTGGGGGGGGCCGGTCCGCCGTGGTTCAGCTCAGCCTCTGCTACCGCATGCACCCCCTGCTGCTGGTCTGGCCGAACTGGGTCTTCTACAACAGCACAATGGACGCAGGCCTAACCGACCCTTTGTCGCAGAGACTCTCTGATCGAGGGGCTTCCATGGCGAGATTTCCACCCCTGGAGCGACATCAGAGTCGTAGACCTAGCAAAGGCAGCGGGCACCACCATCGACGACATGGAGCTGATGTTGCGCTGCCTCGAACCAGGAAGCCAGCGCAGCGAGGAGCGGCGCCGCTTCCTACTGGTGGATAACCCTTTTTTGGAGGTCACATCACGCAGGGTGCGCCAACCTACCGGAGGCGGCGCAGACGGTGGACATCGTGCGGGCCCTCCTTCCTGCCACGCAAAACGGGACCACAGTGCGAGTAGTCGTCGGCGACCAGCTACAGCGCGCCATCCTGGAGAACGGATGGCCCCAAAGCGCGCGCAGCGTCAGTGGCGCCCTCAGGCAGTCCAAGGCCAAAGGCAAAGGGAAAAGGAAAGACGGAACAGCCCCGGGCAAGGGCCCCGCAACCCACCCCCAGAGCGCTCCACTGACGCCAGCGACTACGCCAGCGTCTTCGTACAGTGGAGCTCAGAGCTCACTGGCATCTCCCTGAGGTGCCCCGGCTTGCGGCGCATCGCTGAAGAGCAGCTTGCGAACGGCAAGCTCACCATCTCAACCATTGACTCCAGCCAGGGCGGCGAAGCCGACCTGGTCATCTGCCTGACAACCAGGTCCAACTGTAGGAACGACTGGGGCTTCATGGACAACCCCAACAGAGTAAACGTGGCAATCGCCCGCGCCACCCGCAACGTGGTCATCGTCGGTGGCGGGGGATGTTCGCCGCCGCCGCGGGGTCGCGCCTCCGGGAGCTCTCTGAGTACGGAAGATTCGCCAAACTGTGGGTACGCTTCTCACAAGCGGGGAACATAGGCAGCAGGTGGACACTCACGGTCGACGAAAGATTCGACCCCATCCGGGACCTCACCACATGGATCCCCGAGTCGCCCTCGCACACAGGAGACGAGGTCATCCAAGGGCTCGACAAGGCGATCGTGAAAGCTCGTGCCTCCATGGGGAAGAATTTCGCAGATGCGATAGCAGCACCACTTGATCCAGAGTTCCCATGGAGCAGCCTCGGGGGCGCCGTCCGCAGCAGCCTGCAGAGGCTTTTCGAGGACCCCGCCATGGGGGTCGTACTATGCACCGTCTCCGGGCTTCACCCCCACCAGTACTCCATAGCCGACTCACCATGGCAGCCTGGCCGGCTCGACCGCAAGGCATGGAGCCATCCAGGGTTCTGCTGCGACGTCGAGCTGGGCATTGACGCAAGCAACCTTGTCCTAACGTGGGCCGCTCTGGTCTGGTTCCTCGGGCTGGGCGCCCCCTGGGCCAACTCGCGCTCGGCGGCCCCTGAAGCGTCGCCCCCCCCCCCCCCCCCTGCCCAACGTGAAGGGCGTCAGCCACCGACCGAAGGGCGCCAGCCGCTGCGCCCCCCCCTGACGTCCTACAGCAGCTTCCAGAGGCATGGAGCCAAGAGACTGGGAGATGCAGGCGGCGCCGCGCACGCCCAGGGATGCGGCGCCTGAAGTCCCTGCTCCGCCCAGGACAAACCAACTCGGAGCTGAGGCGATCCCTCCTCAGCAGCGATGGACACCCCCACGCTCGGAGTCCTCCTAGTGGTTATGATGCTCCAACTGCGCGAGCCCCGAGCGACGCTTTGGCCTTTCCCGCATCCAGAGGCCACCGGGGACATCATCGAAGCAGCCATGGGCATCTGCTTCCCCTGGCAGAGTGTCCGCCAAGAGTACAGAGCCAAGTTCGCGGGTGCCTGGGGCTTCGACCTGAGTGACCTCTCATCCCTCCGCGGGAAGATGGGGGACACTATCGGGCATGTCAGCACGCTCGCCACCTATGCCCACCACCACCAGGTCGCAACCAATCACGGGTGCCCAACCACCTGGGCTGGGATGCCGAAGTGCAAGTTCACGCTGGAGGCCCCCATGAGCGTCCTGGAGGAGATAGTCAAACCAGCCGTGATCAAGTCCCTGAGCAAGGAGAAGTGCTCCATCTGCACTCTGCACACGGAGCTCAGCGGGTCCGAGGACGGGCTCGGTTGCCCAGACTCAATGGCAGACCTGGAACGCATTGCCGGAGGAATCGCCATGTCCAACAGGCGGCTCGGCGAAGACTCCTCTGCATCCCCGGCCCCCGGTACAACACTCACCCCACCAAAGGTAGGTGGCGACAGGTTCCGCGTCAGGCTGCAGGATGACGGCAGCTTCGACTGCGACGGAGACGACTGCCCAAACACGGGGATCAAAGGCGCGGCCGGCATTTGGGGGGATGACGACACAAGGGAACTTCTGGCACAAAGCCGCTCCCAGGCGTACATGCAGGGCAAAAACTACAAATGGCTCTGCGAGCAGTGCTGGGTCAAGTCGCTGGAGAGGAGGGGCATTGAGGTCCCCCTAGCCGCGCGCGACTGCGGCAACAAGAGGTCGCTCCAGCAGCGCCTGCAGGCGTACAAGCGCACTTTGGACGAGGCACGCCCTTGTCATGGGCCCCCCCCCCGTCTACAGGCCGCAGTCGGTCGGCGCCGCCCTGCCAGCTGACAAGCTGTCGGACGGGAGATTCGGGCCCAACTCGCACCGCTCGAACACCTACTCCGCCAAGTGCGACGCCTGCCCTGCGGGATCGCCCCTGCTCGTGCGGTCGGTGGCCAGCCCCGCCCTTGGCTGCTTCATGTGGGGCCCGGGGCCAGGGGCGCCGTGTGACACCGAGACAGGGCTACCGCCGTGGGACACCATGCCCACGCTCTGGGCCCAGCAGCAGTGGAACGCAGGGTGGGCCTGCAGACGGTGCCTCATCCACATCTGGAACGTGGCGCCCGGCACGCTCGACCGCATCCTGGACCAACACTCCTCCAGTGCATGCCCTACGGCGCCAGCCAAGCGCGCAGCAGCAGCGGAAGTGCAAACGGAAAGCCGCGATATCAGTGTCTACCTCTCCCCATCTAGCGTCAATGCAGCTGCCGAGGACACGTGCTCAAGGCAGACAGCCGCCGGGGGGCGAGCCTGCCCCCGACGGCGTGGAGCACGACAGCGGAGTAGGGGGAAGTAGCGAGCCGGAGAAGGCTGCACGTGACATCAAATGCTTGTTCCCCGACGTCCTCCCGCCAGAGGGCCCCGTTCTGCCGGCCCGCTCCGCCGCCGGGCTCGCCGGGGTGGAATCCGACGGCCCCATGCGCTTCTTGGTGAAGTACCTGCTCGAATGGAACCACTCCGTTTACAAGCGTTGGGCTGATTCCGTGCTGCAGCGCGGTGAGGGGGTCACGGGGGACAAGACCGATGAAGGATCGTGGCCCCCTGCGCGTCTTCGCCCTTTCCTGGAAATATCTACGGGGAAACGATCCCGAGCAACTGCCACCCGCCCAACGTCCCATGGGGCGGGCAGCGGGCCGCAGTGGCACGAGTGGTTTGCCACGTAACAAAGTCCAACGAGAGGTGCGAGGACATGTGGGTCAGTTGCGCTGCCATCCTGACCGAGCAGCGAGGACAGTGCCCCCTTCGCCAACGGATCAGCACACTGTTGACATACCTCATGGGGATCGACCGCGCCGCCCTTGCCTGCGGAACCATCAGCGCACTGGCCCACCGAGACCCACGCGAGGCAGACGCGTGCAGGCTCCACAGCGGCGGCCGAATCCCCAGCAGCAGCCTGGCTGAACAGAGCAGGCGAAACCGCAGACCCCCCCCAAACAGACAGCCGCGGACCTGTGCGGGAGGACACTGCTAATTACGCTCCCATAGCAACCCCCCGCGCTACAGGAGCAGACGGGGGAGGCGGTCCTCCGACGGAAGGGAGAGGCCCACCCAACCAGGCAGGCAGAAACGAAGGCGAACCGGAAGGGGTCGACTGGGGCGAAGACAAGAAAAGCGAGTCAGACACAGCCAAAGACACGAGCCCGGCGGCCAGCCCAACCCCTGTGGCGGACGATGGAGAGGAGGAAGGCTCCTCCGACCCCTTCAACCCTTTCAAGGGCCCACCCAACAGACCCGATGCCTGGGCCCCGTTCGATCGGATCGTAGATCGGGGCGCCATCCGTGAAGTTAGGAGAGCGAGAGACAACCCGCAAAGAGCAAGCAGCTCAACCTGGAGCATCAACGGCGCCAGGGGCGACCGCGTCCTCAGCCGCGCGACCAGGGGCAAGGGCCGCCAACGGCCCGTGTGGGATGACACCGCGGACGGAGAAGGTCGTGACGCCAAATCTCCAGAAGGCAACCCCGCGCGGGTGGAGATCTACGAGGCGCCCTGGAAGGACATGAGGACCACGCAGCCGCCCCGCGAAGACCCAAACGATCCCATGGGGGGCATCCCCATGTACATGTGTCCCGTTGCAGCTGCAGCCGTTGCGAGGAAGGAGCAGGTGCAGGATAATAGAATACGCCTGCAAAAGACGCTGGGCGGAGCGTTCAATGGAATTTGGGCCGCATGGGTGAAGAGGGCTGCCCTGAGACAGGAGCTCAGCGGAAGCTAAAATCACAACCCTAAACTGAACGCAGTCCAGTCGTGCAGCGATTTCCCCCAGGCATGGAGTGACGCAGGGTACGGCGCCTATAGGATGGACAGTGAGCTAGGGCTCAATGTCCACTTGGCTTCTGTCAAGGATAATCACATGAAGCTCATGCACCGCGACTCCCGTGCGCACGCTCAACGCGATCACGACAGCAACGGCAGACCCGCCCCATGGACAGCAGAGGGCAGAACAGCCCCCGCTGCAGCCGCGCATGACCTATGGGCAGGCGCCATCGGCTCAGCCATCCCCGGCCAGTGGCAGGACTGGCAGGAGTGGAACTCCCGGGGCCAGCAGAAAGCCCGATGGACGAACACACGGACTGGAAAGGACAAAGTAAGCGGTACTCCCCCAGGGGGGGCGACCGGTGCACGGACAAGCGCGCCCGATGGTGGGCTAGGGAGGACTCTTGCGCCCAGGGCTAGCAGGGCCCGGCCAACCTGTCACCGCGCCCCCGGCCCTCCTGGCCAGCGGTTTCCGTCGCCCACGCCACCTTCCACCCCCCGTCGGGGCTTGTTTCACCTCGCAGCGCCAGGCCTTGGCCGTAATGCCTTGGTGCAGCATCCGCTGGGGCGGAGGTCGCCTCACATCTCACCCAAGGCGCAGCATGGCTAGACAGCCCGCGCTGGATACGTGGACCCATCCCGGACATTTCACCCCCCTGCTCATCAGGGGGCCAGCCCGCTGGGCTGACCAGCCCCAGGACCGCCCACTTTGCTGTCCAACGGCGACAGCCGCTCACCCTCTGGTGAGAGGGGGGCGTCGGCAGAAGCACCCCCCCCGCGCGTCAGCCTACCGGCCTGTTACTTCAGGCCACAGTTTTGGCGGCTTCGGCTCCAGCGGCGAGTAGCTGCGACTCCCCAGGACCCACCTCCGGGGGCGCATCTCGCAGCTGGCCCACATCTTCCGCGTTGACTGCGGCCCCGGTGGGCCGTCACCCGTTCGCGCACATTCAACCGAGACCTCAGCGGCGATTAGCTGCGACCCCCACGATGTGTAAAATAGATCCTAGCGGCGATTAGCTGCGACCCCCCTTTCTTCCATGCAAGTGCTAGCGGCGATTAGCTGCGACCCCCAGGACGATCCAAGTGGCAGACCACGGCCCCTGGCCCACGGCTGCAGGGTACCTGGTCGTGGGGTGAGGCGTTGCGTCCCCTCGCCTCTCCCCTCCCGGGCCCGGTGGGTGTCCCCCACCCTTGGCTCTGGGGCTCGCCCGACGCTGCACTTGCGTTGGTGCTGGGCCCCCCCCCCCCCTGTTCGCGCCGTGGTCCGTGCTGCTCGTGGTCCTGCTCTGCACCCCCAGCGACAGTTTCCACGGTCCAGGGGGGACACGTGGTGTGTGTTGGCGCTAGGGCTCAGGGGATGCGGCCTGCGACTGTCTGGGTTGGCTTGCCACCTCAGCTTCGCGGCAGCTGAACCCCCCTGGCAGGCAGCGCAGACGACACCACCACCACGCGTGCCGACCATCACCATCCGACGGCGGTGCTCCCTTTGACAGCGGAGTTCCCCGCTTCGTGAGGCGGCGCCGCGCGGGCGCGCCCTGGGCACAGTCGCTCGGCTCTCCCCTCGGCAGTGTGATGCGGATCACTGAGGACTGGGCGCTGAGTGGTTCAGCCTACAACGCCTGTGCAGCCTTTGGTTTTCCCCGCTTTCGCGCACTGTTTCTGGTCCCGGCCGCTCAGCCGTTCTGCTTGTGCAGGTCGGCCGCGGAAGTCTGGCGCCGCACTGGCGACTCACTTCGTGGCTTCCTCGCTATCGCGCACGGCGGCCTGCCCACTGTGGTTTGGGCTGCTGCGCCTCAGTGCGTTTGCCTTTCGAATTCTGTTCATTTTGTTCAGTGCATGTGCAGGTGCGAGCTGTCCGTCCGCCGACTCTGGCTGGCGGCGATTTCTCTTGCAATTAGCCCGTGCCGTGACCCGGACGCCGCTTCCGCTCCCTGTCCGTTGCCTTGGAGCCGCTGGCCAAAAAAGAATCCCCAGGGGCCTCCGTAACCATTTTGGCTCAAGCCTTGGTAGCCGGAGGTGGCTTTCGATTCTGCTACCTTCACCACGCCCAGCGCATTCCTGCCCACCTTTGCGAAATATTTTTTCAATCATGACGGCGCCGTGGGCTGGGCTTTTTGCGATGTTATTTCTGCATGTTCAGGGCGCTCCTGCAGCTCAGGGCAGCAACTTATCTGCAGTCACGGTGCCCGATCACCGCAGCGGTCGTGCGGATGCGACGCGCTCGACTCACAAATCTACCCCTGAGGGCGTCGGTGCGCAGCTTGACTTTGTAAGACGGACACCCTCCAGGCGCTTGAGTGACGAAGATTGGTCGTGCGACTTCAACAGCCTGAGCACGGGCAGTTTGAACGGCCAGGACGGGTGGATCACCCAGAAGCGCAACGCCGGATGCGACACCTCAGTCAACGCCGATTTCGGCCTTGACGGAACGAACGCCCTAAGGTTCGGGTGTTCGGGATCTGGGGTGGGCTCGAGGGGCTTCAAGAAGGTGTCCCTGCTGCCCCTCACGAGCGGCTCATTCCAGACTCTTACCTTGCAGTTCGATATGCACACAAGTTATTGGGGCATTTACGCAGGATTGGGAGCTGATGCCAATGGCGATGGTGTCCTCGAAGGAGAGACATGGGAGGAATGGTTGCCGTGTTGTTTTTATACGTCAAGTAGGGTGTCTTTGACCGAGGTAACTTGTGGGAGCTATTCTGAGCAGGTTACTGGATCGGTCGGCGGATGGCACACTTTCCACATGGTTATTGAATTCAGCCCTAGTTGCAGCATGGGAACGTTCTCGTACAAAGCGGATGGAGCAAGCGAGTGGTCTATTATCAAATCATCCGTGGCATTAGGGGTGATCCCGTACTCTTGGGATACGATCGCCTATCACATTGAAGGGTCGACTGGTGGTTTCGACAATCCGTAAGGGCTTCGCCCCCTGCCGCCGGTCCCCTTTCTCGGAGAATGGGCCATGGAAAAGCGAAGTCATGAGGCTTTGGCTTCGCCGTGAAGCAGTGTCGGGACCTGTTTGTTTTTCGACCCTGACCCTACAGATCTGCGTGAGGGGTGCCGCCAACGAATTTCAGAAATGTGGAAAATCCCGTGTGGTTTTGGACCCTGACCCTACGGATCTGCGTGAAGGGTGCCGCCGTATTTCAGACATGTGGCAAATCCCATATGTTTTTGGACCCTGTCCCTGCCGATCTGCGCAAGGGGGTTCCACCGAATTTCAGAAATGTGGCAAATCCTAATTCCCAACCGTCCTGTGGTGTTGGGTCCTCGTTTTGAAGAGACAGCGCCCCGCGTCCCACCTCCTCTCCTCCTCCCCCTCCTCGCCCTCCTCCCTCCTCCCCCTCCTTGCTTCTGCTCTCGGTACACCCCTCGCGCGTTTCGTAGCCCAATAGGGAGCTCCACCGAAGGCCCCAGTGCTGCCGTCCGCATGCGTCCCGCACACCCATTTCGGCACACCCCTCACACGTTTCGTGGCCCCAAGGGAGCTCCACCGAAGGCCCCATGGCTGCCGTCCGCATGCGTCCCGCACACCCATTTCGGCACACCCCTCACACGTTTCGTGGCCCCACAGGGAGCTCCACCGAAGGCCCCAGTGCTGCCGTCCGCATGCGTCCCGCACACCCATTTCGGCACACCCCTCACACGTTTCGTGGCCCCACAGGGAGCTCCACCGAAGGCCCCAGTGCTGCCGTCCGCATGCGTCCCGCACACCCATTTCGGCACACCCCTCACACGTTTCGTGGCCCCACAGGGAGCTCCACCGAAGGCCCCAGTGCTGCCGTCCGCATGCGTCCCGCACACCCATTTCGGCACACCCCTCACACGTTTCGTGGCCCCATAGGGAGCTCCACCGAAGGCCCCATGGCTGCCGTCCGCATGCGTCCCGCACACCCATTTCGGCACACCCCTCACACGTTTCGTGGCCCCACAGGGAGCTCCACCGAAGGCCCCAGTGCTGCCGTCCGCATGCGTCCCGCACACCCATTTCGGCACACCCCTCACACGTTTCGTGGCCCCACAGGGAGCTCCACCGAAGGCCCCAGTGCTGCCGTCCGCATGCGTCCCGCACACCCATTTCGGCACACCCCTCACACGTTTCGTGGCCCCATAGGGAGCTCCACCGAAGGCCCCATGGCTGCCGTCCGCATGCGTCCCGCACACCCATTTCGGCACACCCCTCACACGTTTCGTGGCCCCACAGGGAGCTCCACCGAAGGCCCCAGCGCTGCCGTCCGCATGCGTCCCGCACACCCATTTCGGCACACCCCTCACACGTTTCGTGGCCCCATAGGGAGCTCCACCGAAGGCCCCATGGCTGCCGTCCGCATGCGTCCCGCACACCCATTTCGGCACACCCCTCACACGTTTCGTGGCCCCACAGGGAGCTCCACCGAAGGCCCCAGTGCTGCCGTCCGCATGCGTCCCGCACACCCATTTCGGCACACCCCTCACACGTTTCGTGGCCCCATAGGGAGCTCCACCGAAGGCCTCATGGCTGCCGTCCGCATGCGTCCCGCACACCCATTTCGGCACACCCCTCACACGTTTCGTGGCCCCACAGGGAGCTCCACCGAAGGCCCCAGTGCTGCCGTCCGCATGCGCCCCGCACACCAGGTGTGTGGCGTGCCGACATGGGCGTCGCGGCGCGCGGGTGCTGCCGTCGGGGTCCCCAGGGAAGCCCCCTGCAGAGGCGACGCTCAGAGTCACGAGTACCGAGAGTCACGCAGACCCAAACTGTTCACAGTCGTATACATACATTTACACTGGGCGTATCCATGCACGCATTCATGCGAATAGAATCAATCGCGCGCGGATTCATTCATAATCAGACTCGCTCGCGATCCGACTCGCACGCGCTCAAGCTTTCAGATTCGGACCTATCGTCTTCGTTCGTGTTGTGTACACTGCCGCGCATTTCGGCACACCCCTCATACGGCTCGTGGCCCCATAGGGAGCGCCACCGGAGAAGATATTCACAATTGCGGTACTCTCAACTGCATATGGTTGGGTCCTTCGCCAGGCTAATCTTTTTGGGACCCTGACCCTGCCGACCTGCGTGAGGGGCTCCACCGAATTTCAGAAATGTGTCTTTGCGGCTGTTGGCTGCGCCTCCCCTCCTCCTCCTCCTCCTTCTCCTATCCGACACATGTGTACATGACGCTGGTCTGGGACTGCAGTGTGGACGGTCTGCGTGTCCCGCGGGTTCTCCTGTGGCTTGCATCCTGGCGCCGGGCTCCCTTGGGGGCTGCCGCTGGTCCCGGGTCCGCCCTCTGTGGCTCTGGTATTCTTGCATCCTGATTCTGTCGGTCAGCGGTGGCGGTGGCACCACCCACTCCGTCGTGGTCCTGTGCCGGCGCACTGCCGGGAGGTGGGGTGCTCAGTGGGTGCCCCCGTCGCCCGTGGCAGCGCTGTATTCCCGGGACTCACCTTTCACGGCGAGGTGTTCCCCCCCAGGTGGCGCGTCCGACGCTGCCACACTCCAGCCCAGACCGCGTCGGCGAGGTTCAGCCACCGTCCCATCGATGACAGACGATGACGTCCCGGAGGGGAATCGAGAGGCGGTAGGGGATGGGAACCCTAGAGAGGGCCATGAGGAGGCTGATCGGCCCACAAATTCGGATTTGCGCTGTCCACCCACCATGGGGACAGGCGCCTGTGCCGCCCCACGCAGTGGCGGGTCTCTCCCTCGAGAGACCGCCAGCTGTCGAGGGATGTGGCGCCCTTGCACATGTGACGCTGCGGCTTTTGGCTGCACCCCCCTTCTCCTGTGTGCTTACAAATGTGTCATTGCGGCTGTTGGCTGCGCCTCCCCTCCTCCTCCTCGTTCTCCTAACCGACACATGTGTTTATTGCGGCTGTTGGCTGCGCCCCCCCTCTCCGCCCCGTGGTCAGATTCAGCCAGCTGCGTTCCAGCGCTCCATGAGGTGGGCGCGGCAGCTGCGAATCTCGGCGACTTTCGTGCCCGGTACCTGCGGTTGCAGTATACCGGCCTTTGGGCCAGCGTGTCCTCTCTCATCGTTGCTGCCCCGACCAGTCACTGGTTTCGGATACGATGACGACACACCGGCCCCCCCCCCCGGGCAGCAGTGCGGTCCGCGGGGTCAGTGCTCTGTTGGTACTTGCCGTCCCCGGGTCTCTCTGTGGTCACATTCAGCCCTGACTCCACCCCAGCGCCTATGAGCTGGCCGCGGCTGCAGCGTATCTCGGCGCCCTTCGGCCGTTACCCGCTTGGCGGCAGTGCTGGCGGTTGGGCCTGCGTGTCCTCTTCCATCGTTGTTTCCTGGCCTGTGACTGGTTTCGGGGACGATGGCTGACGCGCCGGCCCCACCACGGGCAGCGGTATGGATCGTGGAGTGAGAGCTCTGTAGGTTCCTGCCCTTCTTCTGCCCAGCCGACCCCGCGTACGGCGGTGGTACTTCGCACTGAGTGGTTCAGCCTTCAGCGTGTCGCTTCGGTACTACCTGCCTTCCCCACCAGCGCCCCCACCAGTTTGCCCGTGACTGGTTTCGGAACGATGGCTGACGCACCGGCCCCACCATGGGCAGCGGTGTGGATCGTGGAGTGAGAGCTCTGTAGGTCCCTGTTTGTCTTTGCCGACCCCGCGTACGGTGGTGGTACCTCGCGCAGAGTTGTTCGCTTCAGCGTGTCGCTCCGGTGCTACCTGTCTACTCGGCTAGGCTGGCTGCGCGGACTGGCGCCGACAGGGCGACTCTTCCGCAGCGTATAATCGGGCACTTTGCTTATTGCATGTGCACATTCGCTTTCTTGCGGATTTTTACTGCAGGTGCGTTGCCTGTTGTAGCTAATTTGCCTCGCCTGCTGGCCCAGGCGACGCCTACCGCTCCCTGTCCGCCGCCTCGGAGCCACCGGCCAAAAAGAATCCCCCGCTAGCGTCCGTGGCCACTGGCTCAATCCATCTGGTGGGCCTACCTCCCCCGGGGCAGTCTCCCGCCGCTCAAGGGGGCGCCCGCGCGCTGCGCGGCGGGCCGCGGCCGGCCCCCCCCCCGCCACCCTGGGCGCGCCCAGCCATAGCGGCGGCCGCGCCAGCCCAGCAGCGCGGCAGTGCGGGCCCCAGTCCCCCCCCCCCCCCCCCTTTCTTGATCGCCATCCTGTCGAATGGGGGGCGGGGGGGCGGATCGACCGACCGCGCCGAGGGGGATGGGGGCCACTCAGCGCAGGGTACGGGCGCCCAGTCACCTGGTCGTGGTCGAGCAGCCCCCAGATCAGGCTCAGACCCCCCGCAGTCAGCAGACCCCCCTTCCCAGTGTGACAGATCTGGAAACTGCTCTCGTGGCGGCGGCGGCGCCCCCAGCAGAGGTGCCTAGCCATCCTGGGGCAACCCTGACGCAGTGCCCTTCGGACACTTCGACGCGGGGACGCCCCGCCTCAGCCCCCCCCCGTCCCCCACTTCCGATCCCGCCTCGATCCCTTGCCCCCGCGCGCCCCCCTCCTCTCCCCGCCTCGGGGCCGCGCAAGACCCCTTGCCGCCGACTGAACTGGCCGTCCAACCCCCCGAGGCTGACGATGGCGGCGCAGTTGGGCCCCGAGGGGCAGTGGTCGAGGTGAGCTCCAGCGAACACCTGGGGGAGACACGGCGGCGCGCGGCAGCGGACCACGTTGTCCCCCCCCCCTGAGAGCAGGCCCAGGCACCCTCTCAGACAGGGGCGGGCCACGCCTGCGAGGTACAGGCGGGTGATGGAAGTGGGAGCAACCATCGACGTGCAGTGTCTATTGCGGCGGTTAGCTGCGCCCCCAATGACAACGGAATGGTGAACCCAGTCGCAGCGAAAGGCGCCCCTGGGGTGCAACCTGGCGACGGAGACCGATGCGACCACCAATCTACTGTGACTCCTGCGGCGGTTAGCTGCACCCCCAACGTCAACGGTGGAGTGAACCGAGTTGCAGCTAGTTCCCCCCCCCCGAGGTACAGGGCGGCGTTGCAGACGGAGGCGGCCGCCAACGAGTAGTGACTCTTGCGGCGGTTAGCAGCACCCCCCCACTCACGACACAACGCAGGACCAGCACATGCAAACGCCGGCTTCGGCTGCCCCGAGGGGCCTTGAGTCCTGCGAGGGCGCCCGCCCATGGAAGCGCCCTTGACCAGGGGCACATCGTCCCAGGGGAATCGCTGTCAGCCCTCCCCCCCCCACTCTGCTCTCCCCCTGACTCGCCCCCGATCCCCCCCCCGCTGCCAGGTGCCGACGAGACGCGCGTGCTCAACGAGAACCGGGACATCTCCCCCGCCCTCCCTCTCCACCCTATCCGGGCCGACGATCCACAACGGCCGTGGGGGGAAGTCGACTGGGAGTGGCTCCTCGAGGACCGTGAGTCCACTGGGGGTACCCCCGACAGTGACGCGTGCAGCGCCTGGGGGGATCCTCGCGCGATCGGAGACGGATCAGGCTTCGCCGCCCGAGATCGACAGATCTCCCCTCCTCCAGGCCTCCACTCACCCCCACCGCCAGGCTCAAGCCAGCACTGCCGAGAGGGTCAAACGGGCGACTCTGAGCACGGGCGACATTGTCTCCGGAGATCGGATGGGGGGAGCCCGCCAGCAAGGCTGGGCCCCCCCTGCCCTCGCGGCGCCCCAGGGGCCAGTAGGTCCCAATGCGAGCCGCGGCGAAGCGGGGGCCGCGACGCGGATGCGCCCCCCCTGGCCCCAAGGGTCGCAGACCCGAGGGGCGCCGAGAGAGGTGGCGCCCTCGCCGCCCTCGTGGCGCACCACGAACTTCAGGCAGGACCGCGGAGAGACCTTCCCAGGCGCGCCGCGCGCAGTCAAACGATTTAAACACGATGGACCCACGAACCCGGAAAGGGATATAGACATGTGCAGCATGGTCACGTTTTCACGATATCCAACTGGGCGACACCTCACGAAACATCCCACGAGACACCCCGCGAAACATCCCAGGAGACACCTCACGAAACAACCCACGAGACACCTCACGAAACATTCCACGAGACACCCCGTGAAACATTCCACGAGACACCCCACGAACAGGCAACCACTCAACCAGACACCCCACGAAACATTCCACGGGGGTGCGACTGGGTGTGGTCGTGCTGGGGTGTGGTCGTGCTGGGGTGTGGTCGTGCTGGGGTGTGGTCGTGCTGGGGGGTGGTCGTGCTGGGGGGTGGTCGTGGTCGTGCTGGGGGGTGTCGTGGTCGTGGCTGGGGGTGGTCGTGCTCGTGGTCGTGGGGTGTGTCGGCGTCGGCGTGCTGGGGTGTGGTGCTGGTGTGGGGTCGTGCTGGGGTGTGGTCGTGCTGGGGGTGTGGTCGTGGGCTCGTGCGTGCTGGGGTCGTGCTGGGGGGTGGTCGTGCTGGGGCGTGGTCGTGCTGGGGCGTGGTCGTGCTGGGGCGTGGTCGTGCTGGGGTGTGGTCGTGCTGTGGTGAGGTCGTGCTGGGGTGTGGTCGTGCTGGGGTGTGGTCTTGCTGTGGGGGGGTCGTGCTGGGGTGTGGTCTGGGGTGTGCTGGGGTGTGGTCGTGCTGGGGTGTGGTCGTGCTGGGGTGTGGTCGTGCTGGGGTGTGGTCGTGCTGGGGTGTGGTCGTGCTGTGGGGTCGTGCTGGGGTGGGGTCGTGCTGGGGTGTGGTCGTGCTGGGGTGTGGTCGTGCTGGGGTGTGGTCGTGCTGTGGTCGTGCTGGGGTGGGGTCGTGCTCGTGTGGGGTGGGGTCGTGCTGGGGTGTGGTCGTGCTGGGGTGTGGTCGTGCTGGGGTGTGTCGTGGGGTGTGGCGTGGGGTGGTCGTAGTGCGGGTCGTGCTGGGGTGGGTCGTGCTGGGGTGTGGTCGGTGCTGGGGTGTGGTCGTGCTGGGGTGTGGTCGTGCTGGGGTGTGGTCGTGCTGGGGTGTGGTCGTGCTGGGGTGTGGTCGTGCTGGGGCGTGGTCGTGCTGGGGCGTGGTCGTGCTGGGGTGTGGTCGTGCTGGGATGTGGTCGTGCTGAGGTGGCCCGCACCCTGTGATTTATCGATCGGGATTTCAAAAACAAGCGTTTCGCTCGAGACATCCTGTCAAAATCCCAAGAAATCCAAATACCCGCGCGCGGGACGCGGCACGCGCGAGACATCCTCAGAATTCCTGCGCGAGGGGCGCTTTTCCGTGTCGCGGTCGGCTCTGCAAAACCAGCGTGTCGCTCGAGACATCCTCAACAAATTCTGAAACCAAGCGTTTCGCTCGAGACATCCCCAACTTTGCAAAACCAGCGTCTCGCTCGAGACGTCCTCAACAAATTCTGAAAAACAAGCGTTTCGCTCGAGACATCCTCAAAACTAATTTCGCCGGCCTCCTTCGACCTCGATATCTATCATGGAAAAATTTCGCCGGCCTCCTTCAAGTTGGGCACCGGGGACATGTTTACATACTAAAAGAGAACCCTGGGCCTTTGCCCTTTCCGGGAAAAAGGGTCTCGAATACCTCGCTAGCTTCTGCTGGCTCCGCCACCCCCCCTGGCGCCACGGCGTTCGTGCTGAACTTCGCGGTGTTGAGAACGCCCCGAGCCCCCTTAGGGCTGCTCCGAGTCGGAGGGCCGAGCTTGAGGGGGGCGCCTCCTGCCGATGCTGCGCCAGTGGCCCAGCCCTGGCTCAGCTCGACCTGTCCTGGCTCGTCTGGCCCATCACAGGAGCGGACTACGAGGCCAGGCTTGGAGGAGTGGGTCCAGATCCAGTCCAAGTGCTTGTCTTTCGGTACTCGCGCCTGACCGCCGACCCCGCCATGGCGTCGGAGAGGCTGGACTGCGAGGACCCTACCGAAACAGAATTGTACGCGGCCCGCTTGGAGTATGGCGCCCTTCACCTTGCCTCCCTGTGCACGGTCATCGGGGTAAGAGACCCTTCCGGCGGCTACTTCCCGGCCCCCCTTCCCGGGCTCTCAAGGGGGCGACCCGAGGTTGCCCCCGGCGCGCGAGATACCGAAGCCGACCGCGAATTCAAGTACAAAATATGCCGCGACCTCATTCACGAGCACCGCTAGAACAGGGTTCACTTCCCGGACCACACAGTCAGGAGCTGGGCGGGGCACAGAGGAATGTGGGATGACTGCGTCGTGTCCACAGGTCAGCACGGCGTCCTATCCACAGGGCGGCGCGGTGCAGGACCCGATGGTTCGGCGACCCCTGCGATACCAGGCGCAGAGCGATCCTCCAGGATGCCGGGGGTGATACTGGAGGGCGACGATGCGCCAGTGGGGCCCTGGCCCCTAAACAATGAATCCCACATGATCAAGTTCGGTTTTTTTTCCACCCCACCACCAGATGCGAATGCTGTGGCTGCTGGCTCGCGCGGGATCCCCGAGGTCCCAGGTGCGTCGTCTGCCGCAGACTTGCCGCGCCATGGTGCCTTGCGGTGGGCGGATTCTATTCCGACGGCGTTGAGGCGCCAGGACACCCCCTCGACACTCTGGGTACACAGCTTGCGTACCAGCTGGTCAGGGTAGGGACGCGATGCGCCCCCATCACCAGCCGCGTTACCTCCCAAGACCAACTGCCTGAGACTACCAGTCACTCTCCAACCTGGCTCATCTCCGAGCTCCTCGCAGCATGGCGTCGCATGACGGACAATCCGAGCGAATCTTGGTACCCAGCGGCAGACAGGGGCGCCCCGAGCCTGGGGGGCGAACCGACGCTCAGAGCAGCGGTGAACGCCCTCGCCAAGCTCTGCAGCGCTACTCAAGGATGGGCCCTAGAGGCCGCGTCGCAAATACGCAATCGCATCAGGGGCGGCCCCTCTAGGGGAGCTTTACGTGAGTGGGTGCCCAGCAGCCTTTCACTGCTCCCGCGCGCTGCGGTGCCGAACCAGCCCCCTGGCCCCGCAGGCGCGGGGGTCAACGCGGAAGGCCTGAGGTCGATATTCCAACTGAGCCTCAGCGGGATTCCCGCGGACGATGTAGACTGGCTCCGAAATGAAATAGGAGGGGACTTTCTTGATCAGGCGCTTGGCGTCGCGGCCACTGACGAGCCCCCCCCCCAGGGCGCAGGATGTGAACACGGAGGCCGCGGAGGTGGCCTGTGCGGCCCTCATCTCCACCGCGAGAAGGGAAAGGGGGACTCATCGCGGATCACCTCGCCCCGGACAGCCCCTGTGGAGCCGCGACGCGCCTCGCCATCTCGCTCCGCGCCAGGCTTCACGGAAGGGGCGCCCCCGTCCCCAGCGCAGCCAACCAGCAAGCCGCGCGGGGCGAGCGCTTCGGCAGCCGCAACATTGAGGAACGGCGATCGGGCAGGAGCGCTCAACCCTCTCTGGAGAGATGGAGCAGCGCCCGCCGCCTGCTGCAGGAGATCGCGGCGTTCCGTGCGCAGGTAGCGAACGACGGCGTACCAGCCAACATGACCTGGAGCAGGATACTGGCACCCTTTATTTGGGAATCAGTCACAGAAGAGGGAAGGGAAACCCTAAGGAGAGTCTTCGAGGCTGCTGGAATATCTACCCACACAGTCACGCACGCAGCCAGTCGATGGCGCTTAGTGGGCATCTCCGACCTACAGGAAGCTCACCAGCGCCTCGCGGGAGAGACAGCAACCATCTCACAACTCACGGGAAGAGAAGTCGAGGCCCCCCTCCCAGGAGGATACATCCATCCTGAACTCCAGGAGCGCACCATGAGCTGGCTCGACCCCCTCGGATACGTTCAGGAAGGAACATTAACCGGGGATCGGAACGCCGTAGAGAGAGGAGCGCAGGCAAGAATCGCGAGGACGAGCGCACGAAATAGCAATGGAAACGACGGAAGAGCCGGAGGTCGCCACGCCCCATCCGTCTCGGAGGGAGGCGCACAGGGCACCGCAACCCCCCGGCACACAGACATCAGGCACATACTCGGCGAAGACCCCAACACCGGAAGCAGGCCCCCGGTGCAGGCAGACCCTAGGAGCGATACCCTAGACGCCCTCGTCAGACGCTTGGATGCCACGCAAAGAGATGACGAAATCGCGGGAAGAGCCGGGCAGCAAAAATCGACCGCAGCTCCTTCAGCGGCGCGGACGCGCAACTCGTAGCGGAAAGCCTCTTGAGGGAGCCCAGAGCGCACCTCGAACCGGGGAGCTGGATATCCAGAGCCATCTGGCTATGCCTTGCACCGCGCTATATCCCCCTCCTGCGGCCGGTGCTACAGGTGCGAGGCATGGACGCCAGACCGTGCGAAGTCTTCACCAGATGGCTACAATTGGCAGGGATGCACACGCCGACCGACATCAGGATCGCGCTGTGCGAAGGGGGGGAGCGGGCCCCCAGTGCCTGCGTGCCATTTGGAATCAACCAAATACGTGTCCTCCTCCGGAGCACCGGCCTCGGGGCTTGCCATGCCGAGGAAGAAGCGATCTCGACAGCCCGCCTCCTCATGGAAAGCCTGGGCACTTCAATCTCCGACGGGGCGGATCCGCCAGGGGACGCAGTAAGGGTGCTCAGAGAAGGCGAGCCGGAGCCCATGCCCGGATGGGACTCGGGCGAGGGGCCGCGAACGTGCACCATCTGTGCGGGGGATTTCGACGGGCCGGCAGAAGTCCTCATCCTCTGCGGACACAGGTTCCGCAAGCACTGCTCGAATCGCTGGAGGCAAAGCCAGCCAGAAGTCTTCAGGGAGGGAGGCAGCTCAAGACCAGTACGTTGCCCCCATTGCAGGGCTAACGACAGAGGCAGCGTCTCAGCCCTCTCCCCGGGCCCCCCCCCTCATGAAATCCCTGAGTCTCTCCAGCTCAGGGGCGGGTTCCTGGCGCCGATCACGCCTCCCATCGCGTGCCGTGAACTCGCCACCGCGGCGCGCGCCCTGTCCAGGGACCTGGGCTGTCTCAGGGCTGACCTGGTCTCCACAGGGAGACCGAACACATGCATCACAGTGCGTGACATGTCGAGGATCCACGACCTAGTCACAGCGTGCAGGCCCCCCCTCCATCTCAGCCAGCAGACGTGGACGTGGACCGGGACAGCGCAGCCAGCCCCCCCACAGGAAAGTGGTGACGGGAGAGGAGGGGGCGCCATCCCCCCCCCCCCCCCCTCCAGGCAGGAAAGAATGCGCTCTATCCCGCTGGTTACGTACGACAGATGGGCTGCACTGCTAGCCAGGTTCCCACCGGCAGAGGGTGAGCGCGGGCCCCCCCCCTCCTTCCCCATCCCGCTGCTGATGGCCACAGTCAGGGAAGTCGGGGCCGAGCTGGTGATCACGCGGAGGTCCCTGACCGGTAAGAGAAATGCGGATGGGACTGGCGCCACCCTCGCGATGGCCAGCCCAGGCGCGTACGAGCAAATCAAGGAACTGGTCCGTGCCAAAGCCGAGGAGGATGAAGGCCAACGCTCGATCCCCACTGTGCTGGTAGCCGACGCTGGCGCCCCCCAAATACAAGCCGCGTTAGCTGCGGCGGTCTCGGGAGGCGGCCCTTGCAGGATTCTTGCCTTGACCGCCCAAGGGGTCCCGACCCCGGGAGGACCGGGCCCCATAGAACTAACCGCCATAGCCAACGCTCGGTGGGGGTATCGAGCAGCAGGCCTGATCGCGCATTTGGTGCCAAAAGGGGGAATCCCGTGCGAACGGGTAGGATGACCCCCCCCCCCCCTGAGGCAGCTGGTCGCAGCGCAGTTCTACGTGACAGACACCCCCCAGAGAACGCAGATCCCGCCATCCATCGTTGTGCGGGACATAACAGCGCTGATACCAGCGATGCTCTGCACATACTCGCGCGTGAGCCCCGAAACGACGCCATTGTGGCACGGACAACTAGATGGCAACGTGCCCTCGAGATGGATGGGCGCGACGCGGTAGACGTGGAATGAGCCGCCGCCAAGATGCCCCTCCCAAGGGGCGAGACCCTCCTTGAGGAGGGACTGGAGCCACTCTTCCACCACGTAGTGCGGTGCCGACCCGCCATGCCCACTGGCGCACAGGTCCCCGACGACCAGCCCCTAGAAGAACTGCAAGTCGCTGCGCAGACTGCCCTGGCCACAAACATCAACGGGTGCACCTGGAGAACCAAGGAAACTTCGGATTCGGTACACATGCCCGCCCTGAGTACCGCCACGTGCCTTGCCCACTCCGTTGCCTCCGACGCAGCTGCAGCATTCGGATGCAGAGTCGGCTTGAACGGTGGAGGTTTGTTCCTCCTGAAGGCTCCGGGAAGGATCGCTGCCCCCGTATTGAGACACCTCTTGGAGGAGCTCCCCAGGATCTTCGGGAGTGGACGCAACTCCCCTGCCCTCAGCCCCCAGAGGATCCTCCTGGAGGGCAACTGGGGCGGCAGCCCGTCCTTCGCCTGGTTTGCCGACCCCGAGGAAGGCTTCCACCTTCGATGGAACCTAGCAGACCTCGGACAATCCAGGCACGTAGAGGCCACGGTAGGCACGGGGGCGGCGGAGCATATAAACACTGTGTATGCCTGGTTCCCCGACACAGGTGAGTTCAGACACATGGCGCAGGCGAGGATCAGACTCAACACGGCCATCACCATGGCCGCAGCCTTCTGCGGGACCAGCTGCATAACAGTTGGCTCACAGGTCATCCGGATTTTCCCAGCCACCCCCTCGAGGGAGCAGGCAAGACGGGACGGATGGGGCCCCAAGCGAGCAGCGGGGGCACATCGAGGCCTTCGCCCAGGAGGAAGTTCGTCAAGCCCCCAGAAGAGCCGCCCAGTCGCAGATACTCGAAGTCACAGCATTCGACCGACGAGGCACGCAAATCGGCCCCCCCCGAGCCAGGCAATTGCGTCCAGACCCATGGATCCCCCATCGCGCCACTCTGCGAATGTTCTTAACTACGATAGGCTCATCTGGGGCGAGGCTGCACACAAGAGTCTGGCCCTTCCCCACAGGGACCGGGGGCAGGGAGATACCAGCCAGCACAAGGGCCCCGGAATGGCTACGGGACGTGGACGCAGCCATAGACGTACGCAGGATGACCGCGCGCCTCAGACCCACAGAGGGGGGCGAGGGCCCCTGGGACTACGCCGCTCTCCTCCACCCCGGGGAACATTTCACTGCGGCGATAGCCGCAGGAGGGGCGGCATGCATCACCACCAACGGAGAGAGAGTGGGCACCTGTGCACCTCGAACCCCGCGCGGGTCACGATCGCACTGCCCGCCGAAGCTGACCTAAGAGCCGCCAGCAGCGGAGCGGACCGCCCACGGGCCAGGGTAACGCTACAGCTGACGCACGCCCCAGTGCACCTTGCCAAGCTAGATTCGACACCCGCCCGCGCCCCCAGACCAGTGGATCTCGGGGTCGACACCAGCCAAACTGACAACCCACTTTTACCTTCCAGGAGGCGGGCGGCAGTGGACTCCCTCCCAGGCCCAGCCGCCCGAGAACCTTTCCCCACCTCGCCGAGGTTCTCACGCGCAGGAGCCTGGCGCACTCTAGGCCCAGGGCTGCTCTCGTGAGGGCGGAAAGTGATGCCGTGCTGTGCGCGCAGGGCATGCTCGGGAGGTTCCTGGCCTGTGTAGGAGAGCAATGCATCCACGACATGGCCGGGAGTTTTCAGACCAGGCTCGCGCTGGAGCAGCGGAGGCAGGAGGGGGGCAGGGCCGCCCTGAGATGCGACTGGGACCTTTTTGCCGCCATATGGATACTCCAGCTGACTGACCCGAGCAACCTGGGCAGAGACCATGTGTTCCAGCTCATTAACGAGTTAGGTAGAAAGGATGAGGTCACCAGGCAACTACCGTTCACGCAGTGGCTCCCCCCCGAACTTGACCCCGCCTACACGGCGCATCACCCGTGGTTAGACGTGCCGGGAAGCAGGGGCACTGAGATCGACGGCTCCACCACTCGCGTGCTCGCTCCAGGCACCGCCGAGAGGCTGGCGGCTCTAGACGGAAGGCTACGGAGTGCAGCGCAGGAGGACAGACGTCGCCACGACCCGGGGGGGGCCCCCAGACTTAGAAGGACAACCCGGAGCCAACAAGCCAAACCCCCAAACAATAGTGGGGCGGACCCGGCGCAAGGGGCGCAGGCACAGGTCAGGCGCAGTCGGAATCCGAGCAGAACACCGGCGGCGGAGCGGAGCGCTGCCCACCGCGCCCCGCAGATCCGGGACCTTCCCGTCCCACAACCACTGCCAACCCGTCCTCCCATCGTCCATCAGGCCCCAACCCACAGGCCCCCCCCTCCCGACCAAGCCGTCGGTGGTGTGAGACCAAGGCAGACGCCCAGCGATCTACAGCAGGATAGCGTTGACAACCCTCCCTCCAGCGCCCGCCCAGAGGGCGCTACTGGAGGCGACATTCCCCTGACGCGGGCAGACGACCACACCAACCAGGGCTTGGAAAGAGGGTCGGAGGGGGGGTCGGAGCGTCCCTGAGCTTGCGCCGCAGCCCCCAACAGACGCCTGGGCAGGCGGGCGGCCTGGACTTCCCGTGACGGGTGATCCACAGGCCGCCCCAGCCCACGAAACCCCTCCCTCCCAGCCCGGGGCCCACGGGGCCGGAGCTCCCCAAGCGACGACTTCCCACGCGGGCGGCTGCAGGCAGGGGAGCGAGAGAGGCCGCTTCGCGCGAGCATCGAGTATAGAGCCTGGGAACACCCCGCCGGCAAACCAGGCCCTCCCCGGTGGGGGGCCCAGGGGGGGACCCTCACCGGACAGCGTCCCACGTAACCCAACCAATGACCCACCAGGAAGGGGGATTCTCCCAGAACAGGACCGCACCTTCCCCCCTGCGTGGAAAGCAGATGGAGCTCGCTCCTCAACCGTGCCGCAGAAATACTGTACCCCCTCGGCCCCCCTGCTCAGTGGGAGGGACTAGGATGCCCCGACCAAGAAAGATGGATAATCGTACTCAGCACCATGGCATGGGGCACCTCCATGCTCCAACTTGAAAGACAGGTCAAGCAGATGATGGCTAGAGCTCACCTAACAGACAGGCTGCTGAGAGCCTTTGAGGCGTACTGGTCCCAGAACCCGCCAACGGGCTCCAGGAACCCTTCAAGCAGAAGGATCGCGTCTCAGAATGCCGCGCTCACCGCCGACGCGGCATGTGCGCTCATGCAGTCCACAACGAGAGGGGTCCCAAGATGCGAAGGTCCATCACACCCCTTTCAGCCTTTCACAGACGAAGCCATCGATGCCATCCTCGCCGCGACCATTGGGAACTCACTAGGGGCCAACATCAGCCGGCTCAGGGCAGTCGACTCAACCTGGCCCAACCTCAGAGGCGAGCAGGCCCAGCCGGACAGCCCTCCTCAGCAACCCGAGCCCGGAGGAAACTCGGGCCAGTCCTCATCGACCTCTCCCAGAATCCCAAAGCGAGATGACACTGATGTGCCGTCCCAACCCGCAGCCGCCCCCGCCGGGGGATCACAGCGGCACCCCGAGCGGCATGGCCAGCAGAGCAGAGGAGCAGAGCACACGAGCGCCGTGAGGCAGATGGCCAGGAGCTGGAACAGACGGACACGGCAAACCGGCCCCATGGGAGTGGGAACCAAACCCAGGGCGAGGCCCGGCACGAACGGACACGAGGATGAGAACTCACGTTCCTTCGCCTCAATGTGGGAGGCTCAACCAACAGCTGGTGGGCAGGGCGGGGCCGGAAGAGGCACTGCGCGAAGCGCTCCGGGGGCGCAAGGGCCAGGAGAAGGGCTAAGAAGGGCGAGACCCAGGATTCATATCCCTTCCCCCACTGAGCCGATGGCGGCGCCTCAACCCGTGGACGTCCTACAGCAGGTATGGGCCCAGCGCAGGGACCGCAACGCGGGCCTTTCGCCAGTCGCTCCCCCGGGCCAGGTTCTCGCTGCCTACCAGGTAGCCGGTCTGGACAACAACATGATCCTGGAGACCTCTAGGACCGCCAATGCAGGGGCAAGGTACCGTCAGGCTTGGCCCCGAGCACGCCGCCGACGACATTGCCGGAAGGGTCAGAGTCGAGGGTGCGGCCGAGATAGACTTCACTGAGCAAACAAGAGTGGTGCCACAAGGGAGGGCAGCACAAGACAGCAGAGGAGAGCACGAGTGCCCCCCCCATCCACCTCGTGTCCCTCTTTTACGGATGGGGTCTGGCCAGGCTAGCCGTTGGCGACTTGGTCCACGAGTCAGGATCCAGCCACAAATTTCGATCTTCGACCTTCGCGGAGCACAACAGAGAGGCGGCTGAAGCAGTAGCGCGTGGATGGAGCTCTGCGCCTGGCCCACAAGACGGCGGCCCCCCGCGCAAGCAGCTTGCAGAGGACGTGTGGGGCCTTTTCCGTAGAAGGGACCCCCTTGACAACAGAACGCCGTGGGAGCACCTCGACTCCCTAGAACCGGGCAGCGCGCTACTTATTGTGGCAGGCCCACCCTGCAGCAATCTATCCGCGGCCGGCGCCGGCAATGACGGGCTGGCAGGGACACAGTCCTGTTGCTTCTTCGCTGTCCCGATGGCGTGGTCCTTGGCGAACAAACGGAGGCCCGACCTGACCATGCTGGTGCTGGTGGAAAACGTGGCCTCCATGCCCGCCGCGCGCCGCAAGGCCATGTGTTCCGCCATGGGGGGCCTGGGCGCGGAGTGGGCCGTTAAGATGAACGCGGGGGATGCAGTCGCCAGCCCAAGAGAGCGTCTTTGATTTGGAAACTTCCCACCCCCAGTCGACACTATAACCTACCCCCGCCTCCCCAGTCCCTGGGAACCAAGGTGGGCGTGCAGACCAGACGCGAGAATCCCAACATGGACGCAGTCCAGGGCCCCCACAGGGGGCCCAGACACGATCCTTCCGAGTAGCTACCATACCCACCTCCTATGCCTTCTATACGATGAGGATAGCAGCCTCAGGTGGTTCCTCAGAAACCCGACCGAGCTGAAACACGGAGCAAGACAAATATTGACGGATTGCGGAGCAGAGCAACGCTTCGCAGTTGTACGGAGGGCCTGAACCTGGTCATGACAGGAAGAGAAAGGGCGAGCCCTGCCGCAGAAGACAAAGTCAGGGCCAGGGGGAAATGGCTTGTAAAGGGGGGAAGGGCACACGGACTCATACCCCCCGCAGCTGAAGAAAGGGCGAGAGCCGTCGGTCTAGCCAGCTACCACCGAGGGCTTGGAATACGGGACAGGACGCTCTACGACGCTGTCGGCATACACTTCGACCCCCGATGTTTACAACGCAGAATAGTGTCTGAGCTACGGGCATGGAGCACGGGCCGCCCAGGCAGAGCAGCCTGCACACCTGCTCCGACGAGCGGACAGATAGCGCAGGGATGGGGAGCAGCGAGGACGTACGCAGGGTCACAGTTCCCCTGGGCGCAGCTCAAAGAACGACCCCTCCCCGACGACCTGGCGGAACAGTTGCTACGAGAGGAAGGGCTTTTCCCCCCTTCAACGCGCCCCTAGATTCCGCTGGAGGCCCCAGAACGCTTTACCAGGCGCTGGGGTCCCCGCCCAGGCACCTCCCGGTCCCAGGGCCGCGCGCCAGGGCTTGGCAAGTAGCCCGCCACGCTCTCAACTCCGACCCTGCTACCCGTTGTCAGTGCAAGATCCGCGGTCCGAGGGGCCTGTGGTGCCTCCTCCACCCCGATCCATGGTGCCACCCTACGTGGGACTCTCTCTGCGGACAGCTCACCCTTGACGATCTGCTCCGCGCGCTCGAAGCCACCCCAGCCGGCAGCCTCCCCAGGCTCGCAAGCTGGAACGTCAGATATCTCCGCAGCTGCACTGCTGCCAAGAACCAACTTAAACACGCCCTCCTCACCCGAGTCACCATGAGCAATCGCATTGCCCTGGTTCAAGTAACGCGTTGGTCCGAGCACGAGACCGAGATTTGGAGGGCCATGTTCCCTGCGCGGACCCTGGTGGCCTCCCCGGGTTACCTTGGGCCGTCAGGAGGGCTAGCCGGGGGAGTGGGCATCCTCTTCCCCCACGGCGTCACTCTCCTCGAACAACAGGTTGTGGCCCCTGGGTGCGCCGTCGCTGCTTTGGTCCAACAGGGCGAACGAGCGCAGGTTCAGAGTTGTCTCGGTGTACCTCCCTCCATCCCACAGGGGAGACACCCTCTCCGAGATCGCCCTGGCCGCTGAGCATTGGGCGCACCAGGACACCTACTGGGGAGGCGATGTCAACCTCCAGCTTGACGGCCCGCGAGACGGCGAGGTCGAAGCCTACGCCCTCCTGATGGACCTGCTGACAAGCAGTGGCTCCACGGCCATCACCGCGCCTGGGCCCACTAGGATCGACAAAGGCAACGAATCACATATCGACATGCTTGCGTGCCCAGTGCGACAGACGTATGCCTACGAAGTCCGCAAGCTGTGGAGGCTAACCCTGTCGGACCATGCCCTCGTCACCCTGGAACCCCGAGGGGCCAGAAGGGCAAGACGTGACAACACCATGAAGGCAGGGGATCTCAGGAATCTCCCCACCGCTGCGCACGCAGACCTCCGACAGCTGTTCTTCCACCTGGAACTCACCTTCGGACCCCCCCCCGTCAACCTCACAGGCTTCATCCAGCCGGTAGACTGGGTGCGACCGGCTTGCCTGGGAGGCTTCCCCGACAGGCGCGTCGACAACGACGACGGTGAAGTCCCCTTTCACGCCTCCCCGCCCGCGCCCGAGCACGCCTCAGCCGCCGGCCGCGACGCCGACCGCATTCCGCTGGTCCTCCCCGCGCTCATGCGGTTCGGGAGACATGCGCTCTCCGCAGCCATGCAAGACTGGTGGAGGACATGGAAGAAGCATAAGTCAAGGGCCTCGCCGGGCCTCCTACTGGCAACAGCTTGCCAGAGGAGCGGGACGACACGCCCGGTCGGAGCACTGGCAACATGGCTACGCGAGTACGGATGGGACGGTCAAGACCCAACCCCAGGATCAGCGGCCGAATGGCTGAAGAGGTGGAGCGCTGACACAACCCAGCGAAGGGCGGCCAGACTGACACCGGCTCAAAGAAGGCCCGGCGCAGAGCGCACCCCCTTGGCTGCCCACTACAGGACTGGTCAGGAAATCTACAAGAAGACCCACGCCATACTTGGGGCCCGCGACACCACGGGCACCTGGCAGGACAGACCCGAGCGGGTGGACAGCGTCCTCTGGAACAGCCGCAGTGCAATATGGCACTTTGCCCCCCCTCTTCCCGAATCCGCCTCGCGGCTCCTCGACCTGTACTTCCACCAGCGCCTCAGCATCGACGTTTCCGACAGGCCACGACCTAGCTGGGGCAGGCTGGCCTCCATCGTCCTCGCTCTCCTCGGGAGTGCCCCCGGGGTGGACGGTGAACCATGCGAAGCATATCACCCAGGGGCCCGGCTTGTCGCCTGCCTCATCGCCCAGGCCTGGCACGCAGCCGACCTCAATCCTGTGCTCCTGGACGGAGTACTCGGGCCCTCAGTGGACTTCCTGGTCTGGATCGGGAAAAAAGCGGGGGCCGAGAATCCCAGCGACATGAGGCCGCTCCAGCTTCCCACCTGCCTTCGGCGTCTGTGCGGGGCCTCCCTGGCCGACCTTTTAGGCCCGTCCGTCGAACCCCTCCTCAGCCAGAACCAGGCAGCCAAAAGAGGGGGGCAGTGCGGCCCAAACATCACAAAGGTTACCCTGCACCTTGGGTCTCCTCCCAGACCACCTTCCGAACCTGGCCCAGCATGGCCGGTCCTGCTTGGCAGGCGCAGGGAGGCCGTCGAGGACTTCATCGAAACAAAGGCAGCAGCGATCGGGCCGGCTCCATGCACGGCGGTGATCTTCTGTGATCAGAATAAGGCCTTCGAGCGAATCTCGCTTCAATGGATGGGCAAGCTCCTCAGGAGATGGAAGCTACCCCCCTGGCTACTCCACGCGATGGATTCCCTTGTCGGGGACCGTCGGGTACAGACGTGCAAGGGCAAGTACAAAGGACCGGCGCCTCCTACGATCCGTAGGAATGGGAGGTACCGCCTCCCCACTCCTGTGGTGCATGGGGTACGACCCCCTCATTTCAGCCCTTGCAGGCATCGCTGCCGACGACGACCCCGCTTACGTTGACGACCTCGCAGCGCTGCTCAGCACCACCAAACAGACGCTTCGAGCCGCCATCGCCCTCCCCTGGGCCGCGCACGCTGCAGGGCTCCTGGTAGAAGCGCACCGCTGTTGGGGGATCAGAACGGCTGACTCGGAGGCCCTCAGGGCGGCGCTGGAAGGTACCCCAGTTCACTACGACCCAGGCGGCGACGACTTACTGATCACCGGGCTCCCGGGCGAGCTCATACAGGCCCTCGTCGAGGGAAGCTCGGTGCAGGATGCGCCCAACCGGTGCGCCCCTTTCCAGCGCCTCTGCAACTGCGCCTTCAAGACAGCGCTCGTCCCTGCGGGCCATCACGAGTTGTGGCGGTCCCTCATGGAGTACACCCCCTTTGGGAGCTCCTCGGTTCGGGATCAGTGGCCGTGCCTTTGTGCGGTTGTGGTCTCCCGTGCTGCCGAGGGTGAGCAGCTCCCGCCAAATGAGGGACTCACCAAAGGGCAGTACGACGCTCTGACCAGGAACACCTGGGAGCGCCCCCTTCCAAAGATGAGGGGCAGAGCCATGGCCCTGCACCTGGCGAAGATGTCTCCCTCACGTACCGCGGCAGCGTGGAACTCCTACCTGGTTTCCCTCGTGCCTTACGCGGCCCACTACTCCCGGCCCGACGTCGTGGAAGAGCGCGCGCTCCGGGTTCATCTCAGGACCGCGCTTGGGCTTGCTGGTGCTTCGTGGGTCCCTGACTTCGCCCTCACTGGACTCGGCATTCGGTTCCAGGTACAGGGTGCCCCGAGGTGCCCAGCCGCAACTGGCCGGGCAGTAGCCGCCAGGGCACATGCCTTTAACGACTTCTGGGGGCCTACACCTATCAGGAAGCGCGCCGGGAGGCGATGAAACAAGACAGCCCGAGACGTTTCGTCCCAAGCCCAAGATGATCACCGAGCGAAGAGCCGCCCTCGCGCTCAACCGCGCCCACGAGCGTCCTGAGCTCCTTGAAGGCAAGCACCTCGGCAGTGTCAGCTACGCAGCGGCCTGGGCGCAAATGCACGGCACCTTTCTTTCCAAATGGCTTGGAGAAACCAGCCAGCGCAGGCGCTGGCACCCCTCGTGTGGAGAAGAGTGGGGACTCCTGTGCCACTGTTCGTCCTTCACCGAGGCCCACCACGTCATCCGGATTCTGTGCAATGGCCTCCCCGGGTCAGCAAGACGGAGAAGTGAACGCGAAAGGAGGCCTCACATGTGCCCCTGCGGCTCGCGCGTTAAGAACGCGTGGATCACGGCCGGGCTGGGCGACGAAGGAGCGGCCTGGTGTGCGAGGTGCATCGGCCCAGGGCCGCATGCCTGCGCACTTTGGCAGCTGCTAGACCCTGGCGCGTTGCCCCCTGCTCTGAGAGGCCCCGCCGAGGCCTACGCCCGCACCGAAGGCGGCCTCCGCGCCCCCGCCAGAGCGGGCACACACAGCCAGTGCCCCCTGCGGGCTAGGTGAAGGTACTACGGAACACGTGTGGCATTGGTGCCCAGCTGCGGCGCATGCCTGGCGCGCGGTTCGGGGCCCCGACGACCCGAAAGCATTGGCCCAGGCCATCGCCAGCAGTGGCCACCACCAACCCCTGCTCGCTGAATTACTACACCAAATCTCCTTCAGATACTGCGTCAATCTCACTGCTACCCCCCTCGAGGCGAATGAAGCGGCCAGGCTCATCCTACAATGAATCACCGTTCCCGACACCGACCAGCAAGGGGACAGCGACGACGAGGTCCTCAACGACGATGGGCCCCCCAGGCACGACAACGCGGATGAAGCGGCCGTGTGGACTATCAATCGTGACACCTGCCGCACTTGCAACCCGCGTACCATCCCTGAAAGAACCATTCGCGGAGCCGCCAGGCCACACATGACCCGGCACGCCCACAGGGCGGGAGGAGAGGTAAGGAGACTCCCAGTGGTCGGTAGACACCACCATGCTGGGGACAGGCTAGGGGTCGTGCAGGCCTCGCAGTTGCGAGCAGGTTGGATGCCGCCAGGACAGGGTTGGTTTCTCTGTCCCAGAACAGACAACAAACCCACCGCTAGCTGGACGTCGGCGTACTGCCGGGAGTGCCGGGCTCACACCACCACCCTGGCAGCCAACGCTGACCTGGAGCCCGGAGATGAAGTCGCCGTTCGGAGCTCCCCCTTTCCAGACACCAACAGCACGCAATGGCCTTATGAAGTCGGCTTTGACGGTGGCGCCCAGCGCATCGAAGGCCCCTCCAAAGTCTCTGGGGCTGGCGCACTCCTGTGGCACCATGACCCGACCTCCGGGGCTCCCGAAGTTATTGCAGTTGCCATCGTGGCCTTCCCGGAGTGCAGCAGCGCACTGATGGCAGAGGTGGCCGGCTGCCGCGCAGGCTTCGCCCTGCTACCCCACCTCCGGGGCCCTCTCCGGGCCGCCAGAGTGGTAGGGGACAACCTCGCGGCGATGCGGTACGGGGCGGGCACGGCCAGATACCGGAGGCTCCCCCTTGCCCAGCAGATGGAGGAAGCGTTCGGGTAAGCGGAGAGTGCCGGCTGGGTGCTCACTTGGCAGGCGGTCAGGCGACGGCTGAATAAGGCAGCCGACAGCCTGGCCACCATTGGGGTCTACTGGGCTGACGCCCTTCTCAGGGAGGGCGTAACCTCCGTCCGCGCGCACATCGCGTGGTCGGGTGCCCCCTCCCCCCCCCCCGCGCACTTCCCAGCCAGTATCGGGCAAGACGCCGACCTGTGCGAGCCAGCGGAGTGCGCGGAGGCCGTTTTCCATTTGGAGAACCCTCGGCCCTCCCCATCCTCTCTCCCCGCCGCCCCTGGCCGCTGATCGTCTGGTCGATCGCTCCGCCGACCGAGGTCCCCCCCTGCAGCGGGCCGCGACCCCCCCCCCACGTTACCTGTGCTCGGCGCCCCCCCAACATACTTATACTATGTGTTCGTCGCCCCCCCAGGGGCGACGCGCGCACCGAGAAATCTTATAGTATATGCGTCGTTGCGGGCGCTTTCTGGCCACGCCGCTCGAGAAACGATATACTACAATATGGGTATACTATATGTTCGGGTCGGACGCGCGCCTCCAAGGCGGACATATAGTATTAGTATGTCTCTGTGCGTCCCATGTGCTCATGCGGCGGTTAGCTGCACCCCCCTTCAATATGGCCAAAAGCAAAAGCAAGAGCAACGATGGGCCGTTGGCAAGGTGGCCGGCGCCCAACAAGTACTGTGCAGACGGCCCCGTCAAGGCGGACAACCTCCTGCCCTTCCGTGCACGGGAATGCCCCTGGCTTCGATGGGCGCACTTCCATGGCGAATGGTGCTGGTGGTGCGAGGTCTGCCAGAAGTACTGCGACGGCAAAGGGCACCTCCTCTCTTGGGGGCACTGGAACGAAGCAGTCAAACAGGACGGTCATGGGTGGCCCAACCCCCAGGAGTTCACCACACATGGCAACCTCTGGACCTTGACAGGCGGGACTCAGCATGACCGCGTGCACCGCTGCCAGATCAGCAGGTTCCAATGGGACGGCTGGAAGACGCCAGAGCCAGAGAAGGTAAACGGTCAGCCATGCCTCCCAGGTTGGACCTTCCCAGATGACTGGGACTACGTTCCACTCAACTTTCCGTACAGGGACGACGCACGCGACTTCTTAGCCCCCCCCCCAGTACCACCCACTCCGACGACCTACGCCCACCCTCGCAGCTGAGGTGGACCTGGGGGAGAGCGTCGAATAGAGGGCCCAGCGTCTGGGGCACTCCTGGCCTGCCCCCCGCGCCGTGCCTCGCTCACACGGCCAGGCGCGACACAGATCGAATGCATGGCAGCCGCAGAGACCGTTTGGGACAACTCCGAGAAGGCTCGAACGGACCTGGAGCGAAGGCAAAGCTGCGCACTAGGAGTGTCAGTCACCCCCATCCACGAGGACTCCGAATGGGACATCCTCGACACGTTCAGGCTAAGGAACGCGTTCCCCTTCCAGGTCGGGAAAGTGCTGCTACACCTGCAGTGGCCCCGGATGTTCAGGATCCTACTCAGAGGCCAGGATGCGGGACAGGACGCACGCATGCTACTCCTCAGCCTCACCAATCCAGCAGTGGACCAAGTGGCGACAGTCAAGCTCCTCTGGCCACCTGACCTAGGGGGCGCGGTGCCCGTCAAGGACTGCCAGGCACTGGACCTCCGACCAGGTACCAGGTTCCCGAGCAACGAGTGTATTGTTGCGTACGACGTCGAAAAGCACGGGGAGTTCCACGCAAATTGCGCGATCCCAAAGCCCACCTACGTTGGAGAAGCGTGGTGCAGATTGGACAGGGCTCCCTCCTTGCTACAGTATCGGAGGATCTCCAGCGCGATCTCAGAGATCTACCAACTTCAGCAGGCTCCACGCGACCTCGTCGGGACCCCCTGGACGTCATCACCTGCCTCCTCACCTTCCGCACAGCTGACAAGAAGGACACGGTGCTAGCCAACAGCGTGGGCAGCGCATTGCGGTGTGGACAAGCCCTGCTGGCTCGGGCCGCGGCCACCCTCGAAGCGCGCTTCCCTGGCACCAGACAGCCTGCAGCGAGCGCCAGCACGGCGCCACCAGTCCCCCCCGCAGTGTCCACAGCAGCCGTCCCATTCACAGACCCAGAAGTGGACAAGGCCATCGGGCAGGTCTTCCAGCGTGTCAGGGACCGACCGCAGCACGTGGCCCTCGAAGAAGGAGCAATACGCCATGGCCTCAACCGTGACGCCACAAAGGCCCTCACCGCCTCCACCTTGCACCACGTCACCATCGTACATGGGCTCCCCGGCACAGGCAAAACAATCTTCTCGGTGGCCACCATGGACACCTGGGCCACCGCCCTCCCGGATGGACTGACCGTCGCACTGGCCGCAGGCTCCAACACGGCCGCCGACCAGCCCGCGCTTGGGCTATTCAGCGCACAGCAGGCAAACAAGTTGGGTCCCCGTACTGAATTCCTTAACAAGTGCGTTCGCTTGGCCAAAGAGTTCAAGGTGGCCAAGGCGCTTACTGCGCTCACCCCGGGTGGACACGTACTTCAGATCCACCGGCTTTAACCCATGCGAGAGCGGATTCGCCAAAGACTTCCCTGCGTTTCGGACGCAGCTGCTCAAGGACGCCAAGACAATAATTGCCACACACGAATCAGCGGAGGCGCTAAAGAAGGCTGCCCCAGTCGCCCTGCTCATCATAGACGAGGCTGGGCAAGCACACGAGCTAATGGCTGCCATGCCCCTGGACAGCGTCATCCGCTCAGGTGGGCACCTAGTGTTGGTTAATGTCCAAAACCTGTTAAAACATGATGGACCCACGAACCCGGAAAGGGATATAGACATGTGGAGCATGGACACGTTTTCATGATACCCAACTGGGCAACACCTCACGAAACATCCCACGAGACACCTCACGAAACAGCCCACGAAACACCTCACGAAACATTCCACGAGACACCTCACGAAACATTTCACGAGACACCCCGCGAAACATTCCACGAGACACCCCACGAAACATTCCACGACGACAGGCAACCACTCAACCAAGGCGGTGTGGTCGTGCTGGGGTGTGGTCATGCTGGGGCGTGGTCGTGCTGGGGTGGGGTCGTGCTGGGGTGGGGTCGTGCTGGGGTGGGTGGACGTGCTGGGGGGTGGTCGTGCTGGGGCGTGGTCGTGCTGGGGCGTGGTCGTGCTGGGGCGTGGTCGTGATGGGGCGTGGTCGTGCTGGGGCGTAGTCGTGCTGGGGTGTGGTCGTGCTGTGGTAAGGTCGTGCTGGGGTGTGGTCGTGCTGGGGTGTGGTCTTGCTGGGGTGGGGTCGTGCTGGGGTGTGGTCATGCTGGGGTGGGGTCGTGCTGGGGTGTGGTCGTGCTGGGGCGTGGTCGTGCTAGGGTGGGGTCGTGCTGGGGTGGGGTCGTGCTGGGGAGTGGTCGTGCTGGGGTGTGGTCGTGCTGGGGTGTGGTCGTGCTGGGGCGTGATCGTGCTGGGGTGTGGTCGTGCTGTGGTGAGGTCGTGCTGGAGTGTGGTCGTGCTGGGGTGTGGTCTTGCTGGGGTGGGGCCGTGCTGGGGTGGGGTCGTGCTGGGGTGGGGTCCTGCTGGGGTGTGGTCGTGCTGGGGTGTGGTCGTGCTGGGGTGGGGTCGTGCTTGGGTGGGGTCGTGCTGGGGTGTGGTCGTTCTGGGGTGTGATCGTGCTGGGGTGTGGTCGTGCTAGGGTGGGGTCGTGCTGGGGTGGGGTCGTGCTGGGGTGTGGTCGTGCTGAAGTGTGGTCGTGTTGGGGTGTGGTCGTGCTGGGGCGTGGTCGTGCTGGGGTGGGGTCGTGCTGGAGTGGGGTCGTGCTGGGGTGTGGTCGTGCTGGGGTGGTCCGCACCCTGTGACTTATCGATCGGGTCGTGCTGGGGTGTGGTCGTGCTGGTGCTGGGGTGTGTTCATGAGACCCACGAAACCGGAAAGGGATTTAAAGGACATGTCAGCATGGTCACGTTTTTTCACGATACCAAATGGGCGACATCTCACGAAAATTCCCACGACGACACCCCGCGGAAAAACATCCCACGAGAAACCTTCACGAACAACATTCCAAGCGGGACACCTCACGAAACATTTCCACGAGGACCACCCGTGAAACATTTTCCAACGAGACAACGACGAAAGGCAACAACTCAACCAGACACGCCCGAAAAACATTCCACGGGTGCGAGCTGGGTGTGTCGTGCTGGGTTGTCGTGCTGGGGTGTGGTCGTGCTGGGGAGTGGTCTTGTCGTCCGTTCGCCGTCGTGCTGGGGGATAGGGTCGGTGGTCGTTGCGGGGGGTGGTCTGCTGGGGGGTGGTTCGTGCCTTCTGGGACGCTATACAGGGACCCCAACTGTGGGTCGTGCTGGGAGGGGTCGGGCGGGGGCGTGTGGTCGTGCTGGGGCGTGGTCGTGCTGGGGCGTGGTCGTGCTGGGGTGGGGTCGTGCTGGGGTGTGGTCGTGCTGGGGTGTGGTCGTGCTGGGGTGTGGTCTTGCTGGGGTAGGGTCGTGCTGGGGTCGGTTCGTGCTGGGGTGTGGTCGTGCTGGGGTATGGTCGTGCTGGGGTGGGGTCGTGCTGGGGTGGGGTCGTGCTGGGGTCTGGTCGTGCTGGGGTGTGGTCGTGCTGGGGTATGGTCGTGCTAGGGTGGGGTCGTGCATTTCGCTCGAGACATCCTGCAAAAATTCCAGGAAATCGTACAAAAACAAAGGAATTAGTCGAGACATCATCGAAATTCCTTCGCGCGGGGCGCTTTCCGCGTCGCGGTCGGCTCTGCAAAACAAGCGTTTCGCTCGAGACATCCTCGGCAAACTCTGCGGAGCAAGCGTTTCGCTCGAGACATCCTCAACACACGAAAAAGTGGCCCGCACCCTGTGATTTATCGATCGGGATTTCAAAAACAAGCGTTTCGTTCGAGACATCCTCAAATTTTAATTCGCCGGCCTCCTTCGACCTCGTTATTTATCAGGGACATGATGGACCCACGAACCCGGAAAGGGATATAGACATGTGGAGCATGGACACGTTTTCACGATACCCAACTGGGCAACACCTCACGAAACATCCCACGAGACACTTCACGAAACATCCCACGAGACACCCCACGAAACATTCCACGAGCACCTCAACGAAAACATTCACGAGGACACCCGCGGAAACATTCACGAGAACACCCCACGAAAACATTCCACGACGACGGCAAACCACTCAACCAAGGCGGTGTGGTCGTGCTGGGAGTTGGCTCGTGCTGGGGTGTGGGTTCGTGCTGGGGGTGGTCGTGCTGGGGCGGGGTCGGCTGGGGTGGGTGGTCGTGCTGGGGGGTGGTCGTGCTGGGGCGTTGGTAGTGCTGGGCGTGGGTCGTGCGGGCGTGGGTTCGTGGTTGGGGCTGGCGTGTTGGGCGTGGTCTGCTGGGTGTGGTCGTGCTGTGTAAGGTCGTGCTGGGTTGCGGTGCGTGCTGGGGTGTGGTCTTGATGGGGTGGGTTCGTTGCTGGGGGGTGAGCGTGCTGGGGTGGGGTCGTGCTGGGGTGTGGTCGTGCTGGGGTGTGGTCGTGCAGGGTTGGGGTCGTGATGGGGGGTGGGGTCGTTGTGGGGAGTGGTCGTGCCGGGGTGTGGTCGTGCTGGGGTGTGGTCATGCTGGGGCGTGGTCGTGCTGGGGTGGGGTCGTGCTGGGGTGGGGTCGTGCTGGGGTGGGTTCGTGCTGGGGTGCTCCGCACCCTGTGATTTATCGATCGGGTCGTGCTGGGGTGTGGTCGTGCTGGGGTGTGGTCGTGCTGGGGTGTGGTCGTGCTGGGGAGTGGTCGTGCTGGGGTGTGGTCGTGCTGGGGGGTGGTCGTGCTGGGGGGTGGTCGTGCTGGGGGTGTGGTCGTGCTGGGGGGTGGTCGTGCTGGGGCGTGGTCGTGCTGGGGCGTGGTCGTGCTGGGGCGTGGTCGGGCTGGGGCGTGGTCGTGCTGGGGCGTGGTCGTGCTGGGGTGTGGTCGTGCTGTGGTAAGGTCGTGCTGGGGTGTGGTCGTGCTGGGGTGTGGTCTTGCTGGGGTAGGGTCGTGCTGGGGGTTCGGGTCGTGCTGGGGGTGTGGTCGGTTGCTGGGGGGTGTTTCCATGTCGTGCTGGGTGCAGTCGCTGCTGGGGTGGGGCGTGCTGGGGTCGGTCGTGCTGGGGTGTGGTCGTGCTGGGGTAGTCGTGCAGGGTAGGGGCTCGTGCATTTCGCTCGAGACATCCTGCCAAAATTCCAGGAAATCGTACAGAAACAAAGGAATTAGTCGAGACATCATCGAAATTCCTTCGCGCGGGGCGCTTTTCCGCGTCGCGGTCGGCTCTGCAAAACAAGCGTTTCGCTCGAGACATCCTCGGCAAACTCTGCGGAGCAAGCGTTTCGCTCGAGACATCCTCAACTCTGCAAAACAAGCGCCTCGCTCGAGACATCCTCAAGAAATTCTGAAAAACAAGCGTTTCGCTCGAGACTTCCTCAAATTTTAATTCGCCGGCCTCCTTCGACCTCGTTATTTATCAGGGAAAAAATTCGCCGGCAATTCGCCGGCCTCCTTCAAGCAGGCACCGGGGGATTAGGTTTACCAACTAAAAGAGAACCCTGGGCCAAAGCCCTTTCCGGGAAAAAAATCCGCCGGCCTCCTTCAAGTTGGCACCGGGGGACAGGTTTACCTACTAAAAGAGAACCCTGGGCCGGAGCCCTTTCCGGGAAAAATGATGACCCCCCCCCCTCCCCCCCCCCCCGGATCCCGAGTGTCATTAATACGTCGCCGGATAATTATTTGTTTAACTGTCCCCCTGGGAAAATATTCGACGGAGAGCGAACATACGTGTGTAGTGTAAACATGTACACGCACGCGCATGCATTGGAAAATGCATTCGAACATCTTGCGTGCAGATGTATAGGCTGCTCCGGTCGAGGAATAAGTAGTTCTCGTCCTACTGGAACAGCGCGCGCGATGCATCCTGTATCGGTTTTTATACAATTGGCCCCCATGTTAAGTTGGAAACTCAATGTTCAAAGTCCAATGTAAAAATCATTCTATGGGCACAAGAAGCGGCCATACAAACGTGGAATATAATAAACTATACAATATGGCAGCACGTGTCACCCGCGCGCGCGCACGCGCGCGTACGCGCGCGCGATACCTGTATTGATCTTATACAATCGGCCCCCATGTTAAGGCGAAAACACAATGTTCGAAGCCAAATGTAAAAATCCATTCTCTGGGTACAAGAAGTGGCCATACAAACGTGGAATTTGAGAAACTATACAATATGGCAGGAGAGCGCGCGCGATGCGTCTTGTATTGGTTTTATACAGTCGCGCGTACGCGCGCGCGCGCTCTTCTGCCATATTGTATAGTTTCTTATTTTCCACTTTGTATGGCCGCTTCTTGCACCCAGAAAATGTTTTTTTACATCGGGTTTTGAACATTGAGTTTTCAGCTTAACACGGGGGCCGGTTGTGTAAAAAACAATACAGGATGCATCGCGCGCGCGTGTGCGCTCGCGCGGGTGACACGTGTCCCCCGCGCGCGCGTTCTCCTGCCACGTGTATAGTTTCTTATATACCACGTTTGTATGGCCGCTTCTCGTACCCAGATTTTTTTCATTGGGTTTTGAACATTGAGTTTTCAACTTAACACGGGGGCCGGTTGTGTAAAACATGATGGACCCACGAACCCGGAAAGGGATAAAGACATGTGCAGCATGGTCACGTTTTCACGATACCCAACTGGGCGACATCTCACGAAACATCCCACGAGACACCCCGCGAAACATCCCACGAGACACCTCACGAAACATTCCACGAGACACCTCACGAAACATTCCACGAGACACCCCGTGAAACATTCCACGAGACACCCCACGAACAGGCAACCACTCAACCAGACACGCCACGAAACATTCCACGGGGGTGCGACTGGGTGTGGTCGTGCTGGGGTGTGGTCGTGCTGGGGTGTGGTCGTGCTGGGGAGTGGTCGTGCTGGGGTGTGGTCGTGCTGGGGGGTGGTCGTGCTGGGGGGTGGTCGTGCTGGGGGGGTGGTCGTGCTGGGGCGTGGTCGTGCTGGGGCGTGGTCGTGCTGGGGCGTGGTCGTGCTGGGGTGTGGTCGTGCTGTGGTGAGGTCGTGTTGGGGTGTGGTCGTGCTGGGGTGTGGTCTTGCTGGTCGTGCTGGGGTCGGGTCGTGCTGGGGTGTGGTCGTGCTGGGGTATGGTCGTGCTGGGGTGGGGTCGTGCTGGGGTGGGGTCGTGCTGGGCTCTGGTCGTGCTGGGGTGTGGTCGTGCTGGGGTATGGTCGTGCGTGGGGTCGTGGCTCGAGACATCCTGTCAAGGAAATCGTGGAGACATCATCGTGCGCGCGTCGCGGTCGGCTCGTTTCGCTCGAGACATCCTCTGCGTTTCGCTCGAGACACCCAACTCTGGCGTTTCGCTCGAGACATCCTCAACAAATTCTGCGTTTCGCTCGAGACATCCTCTTCGGCTCGGTAATTCGGTCAAGTTGGCACCGGGGGATTAGGTTTACCAACTAAAAGAGAACCCTGGGCCCAGGCCCTTTCCGGGAAAAAACAATACAGGATGCATCGCGCGCGTGTGCGCTCGCGCGGGTGACACGTGTCACCCCCGCGCGCTCTCCTGCCATATTGTTTAGTTCAGTATATTCCAGGTTTGTATGGCCGCTTCTTGTATCCATATAATGGACTGTTACATTGGGTTTTCAACATTGAGTTTTCAACTTTACATGGGGGCCGATTGTATAAAGCTAATACAGGATGTATCGCGCGCGAATATACGCGCGCAGGCGGGTGACACGCGCGCGCGCGCTCTCCTGCCATATTGTACAGCTTACAAGATTGCACGTTCATATGGCCGCTTCTTGCACCCAGGGAATCAAGTTTTAAATTTGGTTTTGAACATTGAGTTTTCAACTTAGCGTGGGGGGGCGATTGTATAAAACCAATACAGGGTGCATCGCGCGCGCTCTCCTGCCACATTGCATAGTTAATTGTATTCCACATTTGTATTGCCGTTCCTTGTGCCCAGAAAATCTACATTTGGTTTTGAGCATTGTTTTTTCAATTTAGCATGGGGGCGATTGTATGAAACCAATACAGGATGCATCGCGCCTGCGTACGCGCGCGCGGGTGACACGTGTCACCCGCGCACTTGTTGAGTCATGCAGTCCCCATGCTCCGCGCGCGGCGGCCTTGGCCCCTCGCGCATTGTGTTTTTCCATACAAGATGCGCCTGTGCCGCCACGCGCGCGGCGGCCCTAGCCCCCCGCGCATTGTGTTTTTTCCATGCAAGATGCGCCTGGGCCGCCGCGGCGCGGCGGCCCTGTCCCCTCGCGCATTGTGTTTTTTCCATACCAGATGCGCATGGGCCGCCGCGCGCGCGGCGGCCACGGACCCTCGCGCATGGTGTGTTTCCATCCAAGATGCGCTTGAGCCGCCGCGCGCGCGGCGGCCCGGCCCCGCGCGCATTGTAATCTGCCATGCAAGATGCGCCTGGGCCGCCGCGCGCGCGGCGGCCCTGCCCCTTCGCGCATTGTGTTTTTCCATACCAGATGCGCATGGGCCGCCGCGCGCGCGGCGGCCCATGCGCATCATGTATGGAAGAACAGTGCGCGAGGGCTGCCCAGGCGCATCTTGTGTGGAAAAACACAGTGCTCGAGGTGGCAGGGGCGCCGCGCGCGCGGCGGCCGAAGTGCATCTTGCATTGAAAAACACACTGCGCGAGGGGACAGGGCTGCCACGCGCGCGGCGGCCCAGGCGCACCTTGTGTTGAAAAACACAATGCGCGAGGGGCAGGGCCGCCGCGCGCGCGGCGGCCCAGGCGCATCTTGTATGGAAAAACACAATGCGCGAGGGGCCAGGGCCGCCGCGCGCGAGGCGGCTCAGGCGCATCCTAGATGGCAAAACACAATGCGTGATGGGCCAGGGCGTGGCGGCCCTGGCGCTTCTTGTATGGAAAACAATGTGCGAGGGGCCAGGGCCGCCGCGCGCGCGGCGGCCCAGGCGCATCTTGTATGGAAAAACACAATGCGCGAGGGCGGCCCAGGCGCATCTTGTATGGAAAATCAATGCGCGAGGGGGCAGGGCCGCCGCGCGCGCGCGGTGGCCCAGGCACATCTTGCACTGAAAAACACCATGCGCGAGGGGCCAGGGCCGCCGCGCGCGCAGCGGCGGCCCAGGCACATCTTGAATGAAAACCGCAATGCGCGAGGGGGGCAGCGCCGCCGCGCTTGCGGCGGCCCAGGCGCACCATGTATGGGAGCACACAATGCGCGAGGGCGGCCCAGGCGCATCTTGTATGGAAAAAACACAATGCGCGAGGGGGCAGGGGCGCCGCGCGCGCGGCGGCCGAAGTGCATCTTGTATGGAAAAACACACTGCGCGAGGGGCCAGGGCCGCCACGCGCGCGGCGGCCCAGGCGCATCTTGCATGGAAAACGCAATGCGCGAGGGGCCAGGGCCGCCCCGCGCGCGTCGGCCCAGGCGCATCTTGAATGTAAAAAACACCATGCGCGAGGGGCCAGGGCCGCCGCGCGCGGCCGCCCAGGCGCATCTTGTTTAGAAAAAAACACAATGCGCGCGGGTCCAGGGCCGCCGCGCGCGCGGCGGCCCAGCACATCTTGTATGGAAAAGCATGCGCGAGGGGCCAGGGCCGCCGCGCGCGCGGCGGACCAGGCGCGTCTTTCATGGAAAAACACACTGCGCGAGGGGGCCAGGGCCGCCGCGCGCGCGGCCCAGGCGCACCTTCTATGGAAAACCAATATGCGCGAGGGGCCAGGGCCGCCGCGCGCGCGGCGGCCCAGGCGCAATCTTGCATGGATAAACACAATGCGCGAGGGGGCAGGGCCGCCGCGCGCGCGGCGGCACACGCGCATCGTGTATGGAAAACACAATGCGCGAGGGGGGGCAGGGCCGCCGCGCGCGCGGCGGCCCAGGCGCATCTTGTATGGAAAAACACAATGCGCGATGGGGCCAGGGCCGCCGCGCGCGCGGCGGCCCTGCCGCATCCTGTATGGGAAAACACAATGCGCGAGGGCGGCCCAGGCGGATCTTGTATGGAAAAACACCGTGCGCGAGGGGGGCAGGGCCGCCGCGCGCGCGGCGGTCCAAGCGCATCTTGTATGGAAAAACACAATGCGCGGGGCCAGGACGCCGCGCGCGCGGCGGCCCAGGCATCTTGTATGGAAAAGCACAATGCGCGAGGGCCAGGGCCGCCGCGCGCGCGGCGGCTCAGGCGCATCTTGCATGAAAAAAAAAAACACCATGCGCGAGGGGCAGCGCCGCCGCGCGCGCGGCGGCCCAGGCGCATCTTGTTTGGAAAAAAAAAAAATGCGCGAGGGCGGACGAAGTGCATATTGCATGGAAAAACACCATGCGCGAGGGGGCAGGGCCGCCGGACGCGCGGCGGCCCAGGCACATCTTGTAAAGAAAAACACAATGCGCGATGGGGGCCAGGGCCGCCGCGCATTGTGTTTTTCCATACACGCACAAGGGCCTGGGACCACATGGGGTCTGGGACCACATGGGGTCTGGGCCCACCTGGGGTCTGGACCGACTTGGGGCCTGGACCCTGCTGGGGTGAGCCGAGGGCGGGCTTTGGGTCTGGGCCCAGATGGGGTCTGGACCCTGATGGGCCGTCAACTCCCACGGGCCGCCCCGACGCCTGGCGATAGATGACGCGCTCGTGCGGCAGCTGTTCCAGCCACTTAGGTCTATCGCGAACGGCCGCCTTCAAATGCACCAAGGACTGGATGCCGCGATGCCGCGCAGCTTCCGCGACGCACTCGGACCCCGGCGCGTAAAGGCGCGCTGGAAGCAGGTCGCGTGGGGCGGGCCGCGGACCGGACAGTGCGCGAGCAGGGCGAACCATAAAATGCAGCCCGTTTGCCCCCCTAAACCCATTAAGAAGGGGGCGAGGAGAAGAAGGACGAGGAGAATGAGGAGGTGAAGGAGTAAAGGAGTTGGAGGGGGGCACGGCACGGGATGCATTCGAGCCAACCCCCCGTTGCCATGTAAAGACCTCCTGGGCTTCTCCTCTTTTTCCATCTCCCTTTATTCAACTATCGGGGAAGGGCTTACAAGCCCCCCTGCCTCTTCCCGACGGGCCTGGGCGAGGCGCCCCACGACCGATTGGAGCGCCCTAAGGATTTTGGATACACATTCAGGGGCCATCTTGAAGGTCACTTACGTCGTCGTCGTCGCCGTGGTTGTGGTCGTCGTCGTCGTCCTCGTCGTCAGTCGTCGTCGTCGTCGTCGTCGTCGTCGTCGTCGTCGTCGTCGTCGTCGTCGTCGTCTTCGTCTTCGTCGTCGTCGTCGTCGCCGTAGTCGTTGTCGTCGTAGTCGTCGCCGTCGCCGTCGTCGCCGTCGTCGTCGTCGTAGTCGTCGTCGTCGTCTTCGTCTTCGTCGTCGTCGTCGTCGCCGTAGTCGTTGTCGTCGTCGTCGCCGTCGCCGTCGTCGCCGTCGTCATCGTAGTCGTCGTCGTCGTCGTTGCCGTCGTCATCGTCGTTGTCGTCGGGGTCGTGGTCGCCGTCGTCGTCGTTGTAGTCGTCGTGGTCCTCGTCGTCGTCGTGGAGGTCGTCGTCGTGGAGGTCGTCGTCGTAGCTGTCGTCGTCGTGGAGTCGTCTTTGTCGTCGTAATCGTCGTCGTCGTCGTGAGCGTCGTCGTGGAGGCCGTCGTCTTCGTCGAAGTCGTTGTCGTCGTCGTCGTCGCCGTAGTCGTCGTCGCCGTAGTCGCCGTCGTAGTCGTTGTCGTCGCCGTCGTCATCGTCGTGGTGGTCGTGGTCGTGGTCGTCGTCGTGGTCGTCGTAGTTGTCGACGTCGTCGTCGTCGTCATGGAGGTCGTCGTCTTCGTCGTCGTTGTCTTCGTCATCGTCGCAGTCGTCGTCGTCGTCGTCGTCGTTAAGACCATCGTCGCGGAGGTCGTCGTCGTCGCCGTCGTCGCCGTCCCCGTCGCCGTCCCCGTCGCCGTCGCCGTCGTCGCCGCCGTCGTCGTCGTCGTCGTCGCAGTCGTCATCGTCGTCGTCGTGGTCGTCGTCGTCTTCGTCGTAGTCGTAGTCGTCGTCGTCACTGTCGTCGTCGTCGTGCTCGTCAACGTCGTGGCGGCCGTCGTCTTCGTCGTAGTCGTCGTCGTCGTTCTCGTGGCAATTCGTATTTGAGTTTGCGCGTGCGCAATTTCGGGCGAGCAGCGTTGCCGTCGGACGTCTCTTCGGGGAGGCCGTGTGCAAAGACGTCACGACCCCCAGCGAATTATACACATCGTGCGTCGCTGTTGGACGTGTGCGCAAGCGGCCAGACCGAATTCAGGATAAATATTCGTGGGTGTTCTTGTGGCCTATACATGATTTAAGAGCCCCAGGCGCTCCAGGGCCCCTCAAGGCTCAACCCTCCGTCAGAATCTTTCGCTGTGCGTTATTCTCGTGTGACCCAGAGCCAAAGAGCTTTCGATATCGTCAAAACGTTTTTATTCTTGACATTCGCTTGTGCCGAAGGTATTGAGGCTCAGGGGCGCTTGAGGCGCCCGGAAAAGACGGGATCGGAGGAGGAGGAGGTGGGTATCGGAGAAGGCGGGATCGGAGGAGGAGGAGGAGGGATAGAAGGGGGAGGGATCGGAGGAGGAAGGATGCTTGGGGGAGGATACGAGGAGGAGGGACAGGAGGTGGAGGGAGAGGAGGAGGAGGGATAGGATGATGAGGGGGAGGAGGAATAGGAGGAGGAGGAGGAGGAGGAGGAAGAGGAGGGATAGGAGGACAAAGGATAGGAGGATGAGAGACAGGCGAGCCAGCTTTTGAGCGAAAGTGGCTACGCTGGATGGGGGGGGAGGAGGGGGGGGATGAGGAGGGGGAGAGGGGGGAGGGAGGGAGCGATGGGGGCGGGAGGGGGAGGGGTAGGGAGGAGGAGGATGGTGATGAAAAGGAGGGGGAGGAGGACACAGTGGGAGGAGGGGGGGGGATGGGGGAGAGGGGGGATAATGAGGGGGGAGGAGGAGGATGATGAGGAGGAGGAGGCGGAGGAGAAGGCGGGCAGAAACCGCAGGCGCGGCCACGAGGCAGATACCGCAGACGCGTCCTGGGGCCCCTCCTGAGGTATTACTTTCCGTCGTCGAGTCGCCTCGGGACGGGGGGCATGGGGGGCGGGGTATTCCGCAGAGAGTGGGCCCGGAACTCCGCTGACCTGGGCGTGGGGAGGCACCCCGTTTGCAGGAACCTTGCGGAGCTTCTCCCGTGTTCCTGCAACCGGACGCGCCGTCTCGCGTCTTGGTTTCGAGGTGTTCTGATGGGATACGTACGCTCCAAACCTCAAGTGCTCAGTGAGTCCGCGTAATGTCCGCCCGCGGAGCTTCTCCCAGTGCGGGCGTTCCGCGGACTCTCTGATGCCTTTTGGTTTCCGCCAGCCCTCTGCAGAATAAGGGGGGCTTTGCGACGGAGACGACCTCTGCGGTGCCCTGGAGGATGAGGAGGAGGGAGTAGGCGGGTAAGGAGGAGGGGGAGGAAGAGGAGGAGGAGGAGGAGGGGGAGGAGGAGGTCCACCAGCTCAGCTTTCGCATCTAATGGTCTGTAGGCGTTTTGTCTACGGAAAGAGCGAGGTGCGAGTGATGATGACGTTCTGGTGTGGGGCGAAGCCCTCTAGGAAGGGGTCCAGGGGAGGGGGGTTGGGTGAACGATCGGGCGTAATGGCCGGACCCCCCCCTGAGACGGCCCAAGAGGCGCCCAAGACGCCCCAAGAAACGCCCAAGACGGCCCAGCGCTCCAAGAGAGCCCAAGACCGCCCAAGAGCATTCCAAGGTGGCCTCAGATGGCTTTAAGATGGTCCCAGAGGGTCCCAAGACGGCCCAAGAGGCCTTGAAGAGGACCCCCGATGGGGGCCTCGGGATGCAACAATCATTGATTTCCCAGAGGTTTTTGATAGTTTTGAGGGTTCTCGTTTTTTCGGCCTAAGAACGGCCCAAGACGGCCCAAGAGGCCTCAACGATCGCCCCAAGACGGCCCAAGAGGCCCCCAAGAAGGCCCCAAGACGGCCCAAGAGGGCCCAAAGACGGCCCAAGCAGGGCCCAAGGCTGCTCCAGGAGAGCCCCAAGAGGCTCCCAAAAGGTTCCCAAGAGGCCCCAAAGAGAGCCCCAAGACGGCCAAAGGCCTCCAAGACGCTCCAAGACGCCCCAAGATGGCCCAAAAGGGCCCCAAGACGGCCCAAAAGGGCCCCAACAGGGCCCCCAAAGGACCCCCCAAAGACACCCCAGAAGCCCCAGAGACGCCAAATAACACCATGGCTCCCAACAGTGAGCGGCCAAGGCTCCAAAGAGCGAGCGGCAACGTAAACATTTCTGAACACAGTGGCTACCAAGAGAAAGCGGTCGCGTAAACGTGCTGATAAGACCAAGGCTCCCAAGAGCGATCGGTGGCATACAAAGCTCTGAATATCAAGGCTCCCGAGGGCGAGAGGCAACGTAACAATCTCTGAACACCAAAGCACGGAAACGAGCGGTGACGTAACCAGCCCTTGACACCAAGGCTCCCAAGTGCGAGGGGTGCCATGAGCCATCTCGGGCAAGTTCCTGAAGCGCTCTTTCCGTTTCCGTGCCGGCCCAGGTCTACCAGCTCAGCTTTCGCAGCTAGTGGTCTGTAGGCGTTTTGTCTCCATTGCCAGTGCCGTTGCTTGCGCTCGGCATGTCAGGGCCCACGCTGGACGGGGCCCGCGGGGCCCGCAACTGGTTCGTCACTTCACCGCCACCACTTGCGAACCAGTCCATTGTGGAGGACAATGTTGTGCCAGAGGGGGTCCGGAGAATACATCGCAAAGAGATGTCGAGCAAGTCCGTGGATCATGCGACTGGGTTAAAGCTGACGCACGCAGCATCGACGAAGGCTGGGCCATGGCATCGGTTGGAACTGGGGAAACGCGGCGCCCCGTTCGAGAACCCGAATGCTTGCAAGAAGCACGCAGTGGAGACTACCCCGCCCTCCTTCCTTCAGTTGCTCGATAAGTACCACGTGGCCGTGAGTGCTACTGGCACTAATGCGGATGCCATCCTAGACGAGTTACTTCTACAAAGAAGCAGTGGAGTGTATGTGATAAACTTCCGTTCATCCCACCACAGTGTCTGGGTTGTGGGTATGAGGCCTCGTCGTTGTTCGCTGGGATCTCGTGGGAGTTTCATCAGAGCCTCTAGGAAACACTGAGGCCTGTTGTGGCCTGCGGCTTCTTTCGGGCCTATTAGGGGGTTATTGGGGGCTTCTTGGGGCCCACTCGGGGCTTCTTCGGGGCGCATGGGGCCTCCCGGGCGTTTCCTGGAGCGGAAGGCTCGGATTTTCAGTTCTGAATCCCCCCATGGGGCCTCTGAGGCCGTATTCGTGCCGTCCTGAGCGCCTCGTGGGCTGTCCTCTGGTCCATATGGTATGGGCCGTATTGGATCGTTCTTGGAGGCCTCTCGTGGCAGTTTTTGGGGATTCTTGGGCCGTCTTGACGCGTCGTCTCGGCGAATAGGCGAGACGCACGGCATGACAATACATAATCAAGGCATAAATAATCAAGGCATAAGACGTAATCGATACATGGCGAAACATAGTTCATACACCATCAAAGCATACGCATTACCAAATCGTGGAAAACAAATCCTCGACCCTCGCCAGTCACTCGGATCGGGGGGCATCCCCTCGCGGGGTGCCAGCGTGACGGGAAGTGGTGATGCCGCGGAATCCTTCTCGCTCGTCCTCTCATCCTCTCCCCTTTTCCTCTCATTCGGTTCTCCGGCCCGAGAGGGCCCCAGGACGACCCCCAGCGGGCCCCAGGAGGCATCAGGAGGCCCCGAAGATGTTCCGAAAACGGCCCATATGGGCGCAATACGACTCAATGTGACCTCAATATGGCCGATAGATGGCCCAACGAGCCCCCAGGACGGCCCAAGGAGGCCCGAAGAGGATCCCCGAGGAGACCCCAGGAGGAGGAAGAGGGGGAAAAGGAAGAAACAATAACGAAGGAGGGAAGAGAGGAGGAGAAGGAGAAGGAGGAGGGAGCGGAGGAGGAGGAGGACAAGGATGTGCCAGGAGGACATGGGAGCCAACCGGCGTGTCCCCGCAGGGGCAAACGCGTGCCGCGTCGGGGGCCCATTGGGGTCCTCCTGGCCCATCTTGGGGCCTTCTTGGGTCCAAAAATTCTCGCTGGATGATTCGGGCAGCCCCAAAAGGTCTGGCGATCTCGGGCCCACGCCCTTCGAATATTATTCGGGTGTAAGTGTTGAGGATCAGGGATATGAGGCAAAGGACCTGAGGTCGCGCCCACTCCGTGCCCGAGGGCACGGTGGCGGATGTCGAGAGGGAGAGCGCCATAGAAGGCGCGCCGACAGAGGACGTCGACGCGGCTGGTTTGGACGCCTTGCCAGACGGGTGTGATGATGACTGCGTGCGCGATGCGGACGCAGGCGCTCTGGTAGTGTGCACCGGCCCCGCAGACGGAGACCTCCCTGCGTGCGTATTGGAGGCGGAACTCCTCCAGATGCGCCTCTCCAAGAAACGCCCGCCCCGACCTGCGCGTCTGAATTTCATGCAAGCGAAATTTCTTTTCTTTTCGACCAGGTTGGGTGGCGACGTCAAGAACTGGGCGTTAACTTTAGCTTCGCGCATCGGGGTTGTGCAAAATCGGTTGCATTTGTTTTTGGCATACGTGTACTTTCTGGGGGAGTGCCTCGTTCGAGAGAGCGGGATGCACGTGGTGTCCGCCGATGTGGCGTCGTGGTGGCGCTCCGGAGCAAAGCAGTTATCGCCCGTTGAGACAACGTACATGAAAATGTGCCAGCCGGCCATGGACGCCCGAGAGCGGTCGCGCGCGCCAGCATTCTCCGGGTTATTTCGGGCATTGCAGGACCAGTGCAATGTCGGAAGCGACGCCGATGCGTCGTGGATCCCCTTGGTGAGCGCGTGGCTATGGTTGGTTGCTATTGGTTACTACATCGGGAACCCGAAGTTCGTGAAAGATGTTCTCTTGGGCGGCCACCCTTTGGAAAGGAACAAAACTATGGAGACCATTTCGTTGTGGGTGGCAAAGAAGTGCAGCGACGACGACCTGGTTGGTTGCGTTCGCGATCGGTTGACATTTTACTTTCTGACCAGATCGTCAGCCAAGCTGTGGCTCAACTCCTTAGATGGGACACGCTTGCCCGATGGGTCGTCGCCCGTGGTCGCGTGTTCCAGCCGGACATTAGATTCCCTTCTGCACGTCGCCGGAACGTGGTTGCCCTGCGCGATGCGCTCTGCTGCGTGCCTCGCAGAGCTGCGAGCGGCCCTCCCGCGTTCGGACGAATGCATAGAGAGCCGCGTCCGCGAGTATATGATGTCGCTGTTGGAATTCCCTCTGATTGGTCGACCGAAGAGGAAAGACCGGGACCTTTTCCTATCATCGATCCACTGCTACTGGTCGAAGTTCTTATTCGATCGCTTCGCTCATGCCGCCACGCCAGTGTTGACAGGTGACGGTGCAATCGCGGGCGCGAGGCGACGGCGGGCGTCCTGTAGCGCTCCCAGGCTGCCGTGGTGTTCACAGGCATATTGTGGCGAGCAGGGGCCGCCAAATAGGAGAAGGAGGGTTCTGGCAGAGGGAAGAACATAATTGTTTACGCTTCGCGGATCCCCACCAGCCCATCCAGAAGCGATGCCAGGGGGCTGATGCTGGTAGTGTTAGTGTTAGTAATACTGCTGCTGGTGTTGCCGCTGCCGTTGCTGCTGGTGATGGTGATGCTGCTGCTGGTGGTGCTGTTGCTGCTGGTGATGGTGATGCTGCTGGTGCTGCTGTTGGCGCTGGTGGTGATGGTGGTGCTGATGCTAGTGCTGATGCTGCTGGTCGTGCTGTTGGCCCTGCTGCTGGCGCTGCTGCTGATGCTGCCCCCTGGTGCTGTTAGTGCTGGGGGTCCTGGTGCTGCTGCAGGTGCTGCTGATGCTGTTGCTCGTGGTGCTGATGGTGCTGCTGCTGGTGTTGGTGATGATGGTGGTGCTGCTGCTGCTGGTGCTGCTGGTGCCGCTGGTGCTACTGCCACTAGTGCTGCCGCTGCTGGTGGTGGTGCTGCTGCTGGTGCTGCTGTTGGCGCTGCTGGTGCTGCTGGTGTGGTGCAATGCGGGTGCTGTTGCTGCTGTTGGTCCTACTGCTGGTGCTGCTGCCTGTGCTAGTGCTGATGCTGCTGTCTGTGGCGCTGCTGCTCTTGCTAGGGGTGCTGCTGCCGGTGCTGGTTGCAGTGGTGGTGCTGCCGCTGCTGGTGGTGGTGCTGCTGCTGCTGACGCTGCTTTCTTGGTTTCTTTTTTGGGGGGTGCTGTTGGGACTCTCTCGTGGCCCTCTTGGGGCTGTTGCGATGTCAACATCCTGAATGTTCAAGTATTCGAGATTCGAGCATGCTTCTGGCCCGTTGGGTCCGGCGAATTCAGCGCCAGCATGTCGTGGTTATCGTCGCACAGCGGGGAGCACTCCTCCAAAGTGGAGTTAATCATGCGGACGCATACGTTCATCGGACCAGCGCCCCGATACCTGTACGCAGAGCTCCTCGGCAATGTACGGTCGAAGATTCTTCACGACCGCGTGTTGGAGGTATTGCGAGAAATGCGATCAGCCATCGAACTCCGCTTCGGAGTGAACCACGCGCTGTATAATCTACAGGTCAACCCGTGCGACCTGTGCCATTTCGCAGAAGGAGTGCGGCCGAGTCGGAATGGCGTTTGGAAACCAGACGATTACGATTTCAGTAACCATGCCAGAGCTCGGGGCTTCAGCGTGGCGAATCAGGCCGGGGCCACAACACTTTCGTTGGAAGATTACGTCGTTAGGGCGAACTTGTCCATTGTAGCTCCGCTGGACGGAGGTATGCAGCATTTTTCCACGCAGTGGCGCAAGTTAACAATGTCGCAGAGGGTATGGATGGCCCGGGGCATGGACATCAGTCACGGACACGATCTGGCAGGGTGTAAGCGCATCGTGCGGGCTGTGCGAGACGCAGAGTTGCAATGGGTGCAAATGGCCGGCGGCGCTCGGTTGGCCCGCGCGCGGTCGACATGATGCAAGCGCTCGAAATTGCTCAGGGCGGGCCCAAGAGAAACTAACAAAACCATCACTATTATCGAAGACGCCTACAGCGAATCACCGCCGCCCCCTGCCTGTTTGGAAACGCCGATGTGGCCGAACGTTGTGGCCAGAGGTCTGCCAAGCTATCGGCCATGTGTTCCCCGAATCGGTTCGGAAAGCCTTCGGGCAACATGTGGGGGAAAATGATCACGAAGAGGAAAAGGAATATGAAGAGCAAGAGTAGGAGTAGGAGGAGGAGGAGGAGCGAATCGCAATACGGCAAGCTCGCGAGGCCCCCTCGAGCCCCGAGGGTTAGGACCCCAGCGAGCCTTCATATCCCAGTGCGCCATGGCGGTGCCTTTAGGTGCATGCGTTGTTTGAGGGTTGTGCATCCTGGCTCCCCTGGCTCCACCCCCCTGTGAGGATTTGAACCCCACCCTCGCGGCCCTCTTGCAAGGGGGCGCCGGAGTTCAGCATTGGCTTCACTGGGCGCGGGAGGAGGAATCAGATCAACGTGTGATTTACTGTGTGCTTTGCGGTGGTTTCGTCTCTTGTAAAGGAGGGGAGAAGCTCCGCAATCCTTGCACTCGCCCCAAGAAGAGCTCCGAGAGGTCGAAGCTCCTGCGAGGCATTGTGCCAGGGACGTCCTCCAGGCTTGGCCAGTCTTTCCCTCTTTCCTCTTTGCCCTCCTTCCCCCTTCCCCCTCCGCCGCCCCTTCCCCTGCCTCAGCCCCCGACTGGGCCAGGTGCGAGTCGTCCACCCTTCTTGTTGTAGAGCGTCAGTTGTCCATCGGATGATTAGGCGTTCTTGAGTCGCTGAGAGGAGGAGGAGGAGGAGGAGGAGGAGAAAAAGGTTTTTTGGAGCCTCTTGGGGCACTCTTGGGGCTTGCTGGGAGCTTCCTGGAGGCCTCTTGGAGGCCTCTTGGGGGCCTCCTTGGGCCTGCTGGGGGCGTTCGGGGGCTTCTTGGGGGCCTCTTTGGCCGTCTTAGGGTTTTCCTGGCCCGTCTGACGCCGTCTTGGGGGCCTCAGGGGGCGCCTCAGGGCCGTCTTGGAGGCAGTCTTGAGCGTCTTGGAGGCCTCTTGGGCCGTCTTGGGGCCCTTTTGGGGCCTTCTTGGGGGCCCCTTGGGCCGTCATGGGACCATCTTGTAGGCCTCTTCGGCGCTCTTGGGGCGATGTTGGGGGCCCCTTGGGCCGTCTTGGGCCGTCGGAGAGCTGATGCCAAAATCTTTCCAAAACTTCAAGAAACAAAACAATGATTTTGGCCTCTTCGGGCCTTCCTGGAGGAGCTCTTAGAGGCCTCTTGGGCCGTCTTGGGGGCCTCTGGGGGGCCTCTTGGGCCGTCTTGGGCCATCTTGAGGCCATCTTAGGCCGTCTTGGGTGCATCTTGGGCCGTCTTGGCGGCATCTTGGGGCCATCTTAGCCATCTTGGAGGCCATATTGGCCGTCTTGGAGGCCTCTTGGAGCCCTCTTGGGGCCGTCTTGGGGGCCTCTTAGGCCGTCATGGGCCATCTTGGAGGCCTCGTGGGCGATCTTGGGGCGATCTTGGGGTCCTCTTGGGCCGTTTTGAACGATCGGAATGCCGAAAAGAAGAACATGCCAAAATCTTTCAAACATTTAAGGGAAATCAATGATTCCTCTCGCTTCGCGGGGTGCACGTCCGGAGCACGTGCAGACCGAGCGTTGGGTGGTCTGCCCGCAGTGCCGGTCTGCCCACCTCCGGGCGCCGCCAGCGCCACGGGGGGCGGATGCGCCCCCCTCAGTTTCAGCGCTGGGACGAGCGTGCGAATGTCCACGAGGTGAATGAGCATTCTCCGCGTGTCAGTACAAGGCTGGCCTATATGTTCGGCAATCGCCCTTTGCACGAAATCTTCTACCTCGGGGCCACTGCCCTCCTTCCTCCCTCCTCGCGTGCCTGCAGTTGGAGGTGCGGTGCGCCCAGCGGAGTTCTTGCAATGAACCGCCCGCTGCACTGCACCTGGTCCAGACCGTCAGCTGGCCGCTGAGTCCTGTCGTTGTGGGGCCCTTTGAGAGCCTCTTTGGGGCCTCTTTGAGGCTTCTTGGGGGTTTGTTGGGGTTTCTGGAGGGCTTTTTGGGGACCTCTTTGGGCCTCTTGGGGGCGTCTTGGGCCGTCCTGGGGCGCCTTTGCGCCGTTTCGCCCATTCGGAGGCCTTCTTGGGGACCGGGGAGGGAGAGGAGTCAGGGGAAGAAAAACGGAAGAGGAGGAGGAGGAAGAGAAGGTAGCAGGGGTATGGGTGGTGTCGAAAGTAATTGGCAATACTTGTGGTTCAAATTTTAGTTTCTGGCAGCTCTTCACGGCCGCCGCCATGGTCATGCTGAAGTTGCTAGCCGTGAACGGCCACTCGAAGTCGGACGTTATCGCCATCGACTCGTCGGCCACCGGGGCGGAGCTTCTAGCCGCCATCTGGGACAAGTTCGGCTGGACGTTCAAGGCGGCGAACTTCCAGAACGAGGCTGGCGATGCCTTCTCGCCCCAAATACATGCGAATACTTCCTCCGCAGACGGCGAAATTTATTGTCTGAGCTCGCGCGTTCGGTGGGCGGGCGCGCCGCTCCCGAGTGGGCCCGCCGCGGTCTCTGCACCGCCGAACATTTTCGGGTGAAGCCGCGCTCGCCCGCGGGGCCGCTCGTTCTTTCCCAGGAGCCCACGTTTTGAAGAAAAACCAGAGCCGAGGGCCAAGGGCAGCGTCGGCGGCAGGAAGCGGCGGCGGAAGCTCTTGCTCGTGCTGTCCTTCCCTCCCGGCCCCTCTTGTCTTTTTCAGTCACCCTGCCTCTCCTCCCTTCCAGCGCCAGCTATTTCATGGGCGTCGCTGTGACTATCTGCCACCTGGCTGGCGTTGGCTTAGAAATTTCGCCCGTGCCGGAGGTTGCATTCGCGCGTAGAAAGGCGGGAAGCGGATCTCCCCGAGGGGCGCGCGCGGGGCAAGCCGCTGCCTCTGGACTTGCCGCTGGGCGACACCCTCAAGGACGGCGCCGCGGTCACGGCCCAGAGAAACAGGGGCGCCAGGCTGCGCAGTCATTGACGTCACCGCGCCGCTGCCGCCGGCTTGTCTCGGCGGCGCGCGCGTGTATTGCTACACGTGGGCGTCGGCAAGACAGGTTGGAGGTGGTCGGTGCGGCGACGTGTCTTCGATGTGCCGCGAGGCCGACGACCGCGGCCGCCGCGCCGGCGCGGCGGGCGGCGGCGACGGCAGCGGCGCCGAGGAGCGCGGCCGGGTCGCCGCGCTCGCGCACGCGCTCCTCGAGAAGCTCGGGCGGTTCGGAGAGCTCGGAGAGCTCCGACAACGAGTCCGCGAGCGCGGAACCCGACGCGCCGCCGCGCGCAGCCGCGGCGGCGCCGGAAGCGGCTCTGGCGCGGGCGGCGGCGGCGAGCTCGGCGGCGGCGCCGGGGGTCGCGGGGAGCTCGCCGCGCGGCGCGGAGGCGGACAGGTTGCGGAAGGAGCTAGCACAGGCGCGCCAGGAAGCCGCCGCCGCGGCGACGGCGCTGGGCGAGCGCGACGCAGAGCTCGCGACGGCGCGCGCGGAGCTGGCGCAGGCGCGCCAGGAGGCGCTCGACGCAGAGGCGGCCAAGGAGAGGCTGGAGACCAGGTCGGTCCATCGGGTGACGGCCGCTAAGCGCGCTCGCGGGGGGAAGTTCAGACTTCTCCGCGCGAGGGCGCCGGGTCGCACCGAGAACCGCACTTGTTCTGCAAGGTGCGCGGGCCTGACGACGGAGGGCCACCGCCTGACGCGCGAAACGTCAGAGCTCCAGGCGCAGGTGAACTACTGGGCCACGATGTACCACGGCGGCCAGCACGTCGACGGCGTGGATTACCCGGGCAAGAAGGAGTTGGCTTTGCAGGAGCAGGTGGCGCTCCACCAGAAGAACTCGGCGCCGGGGAGTGCGCGCGCAATCGCCCGCGCACCAGGGGAGAGCCCCGCGCAGCTCCTCGAACGCCTGGGCACGGTGCGTTCCGAAGTGCGCGCGCAGGGCTCTCCGAGTGCGACGGGCTGGCGTTTGCGGGCACGGTCCCCGCAGGAGCTCCACGAGAAGAACGCGAGGCTGTTGCAAGAGAACCACGAGCTGAAGCTGAAGGCGCAGGCCTGCTACAGTTGCTCGGGGCGCAAGGAGCAAGACCAGGCCCGCGGCAAAGGCCCTCGGCGCGCGGGCGGGGGCGGCGCGGGGGGCGGCCTTCGAAGGATGACGGCGGCCTCCTACGGAGAGAGCTGACGCCTTGCAGTAGGCTTCAGCAGAACGCTTACCAGGGGGCTGCGTTTTTCGAAGGCTGCCGACGCGCTCGGCCCTCCCGCGCGCCGCCTACGAGGCGGCGGCGGCAAGGGGCAGGGCAAGCCGCGCCACGGGCCAGGGAGCGCGGGCGGGGCGCCGGGCGGCGCCGCCCAGGGCGCTGGCGGGATGGCTGGCGGCAACGCGCAGGCCGCGAGCACGGCGCCGGGAAAGGCCGCGCCGGGCCAAGCCAGCGGCAAGGGGCCGGGCAAGCGCGGCGGCGCGGCTGAGAGCGCGGGCGGCGCGCCCAGCAACGGCTTTTAGGGCAGGGGCGGGAAGGGGGAGGAGGAGGGGGAGGGGGGGGAGGAGCAGGAGGGGCAGGGATAGGGAGACAAGGGGCGGGGAGAGGCCGGCGAGTTTCTCGGCGCGCTTCTACAAGCTGTCGGGAGCCCCAGGGTGCCTCGTTCCTTTCTGGGATTGTCTGGTGCCCCGCCGGTGCTTTGTAGGGGTCCGTCAAACGCTTTGTGGGTGGAGCGTCTCGGACGTTCTCGGGTGCTCCGTGGGAAGTACTCGCGCACCTTCCAGTGCCTTTCGGTGTTGGTCGTGTGCGTTCAGGTGCCATGCGGGTGCCTTCGGGTGCCCTGCGGTGTTTGGCAGATGCTTCGGGTGCCCTTCCGGGTCCCTTGCGGGTGCCTTTCGGCTTCCTTGCCGATGCTTTCGGGTGCCCTGCGGTGTTTTGCGGGTGCCTTCGGGTGCCTTGCGCGTGCCTTACGGGCGCTCCGTGTGCCCGTTGGGCGCCTTTCGGGTGCCTTCGGGCGCCTTGCGGGCGCTTGCTGGTGCCTTCGGGGGGTCTGTCAAACATTGCGTGGGTGGAGCGTATCGGATGTCGTCGGGCGCCCCGTGGGAACTACAAGCACTTTCCAGTGGCTTTCGGTGTTGTACGGGTGCCTTCGGGTGCCTTGCGGGTGCCTTCGGGTGCTTTGCGGTGCCCTGCGGGTGCCTGCGGGTGCCCTTTTGGGTGCTTTGCGGGTGCCTTGCGGGTGCTTTGCGGATTCCTCGCGTGTGCTATCGGGTCCTTGTCGGTGCCTTGCGAGTGCTTTCGGGTGCTCTGCGGTGCTTTGCACATGCCTTCGGGTGCCCTTGCGGGTGCCTTGTGGGTGCCCTCCGGGTGCGCTACGGGTGCTTTCGGGTGCCCTTTGGGTGCCTTGCGGGTACCTTCGGGTGCCTTGCGGGTGCCTTGCGGGTTCTTTCGGGTGTCCTTCGGGAGCCTTTCGGGTGCCTTCGGGCGCCTTGCGGGTGCCTGCCGGTGCCTTCGGGGGGTCTGCCACACGCTGTGTGGGTGGAGCGTCTCGGATGTTGTCGGGCGCCCCGTGGGAACTATTCGCGCACCTTCCAGTGCTTTTCGGTGTTGTACGGATGCCTTCGGGTGATTTGCGGTTTCTTCCGGGTGCCTTCGGATGCCCTTGCGGGTGCCTTGCGGGTGCCTTCGGGTGCTTTCCAGGTGCCTTGCGGGTGCTTTCGGGCGCTCTTTGGGTGCCTTTCGGGTGCTTCGGGTGCCTTGCGAGTGCCTTCGGGTGCCCTGCGGTGCTTTGCACATGCCTTCGGGTGCCCCTGCGGGCGCCTTGCGGGTGCCTTCCGGGTGCGTTGCGGGTGCTTTCGGGTGCCCTTTGGGTGCCTTGCGGGTGCCTTCGGGTGCCTTGCGGGTGCCTTTCGGGTCCCTTGGGGTGTTCTTTGGGAGCCTTGCTGGTGCCTTCGGGCGCCTTGCGGGTGCCTGCCGGTGCCTTCGGGGGGTCTGCCACACGCTGTGTGGGTGGAGCGTCTCGGATGTTGTCGGGCGCCCCGTGGGAACTATTCACGCACCTTCCAGTGCTTTTCGGTGTTGTACGGATGCCTTCGGGTGATTTGCGGTTTCTTCGGGGTGCCTTCGGGTGCCCTTTCGGGTGCCTTGCGGGTGCCTTCGGGTGCTTTGCGGGTGCCTTGCGGGTGCTTTCGGGTGCTCTTTCGGTGCCCTGCGGGCGCCTTCGGGTGCCTTGCGAATGCCTTCGGGTGTTTGCGGTGCTTTGCAGATGCCTTCGGGTGCCCTTTGGGGTTCCTTGCGGGTGCCTTCCGGGTGCGTTGCGGGTGTTTTCAAGCCCCTTTTGGGTGCCTTGCGGGTGCCCACGGGTGCCTTTCGGGAGCTTTGCGGGTTCCTTCGGGTGTTCTTTGGGTTCTTTTCGGGTGCCTTCGGGCGCTTTGTGGGTTCCTGTGTATCCCTTCGGGGGGTCTGCCAAACGCTGTGTGGGTGGAGCGTCTCGGATGTTGTTGGGCGCCCCGTGGGGTATTCACGCACCTTCCCGTGCCTTTCGGTGTTGTACGAGTGCGTTCGGGTGCCTTGCGTTTTCTTCCGGGTGCCTTCGGATGCCCTTGCGAGTGCCTTCCGGGTGCTTTTCGGGTGCTTTGCGGGGTCTTGCGGGTGCTTTCGGGTGCTCTTTCGGTGCTTTGCGGGTGCCTTCGGGTGCCTTGCGAGTGCCTTCGAGGGTTTGCGGTGCTTTGCAGATGCCTTCGGGTGCCCTTTTGGGTTCCTTGCGGGTGCCTTCCAGGTGCGTTGCGGATGTTTTCGGGCGCCCTTTGGGTGCCTTGCGGATGCCTTCGGGTGCCTTTCGGAAGCTTTGCGGGTTCCTTCGGGTGTTCTTTGGGTTCATTTCGGGTTCCTTCGGGCGCTTTCCGGGTGCCTGCCTATCCCTTCGGGGGGTCTGCCAAACGCTGTGTGGGTGGAGCGTCTCGGATGTTGTCGGGCGCCCCGTGGGAACTACTCGCGCACTTTCCAGTGCTTCTCGGTGTTGTACGGATGCCTTCGGGTGCCTTGCGGTTTCTTTCAGGTGCCTTCGGGTGCCCCTGCGGGTGCTTTGCGGGTGCCTTCGGGTGCTTTGCGGGCGCTTTGCGGGTGCTTTCGGGTGCCCTTTCGGTTCCTTGCGGGTGCCTTTGGGTGCCTTGCGGGTGCCTTCGGGTGCCCTCTTGGTGCCGTTCGCGTGCGCTCGGGTGCCGTCGACGCCCGTGTCGGCCTCGACTACGCAGGCGGCTTCCCGCGCAGCCCCGCTGAGCATGGCTTCTCGTGAGTTGGTTTACGTATGAATTTCGCATGATTTTCGGGCGGTTCTCTGGTTCCCTGTGGGTTCCGGTGAAATTGGGTGCCTTCAAGAGAAGTTAGTTCCGAGTGCCCGCAGGTTCACTTCGGGCGCTGGTCGGGTGAATTCGCATGCTTTTCCGGCTCTTTCCAGGGGTTCCTCGGGTTCTGTTTGTGCAGTGGCTTAGACCATTCCGCCGACCCCCAGAAGGAGTCAGAACTTGCGACGATCGTGGAAGTCAGTAGACTTCAGCCCAACCCGCCACCGTGCCTGGGCTGTTGGCCAGGAGCCGCGTGGATGAATTGGATGAATATTAGGGCCGCTTGGGATTTCTCTCAGGGGCCTCTTTGAGGGCTCTTGGGGGCAGCTGGGAGTCATTTAGGGCTCCCTTGGGGGCCTCTTTTGGGGGCGTCTCGGGGCGCCGTGGGGGGCTCTTTGGGCCATCTTGGGGGGAAAGGCTCGAACTGTCAGTTCGTATATCCCTTTTTGGGCTCTCTTAGGGCCCTCTCGGGACTCTCTAGGGTCGTCTTGGGTGACCTTGGGGCCGTCTCAGTGCCCTCTTGGGCCGTCTTCGGCCCCCGGGGAGGGGGAAAGGGGGAGGGGGACAGCCAAATGTCTCACGCGCCTTTTCATTCCCGGCAAGCAGGGGTTGGCGGATTGTGAACGATGCAGTTTAGAAAATGAGGTTCTCCGGCTAACGGGTGCCCTGGAGATCCTTAGAGTTTCGCGGAGCTTCTATGCGAATGTATGGGAATATCCGGATACAATACGAAGGCTCAGGGGAGTGCGTGGTGGGAGTGCTCAACGGAGGCCTTGCGGTTGCCATCCTGGTGTTCGGGGGTTCTGAGGTGCCCTCGGGTGCCTTCGGTTGCCTTCGGGTGCCCTTGTGGTTCTTCGGGTGCTCTGGCGATCCTTGGTGGTTCGTGGACCTTCTCTTCACATAGGTGGGAATCCCTCGATATTCGTTGGGTGGTCTGCGGTTGCCATATCGGTGTCGAGTGCACTTCAAGTGCCCTGGCGTTCCTTCGAGTGCCCTGGAGGGCCCATAGATGCTGATATCGCGGAGGGGGGTAAGGGGCCTTTGAGGTGCCTTCAAAACGCTATCGGGTGTGTTTCTGGTTTCGGGAGTGTCCATTCGGAGGGAGTGCTCAACGGGAGCCTTTCGGGTGCCATCCCAGTGATGGGTGTCTCCGAGGTGCTTTCGGGTGCCTTCGGTTGCTTTCGGGTGCATTCGGGTGCGCTTCTGCGTCTTTGGGTGCTCTGGAAATTCCAGAGTTTTGCGGAGCGTCCATGCAAATGTATGGGATTCTCTGGCTATTCTTTGGAAGGTTTGGGGAAGTGTGTTGTGAGAGTGATCACCGGGAGCCTTGTGGGCGCTCCTTGTTGTCAGAGGGTTCTGAGGTGCCTTCGGGTGCCTTCGGGTGCCCTTGTGGTTCCTCGGGTGCCCTGGCGATCCCCGGAGTTTCGAGGACCTTCTGATGATGATGATTCTGGCGATTCTTACCATGGCGGTGATGATGATTCTGGCGAAGGGGGGTCACGGGCCCTTCAGGTGACTTCAAAACGCTATCTGGTGTGTTTCTGGTTTCGGGGATGTCCATTCGGAGGGAGTGCTCAACGGGAGCCCTGCGGGTGCCATCCCGTTGTTGGATGTCTCCGAGGTGCCTTCGGGTGCCTTCGGGTGCCTTTGGGTGCCTTCGGGTGCCCTTCTGCTTCTTCGGGTTCTCTGGAAATCTTCAGAGTTTTGCGGAGCGTCCATGCGAATGTATGGGATTCTCCGGCTATTCTTGGAAGGTTTGGGGAAGTGTGTGGTGGGAGTTATCAACGGGAGCCTTGTGGGCACTCCTGGTGTCAGAGGGTTCTGAGGTGCTTTCGGGTGCCTTCGGGTGCCTTCGGGTGCTTTCGGGTGCCTTCGGGTGCCCTTGTGGTTCTTCGGGTGCCCTTGCGATTTCCAGAGTCTCGGAGGCTTCTTGGAGCGTCTTGGAGGCGTCGTGGACCGCCTGGTGCCGTCTAGAGCGTCTTCGAGCGGGCTGGAGTCTTCTGGAGGCTCTCTTGGGCGGTGTTGGGGATATCTTGGCCCGTCTTGGGGCGCTGTTGGGTCGCCTCCGGGCGTTGGAAATGTTGAAGGAGGGGGGGAGATGGGGGTCCGCTGGCAGAGTGAGGCCTCCTCGGAGGGACTTTCAGGAGGTGTTCGACCAGCTCCTGGGTTGCCGGCATCCGGCGTGACCCGGCAGATCCGGGCAGCGCACCAGAGTCATGACGACATTTAGGGCAGCCATCAAGCGTAACCTGGCACATCCAGGCAGCGCACATTTTCGGCATCGGCAGGGGCGCCATGTCCGCCCTCAGAGGGGGAAAAAAAATCGATGCCGATTACCTTTCCTCGCTTTCGCCTCGGAACCCCTCGGCGTCACGGCTGGATTCATCTCGGAATTCTGGTCAGAGCGCACCCTAAGAGGTCGTGGCAGTCATTAGCGGTATCGGTACTTTTTTTTCTTCGAGGTCCTCTCGCTTTATTACTTGCTACCAGAACTCCCAGCCGTCTCTCGCTTGACTCGCTGCATCCGGCGTGACCCGGCAGATCCGGGCAGCGCACCAGAGTCATGACGACATTAAGGGCAGCCATCCAGCGTAACCTGGCAAATCCAGGCAGCGCACATTTTCGGCATCGGCAGGGACGGCTTGCCCGCCCTCAGAGGAGGAAAACACACCGATGCCGATTACGTTTCCTCGTTTTCGCCTGGGGGGCCCTCGGCGTCACGGCTGGATTCACCTCGGAACTCTGGTCAAAGCGCACCGTCAGAGGTCGTGGTCGTGTGCTTCTCGCTGTTTCGTGTCTCCAGCGGGGGCCCTGATCGACTTTGCACTCCTGGAGCATCTTTGGAGCTTTCTGGGGGCATTCGGAGGCCCTATAGCCCTATAGCCTTGTAGCCCTATAGCCCTATATTCCTAGAGCCCTGGAGCCCTATAGCTTTATAGCCCTATAGCCCCATAGCTCTAAAGCCCTATAGCCTACATAGCCCTATAGCCCTACAGCCTTATAGCCCTATAGCCCTAGAGCCCTAGAGCACTATAGCCCTATAGCCTTATAGCCCTATAGCCGTATAGCCCTATAGCCCTATAGCCCTATAGCCCTATAACCCTTTAGCCCTATAGTCCTGTAGCCCAATAGCCCAATAGCCCATATAGCAATGTAGTCCGATATTCCTTCACATCTATATCCCCATACCCGTATAGCTCCATCGCCCTATATCCCTGTAGCCCTATAGTTCTATAGGCCTATAGCCCTATAGCCCTATAGCCTTATATCCCTTTTGCCCTTGAGCCCTATAGCCGTATAGCCCCATAGCCCTATAGCCGCATAGCTCTATAGCCCTATAGCCGCATAGCTCTAGAGCCCTGTAGCCCTATAGCCCTACAGCCCATTCAGACTCCAACTCAGATTCTCTGATTCCCTGACTGAGTCTTCCGCATACCGCTCACACCCAGATACAGTAACAGTGTGCTCAGTCATATTCAGACTCACACGCGAAGACACATTCACATTCAGACTCACTCACATTCAGAGTCACTCAGCCTTCACGTTGAAGGCCGTGTCGGCCGTCTTGATGTCCATCCTGGTCCATACTCGTTGTCGTGCTGGCCGTCCCCGACCTTGTTGGGGGCACCTTGGGCTGTCTTGGGGCACTCTTGGGGGCCTCTGATCTTGAGGCCATTTTGGGAGCCTCTTCAGCCGACCTTATTGGGGTCACCTTGGGCTGTCTTGGGGCGCTTTGGGGGGCCTCATCGCGAGACCATCTTGGAGCCTTTTGGGGTCTTTTCAGGGAGCCCGCGGGAGGCTTTTCTTTTTCTTGGGGGCCATCTTGGGGGGAAAGGTTCAAAATGCCAGTTCGTCTTTCCCATCGGGGGCTCTTTGGGGGCGCTCGCCATTTTCGCGGGTTCGTGGGAGGATCTTTGGGGCCTTCTTGGGGCCTCTTGGGGCTACTTTGGCCCGTCTGTGGGATTCGTTCCTGTCTTCGCAGCACCGCTGCTATATCATTTGAATTTATTCGGAGGCATTCTGGGGATATCTTTTCATGCGCGTGGGCGAGCTGCGCCATTTTGCAGGCCTGCCGGGTCACTTTTGGGTCTGCGGAGGCATTGCTGGGAGCCTCTTCTGGGCGTCCTACTGTCACTGTGGAGGCATATGGGGCCGTCGTGGACGCCAAGAGCCCTGCAGATGAAGGCTGTCCATCTGAAAGAGAAGGCAAGGTGGAAGTCCCGCAGCCACTTCGGACCAAGGTGTTCTCTCAGGCAAGCGAACTCGCGTTGACTTCCTCAGCATGACCTCGTTCCTCCAGTCGGCCGGTGGCCCCCCGCTGAAGGCCCGCAAGATGGACGCGAACGCGAAGGTCCAGGCCATGGTGCTGGAGGTATTCTTCGACGTCAGTGCGCAGGCAAAGGGCCTGGCATTTGATGGCGGCATCGTCGGAGTGCTCGCGGATGCGGACGAGCTTGTCTGCAGGAAGGAGTCCAAGAACGCAGTTCGTTGGATGTCCGGCTTGATTTCCAAGGATGCGGCCAACGTCCCCGAGTGGGCCACAGCATTCAATGCTGGGTTGCCGCAGAACGTCGTGGCCGAGTACATGAGCCCGTCGCACCAGGACAACCCGACTGCTGTCGTCCAGGAAACGGCAGAGGGCGGCATTGCGAATGCCCCAGGTGCGTGGTGCTTCGGGATGCACACGCAGACCTTCGAGGAGTTCCGCGCCGTGCTGCGCCAACTGATCGGCGAGGCCATGGGCGTAAATGCCGTTGGCCGCCCAGGAGGGTTCTCGCACCAGGGCGGAGCGTCGAAGCTGCTGTTCCGGGAGAACACGAATTCCACGAACCATTCCAGGTGGACGTCGTGGCATTCCGTGCAGATTCGCCCAGTGGGACTGGTCGCCGACAAGTACGTCGATGGGCTCCTCGATCTGGTGCAGGAGTACCCGTTCCTCGTCCCGTCTGGAGCTCTATGCGCTTGCGCGGTGGAGCGGTTCCGGTCCGTCTTCACGGCCTGCGCCCCGGCGACGGACTTGACCGGAGTGGCCGCGAAGGTGAAGGCGCGCGAGGACAAACTCATCGCGGAGCACTTCGCCGCGGTCACGCTGTCCGTGGATGCGGGGCAGCGCGGGACGCAGGCAGAGATGGCGAAAGAGACAACCGCCGCCGGCGTTTTCCAGATGTCGATGGCGGGCGGCGTCGCTGAATCGCCGACGGCGGGGGTGGAGGCGGTTGGCGCTGGCGCGGCGCCGCCGTCAGCGGCCGCGGCGGCGGAAGTGACGCGCGCCGCCGGCGCGTCCCAGGTGGCGACGGCGGGCGGCGTTGCCGCGTCGATGGCGATGACGTTGGCGGCGGTTGGCGCGGGCGCGGATGCCGTGCCACCGGCGCGTGCGCCCGCGGGCGCCCCGGCGGTCGGTGCCGCTTCAATGGCCAGCGGCGGAGCCTTGGCGGTCCCGGCGGTGGCTCCGCCTGCGGGCGTCGCCGGGGATGCGCAGGCGCCGGCGCCCGCGGCCGCGCCGCTGGCCCACGCCGTCCCGGCGCCGACCGCCGCCGCGGCGGAGGTGACGGTGGGCGCGTACCTCGAGGCGGCGACGGCGTTCGCAGCGGGGGAAGCGCGGAGCGCAGCGCAGTCTGCGGAGAGGGCGAAATACCGTGCGTTCAAGGGCATTCAGCTGGACATCGCTGCCGCGGTCAAGCGTTTCGTGGAGATGCCGGGGGTCGGCGCGGAGGCGCTCGCGGGCACCGTGTCTCGCTGGCCGGCGGCGGCTTTCCCGGCCGACAGGTTGCCGCGCGAGGGTTGCATTTTCGGGGGGGGCGCCCGAGCGTTTCCGCCTCGGGAAGGCAAGCGCGGCTATGATTATCGCGTTCATGTCGCGGTCTTCCCGATCCCCGCGCACCGCTCCCGATGCGGCGGCGCAGAGGGCGCGTTGCCTCGGGAAATGCAACCCCCGTTCGAAGGCTCGAGTGGGCGCAGCGCCTGACGATGATCGAGGGGGACATGGCAGCCGCGGCGGCGGCGAGGGACATGTCGCCGGAGGCGGCCGTTGCGAAGATCGTGGCGAAGCTTGATCGCTTCCTCGAATCATTGCAGGCAGATGCGCAGGCGGCCATGCTGGCGGACGACATGGCGAAGCTCGACGGGCTGGAGCCCTTGCTCGACGGCCTGGAGGTTCTGCTTGCGCTCGTGCGCGACAGCCCCCCCACGGGCGACCTCCTGCGCGCCCTGGAGCCCATGGAGAACGCGGAGACAGTGAGCGCCCTCAACCTCGATGCCCTCGCCGCGGTTGCCGCGGCCGTGCCGCGCCAGGGCGGCGCCGGGAAGTAGCGCCGCTCCGAGCGCAGGAAATCGGCCACGCACCTCGCCGGCCACCCGGGCACCCGGGCACCGCCGGGCACCCGGGCACCCGGGCGCCCGGGCCCGGTGGCCTAACCCCGGTCCCCTGACACTATTCTCCCGATCTGGGGTCCTCTTGAATAAACAACAGCAGCCTGCCTGGCCTGGCCCCGGCCTGACACAATTCTGTCCCGATCTGGGGTCTTCATCAACAAATAACACACCCGCGGGCCGGCCTGGCCCTGGCCCCCTGTTCTGTCCCGATCTGGTGTCTTCTTAACGAAACACCAAGCCGCCACGGAAATCCGGGCCCTGATCCCCTGACACAATTCTGCCCCGACCTGGGGCCTTCTTGATCAAACAACAACCTGCCCCGGAAATCCTGGCCCCGGTCCCCTGACGCACTTCTGTCCCGATCTGGCGTCCTCTTGAACAAACATTACTCCCATGGGCCAGCCTGTCCCCGGTCCCCTGACAATTCTGTTCCGATTTGGTGTCCTTTGGGTCAAACAACAACCCCCTTGCCCGGCCTGGCCCCGGCTCTGTGACACAATTATGTCCCGGTCTGGCGTTCTCTCAATTAAACAATCAACACCTCCCCAGGCTGGCCTGGCCACTGACACAATAAATTATGTTCCGATCTGGTGTCGTCTTGATATAACAGCAACCCCAGGCGGGTCCCGGTCCCCTGGCGCAATTCTGTCCCGATCTGATGCCCGTGTATGCAAACAATATCCCCCCTTGCCCGCCCTGACCCCGAACCCCTGACACAATTTTGTTTCGATCTGGTATTCTTTGAACAAGTAACACACCCCCGGGCAGGCCTGGCCCCCCTGACACAATTCTGTCCCGATCTGGCGCCCCTGTAAACAAACAATACATCCCCGGGGCGGGCTGGGCCCACTTCCCTGACACAATATTATGTCCCGATCTGGTGTCCTCTTAATCAAACACCAACTCGCCCCTGCCTGGCCTGGCCTTGGCCCGCTGACACAGTTCTGTCCGATCAGGTGTCTTTTGAAACAAACAAAACACATTCCCCAGCCAGCTTGGGCCCAGCTCCCTGACACAATTTTGTCTCAATCTGGTGTCTTCTTAGTTAAAAAGCGACTCGCCTCTGCCAGGCCTGGCCCTGGGGCCTCTGACACAGTTCTGTCCCAATCTGGTGTCTTGGTAAACAATCAACACGTCTCCAGGCCGGCCTGGCCCCGGTTCCAATTCTGCCCCAATCTGGTGTTTTCTTAATGAAACAAACAAGCCCTGGGCGGGTGTGGCCCAAGTCCTCTGACGCAATTCTGTCCCGATCTGGTGTCTTTTAAAACATAAAGCAGCCCGCCCTGTCCGGCCTGGCCCCAGCAATCTGACACATCTGGAGCGGAGTGTTCCGGGTCCGCCGCGGCGCCGGACACATCCTCAATACCCGCTGGGTCTCAGAGACGGTGCCCGATGCATATCGATCCGATGTTGCCCTTGTCCTGCGTGCTGTTCATCGTCCTCCACGGGGTGAGGTCCAACACATGCCCAACAATCTCAAAACCTTCCAGGAGGAATTCAAGGGAGCCTGGAGAGGTCTGGAAGGATTATCAGGGATGTCTTCTCTACTCCGCGGCTGCTCCATGTCTGACTTACCCAGCGACCTGCTTGGATAAAACTGGCTCGGCAGTCCCAAAAGAGGCCCCGAGAGCCCAAAGATGACTCCGAGACGGCCCCGGCAACCTTCACACTATGATCCAGAGTTTGGTGTTAGGTCCGAGGATAGAGAACCCTTCACGGTTCAAAATCGGGCCCGCGTGACGTGTCACAACATGGCCCCTTTTTTTTTTGTTGTGTGTGTGTGTGTGTGGGGGGGGGGCCAGGGTGTGGGGAACCTGTCACGATTCCACATCGCGTTGGCGTGGCGTGCCACAGAACGTGCCACTGTCAATGCTCATGGCTCTGGCTCTAGCTCAATTGCAGCAAGTCTGCTTACTGTACTCCGCCCTCCGCGAGCGATCTGCTGACGCTCTGCAGGCCGTCCGTCGTTGCCCAGTAGTGGCAGATGTTGGGCAACGCGGCGTCCCCTGTTGCGTTGATCGCAATTCTTTTTTCCCATGGGCTTGCGCGACACGTAGTCCCGAGCGATCGCCACGGCGCTGTCTCCCGCGCCCGCGACGTGGCCAAGCCATCATGGCAGCAGATGGGATCCGTCCGCGCCCACGACATCCTTTCCGCAACATGGCAGCAGATAGGGTCCGACTTAGACGGAGATGTTGCGGTCGGTCATGCCTCCGTTTCCATGAGCGCCGACGGCAGCCGCGTCGCCATGGGTGCACCGGAAGCAGCTGAAGGCGTTGGCCGCGTCCGCGTCTATGATTGGGCAGGGGGGGCGTGGGTGCAAGTCGGGCCCGACCTCAATGGGAACGCTATTGGTGACGGGTTTGGAATGGCTGTGGCCCTCAGTGCCGACGGCAGTCGCCTCGCCACTGCTCACCTCCTCGGGCAACGCCCGCGTCTATGAATCGGCAGGGGGGGCGTGGCAGCAGGTTGGATCCGATATCTCCGGAGCAGCAGGCGCAGGAGGCTATCAATTCTCTCTTAGCGCCGACGGCGGTCGCGTTGCCATGGGTGATACGAACGGCATGATGCGCGTTTTTGGGTGGGCGTCAGGCACGTGGCAGCAGATGGGGGCTGACATCTACATCTACGGAGGATTTGCTGTCGCGCCGGCCTTCAACGCTGACGGCAGCCGCGTCGCAGCCGGAGCACCTTATTGCAGTACAGGAGGCTTCAGATTTGGCTGCGTCCGCGTCTACGACTGGGTTGGGGGTGCGTGGCAGAAGGTGGGGTCCGACATCACCGGGACACAACTCAACGAGAGGACGGGCGTGTCAGTGTCCCTCAGCGCAAACGGCAGTCGCGTCGCCGTCCCTGGGTATTACTACGACGACAGCCGCGGCCGCGTCCGCGTCTTTGATTGGGAAGGAGATGCGTGGGTACAGGCGGGATCCGCTGTCGCCGGGGACGCTTCTTGGGATCAATTTGGCCTGGCTGTCTCACTGAGCGCAGATGGCACCCGCCTCGCCGTTGGTGCCTTCCCGCAACAGCATCGCAGCCAACGAAGTAGGTACGTCCGCATCTACGACTGGGCAGACAATGCGTGGCAGCAGGTGGAAAGCTTCTCTAATGTCGGCAGCTCTGTGTCCCTCAGCTCCGACGGCACAAGCCTCGCCGTTGGTACACCAGGGTGGGCGCCGATCGTCAGGGTCGTCCGCATCTACGGCTTGGCGGGTGATGCAAAGCGCTTCGCGCTTTACCGCTCGCACAGTCTGTTCCCAGACAGGACCGACGGTAGCCCCACGGCGCGGCGAACCAATGCCGAGACCTAGCGTGTGTTGGAGTGTGGTCTGAGTAGATCCCAAATTCTGTAGCATACGATCGCTCTTGCCTGGACATAGAGCTTCTTGTTGACGCTTCGCGTATCCCCACCAAACTTGTCCGCCGTGGTGATGCCTGAGGCCCCGCCGGCTTTTGGTAAGTCGACTTTGCGCGGCCTGCTCTGACTCGACTCGCCGTTTGCGCTCTCGCTTGCGGCCTGCTGATTGAAAAATCCCCACCAGACACTTGACGCCGGTAGCCGGGCGCGCTAGACTCGTCTCGCGTCGGTTCACTCTCCTCCTCTCGTTTTTCCTCGTGTCCGCCTTCGGTCCTTCTCCCTGCATCCCAGCCAATTCGCTCGGCCGCGCCCCGATCGACCCGCCCGCGCCCTCGCTCGATGGCGCTGCTGACAAACACGTGCTCCCACCATCCCGTCCAGCAACGATGCCCAGGCGACTCAACCTGATCATGGAAATGGGAAAGTGCACGAAGGAACAGCGGGTTGGGGAATCCGTCGTGCCCCTGGAGGTGCGAACGGAGGGTGAATTGGATGAGGGCGAGCGGGGGAGCAGAGGACTCGGCGGTCCCTGGCGCCTCTGCTTCGAAGGAGATAATTCCGACCTCCTCGGGGCCTCTTGGGGGCCTCTTGAGAGCCCTAGGGGCTCTCTTGGAGCCGTGTTGGAGGAAGTTGCATTGCCAGTGTTGGCATCGGATCGAGCGGGCCTTGCTAGTACGACCACTGCCGCCGTTCTCGAAGGATGACTATGTCGGTGGCGAGGGTGCGACGACGAGGACGACGAGCTGATGGCTCTGCCAAGAGATCGGGACATGGGGCGGGGAGATGGAAAACGGCACATGAAGAAAAGGAGGAGGAGGAGGAGGAGCAGGGGAAGTTGTGGAAGAAGAGGAGGGGAGAGAACGAAGGATAAAGACGGAGGAAGACGGAGGAGGAGGAGGAGGAGGATGTGAAAGAACAGGCTGGGGAGGCAGGACGAAGGAGGAGGGTGGAGGGACAGGAGGAGGAATGGGAGGAGGAGGAGGAGGCGGAGGAGGAGGAGGAGGAGGAGGTGAGAGATGCATGCGTGCCTTCCTCCTCACTGCGGTAAGGGGTACATCTGGAGTGGCTCTTCGAACATAGGTGTTTCGCTTGAGGCATTCTCAAGCACATGAAATGTAGAGAAAGAGAGAGAGAGAGAGAGAGAGAGAGAGAGAGAGAGAGAGAGCTGCAGTGCTGCCTCTCATGTTAACAGCGACGCTCTGGCTGCAGATATCCTCGGGCCCAGTTGCAGGAACATGGCAGACTAACATAAGCGAACGCTTCGACGTCCTTTGGGAACGTGAACACGGCAGTTTTGCTAGGAACAATCTCGCACATTGGACCTGTTCGCGCAACATCGCCTCTATGTCGTTTTGGAAGTGCTTTTGTGGTCTGTCGCCGTGCTCCTCTGGTCCGTGGCGTTGGTTCGTCGTGCTCCTGTGGGCTGCCGCTGTGGTCTGCCGTGCTACGGTGGTCCGCCGTTCTTGTGTTGCGGTGCACTTGTGGTCTGTTGGTTTGGTCTGCCGTCCTACCATGGTCTGTCGTCATGGTTTGCCGTGGTGCTGCGCTGTCGGTCTACGTTCTCTCGGTCGCTGCGACATCATCGAAGAGGCCGCGTCTCTGACAAGCTTCGTTGACAAATGGGCGCTTCCCGTTCTTGTCCAGTCAGGTTTGAAAACTGCCGTTTCGATTGAGACATCCTCATGAGATGGATGACGGAAGGGGCTCCGAACCAGTCTCGTCTTGGACTCGCTCCCAGGGGTGCACCAAGACGTGTCAACAGGGGCCCCGAGATGGCCCAAGAGGGCCCCCCAGAACGGTCCAACTGGGTTTCAAGATTGGCCGAGAGGTTCCCAAGGCGGCTCACGAGGCCTCCGAGACATGGTAAACTCATCCTAGTTATGCCGTCGTTGGCCCAGGAGAGGCTCAATAGCGCCAGCACGTTGCCAAACGCAGCAGATTGCAGCAGAACCACAGGCGGCATCAAACGAGCCCAGTTGACACAAGCGGTGCTTCGCGTCCTTGTCCGATCAGGCTCATGACGCTTCGCGTTTTTCCTCCTGCGCACAAACTCGAGAGCTGCCCCAAGACTGGACGAAGACATCCCCGAACTTAGCGCTCCAACTCCTTACTGCCACTCATCCGTGAAACGCTCAGGCCTTTTCCAGTACCCCCTCGCAATATTCACGCGTTCGCGTCAAGCTGTCGCGTGGGCTTACCTGTCCTGCCGGGGTCTATCCCGCCTCGCGTTGGCGTGGTCCAGATCGCGCCTTGCGATCCCCGTCGCGAGGGGTCGGCTGATCCGACTCCGTCTCCGACCCCGTCTTCAGTCCAGGGTACCGGCGACCCACATTTGGTCAACATATACGGGGAGCATTTCGACATCTACCAGCCTGGCGCATATGTGCTCCTCCAGGTACCACGGGGCGCGTCGCTTGACGCCACGAGGCTGCTCGTCAAGGCGAGCGTAGAGCAGCTTGGGGCCGCTTGCGGGGAGATGCATTCAGAAGGCGTTCGCCCTTCCGCCGAACCCCAGAAGATGAGGAACGGAGAAGGGCCGAGAAACTAAGGAAGGACGGCGACCAGAGCGAGGCGTTTTCGAACGTATTGGCTTTTGCTGTGTTTTTTTGATGGCGTCTTGGTGTTTGGGATGCCTCCAGGGAACATTTCGAGGGCTATAGGTGGGGAGGGGCGTCTTTCCCAAACCAAACGGGTCTTCCCAAACCAAACCTTGGTTTGGGCGACCCAGGTCTTGGTTTGGGAAGACCCGGTTTTGTTTGGGAAGACCCAGTTGGTTTGGGAAGACCCGGTTGGTTTGGGAAGACCCGGGCCTCGTGGTTTGGGAAGACCCGGTTGGTTTGGGAAGACGACGTCGGTTTGGGAAGAGCCGGTTGGTATGGGAAGACCCGGTTGGTTTGGGAAGACCCGGCCGTTGTGGTTTGGGAAGACCCGGTTGGTTCGGGAAGACCCGGCCATTGTGGTTTGGGAAGACCCGGTTGGTTTGGGAAGACCCTGCCGTTTGGTTTGGGAAGACCGGTGGTGGTTTGGGAAAACCCGGCCTACTCTCGTGGTTTGGGAAGACATTTCGGTTTGGGAAGACCCAGGCTTCGGTTTGGGAAAACCCGGTTGGTTTGGGAAGACCTGATGTTTGGGAAGACCCCGCCGTTGTGGTTTGGGAAAACCCAAGTGGTTTTAGAAGGCCGGTTCGGTTTGGAAAGACCCGGTTGGTTTGGGAAGACCCGGCCGTTGTGGTTTGGGAAGTTTTGGGTGGTTTGGGATGGCCCGTTTGGTTTGGGAAGGCCCGGTTGGTTTGGGAAGACCCGGCCGCTGTGGTTTGGGAAGACCAGGATGGTTTGGGAGGGCACGTTTGGTTTGGGAAGACCCGGTTGGTTTGGCAAGACCCGGCCGTTGTGGTTTGGGAAGAACCGGGTGGTTTGGGACAACCCTTTTGGTTTGGGAAGACCCGGTTGGTTTGGTCTGCCGTTCTCCCGGCGGTCTGCCGTGCTACCGCATGCTTTGCCGTGCTGCTGCGTGGTCTGCGGTGGTCCTCTGTGCTCTGCCGTGCTGTTTCGTGTTCTGCCCTGTTCCGTCGTGATCAGCCGTGTTCCTGTCTGCTCCGCCGTGCCCCTGCATCGTCAGCCGTGCTTCTGCTTTGTCGGCCGCGAATCTGTTTGGTCTGCCGTGCGCCTGCGTGCTCAGCCGTGCTCCTGCGTAATCTGCCACGTTCCGCGCGACCCGGGAAATGAGTGCGCCCGCGGAGCAACGAAAGGAAAGCGAAGGCGTAAACGACATCGAGAGTGCTGCCGGCAACGACAGCGGAACGAAACCGAAAGGAAGGCGAGAACGAAAACGAAAACGCGAACGAAAGCGAAACGAAGCGAGACCGATGCGATAACGAGGTGGCAATCAAGGCGAAACGAAAGCCAGAACGAAGGCGAGAACGAGAGCGGAGACAAGGGCGAAATGAAGGCGGGAACGCGAAAACCTTATCGGGCGGGTCGGGTCGGGTCGGGTCGGGTCGGGTCGGGCGGACCTTAACGGGCGGGTCGGGTCGGGCGGGCAGGACATTAAAGTGTGGTGGTGCGTAATCGAGTTGATTCGCGGTAACCCTAACGGGCGGGTTGGGTCGGGTCGGGTCGGGCGGGCGGACCCTGGCGGGCGGGTCGGGTCGGGCGGGCGGGACATTAACGCGAGTACTCTAACTGACGGGTGGGGTCGGGTCGGGTCGGGCGGGCGGACCCTAACGGGCGTGTCGGGTCGGGTCGGGCGCGCGGACCCTCGGAGACGCGGCGCGGCCCGGGAGATTTGGCGACGATTCCTCAGGAACGATCGCGAGGAGGAGGAGGAGGAGGAGGAGGAGGAGTAGGAGGAGGAGGAGTTGCATGGAGGAGTCCCAAGAGGCCGAATGGGGTCTCAGGACACGCCCACTCCGTGCAGGAGGGCACGGTGACGGATTTTACGGAGGTCAACATCTCGGGCGTCTGGACGCGCCACCGAGCGTCGGGCCTCGCTTGGACCGTGGACTCCATCGGGCCAGGCCACGCCAAGTGGAGCACCTTTCACAGCATACACGTGAAGGTTCGGAGAAGGAGAAGGTACCGATACCGCCACCCCACCGCCGCTGTGGCCCTCCTGGGCCTCCTGAACTTCCCTCAGGTCCCTCGCTGCCACGGCCGGATTCGCCTTGAGATTCTGACCAGAACGCACCCCAGGAGAGGTCCATGGGGGTAGCGGTATCGGTACTTTTTCGTCTCCCAAAGGTGGTCCGCGGGCATACCCTGGCTGGCACGAGGTATTTGAATGTCTTCGTGCGGGGACTTGACAAGGCCAAGTTTGCAATCGGGGGCCTCCTCGGAGAGGACGACCACACCGCTGCGAGCACGCGCAGCACCGACTGCAAGAAGACCGTGTCCTTGCTAGAACCAGCTTTGCCTTCTCAGCGGCAGTTTTGACCAGGCCTCTTGACCAACGCCTCGTCGTGCTTGCACATCTCTTGACACTGAGGGGTGAACCCGCATGACTCGTTCCAGCGCTCAGGTAGTCCAGCGCTCAGGTAGTAACATTTTCCAGCTCTCCCCGTCGGCCATACAGCGCGCTCCCATGATTATCGGGACTTTCGATCCGCAGCTGCTCGCACGGTGCTGCATGTACATTAGCTTTGACCTTTTTCGAGCACAATAAAAAGCGAAAGCAGCCATAACCCCAAACGCTCGGTCTAGGCTTGTACGTCCAGCGCTGTTGCAAAAACCTCCCTCCCTCATCTTTCTGAAGCTATCCCAGTGGTCTGTCCGATTTTTGAAAGCAACCTCCTTCATCATCAGCCTCGCCATCATCATCCTACCTGCCATCATCAGCACCACCAGGACGACAAACACCACCATCGGCATCACCATCGCCGGCACCACCATCGTCATCATCACTCGCCGGCGCACGAGGCCACACGATAACGGTCACCATCATGAGCACCACCATCGTCTTCATCACTGCTGGGGAACTTCTGCGTTGTCTGTCCCGCAACCTGAGGTCGCGTTTAAACTGCAATGCGAACCCGCAGTGACCGCGGGAGATACTCCGGGGAGCGATGGCCAAGCCGATCTCGGGCTCTGTGATTCTGCTTCCTGGCTGCACCTTCGAGGCCTTTTGATCCGACCCCTGTGGGCGGGCAGCACGTTCGCTGGGGCATCGGAGGTTGTGATCCATTCTGTCTCTGTGAACCCCAGGTCCTTTTAGACTTCCGGGATCGTGGAGCCCCAGGGGGCTGCGTGGCGTCTGCGAGCGCCCTTCCGAAAATCACGCTTCAATGCAAGACCATTTTGAAAACAACCCCGGAGCATGCGCCGAGCGCCGCGCAACCTGAGGTCGCATCGGAATTCGCCCATTAGCCGTGCGTCCCACAATGGCCCATCTCAGCGCGCGCGGCATCTGTAAACCATGTGGGCTCGATAGCGGCTCCGGGGTCCAGTCTTGCCGCAGTCAGGGCTGCCCAGTTGGCCCGCGGGGCGGCGACGCTTCTGGCGCGCCATGGCGGAGTCGAGCGACGAGGAGTTCGCAGTCGACCAGGCGCGCGTGAGCGAGGTTGGGCTCGACGATGACGGGGAGGCCATCAGGCGGTCCCGCATTAGTTGCGCCAACGAGTCGCTGGGTCGCGTGGCTGATCTGCTCTCGGCGACGCGGCCAGGGATGCGGCTGTCCGTGCGCCCTGTTCGTGGAGACGGGCTGTGCTTTTTCCGCGCTGCGGCTGCCGAACTGGGACTTCCAGGCCGCGCGGCTTGGAAGCTGTACAGATGGACGCTGGTGAAGATGATGAAGCAGCGGAACCAGCAATTGTTCGCGGCGCTGCAGCTGGACGAGTACGCCGTGGAGAGGAGGGCCCGCCTGCAGAAGGAGTTGCCAGCGCAGGTGGCCAGTGGCGTCGCGTGGGGCAGTCTCCCCAACTGGAAGGTGGCGCCGCGGGCACGGGGAGGAAGGGGTGCCCTTCGCGGAGCCCGGAGATCCAGGAGCACATTTCCCAAATAGTGCTTGCACAGGAGGCACGCGATGCTTTCGAACTCTGAGGGCGGGGCCGTCGGGGCGTTGCCGAGAGGGCGTCTGGGGCCGCGCTTATGCGTTCACTCGGGCGAAGGAATTTTTGGGGGGACTGGTCTGGCTTTCAATGGCGGAGTCGCAGTGACCCCCGCGTTATCTCTTGCCCCCGCCCACTGCAGGTGTTCTACGTGGACATATGCATGGGCCTCCATTCGGAGGACGTGTCGGCAACGCGCCGATATGCAGACGCTGTTGTGATCACGCACTTCCTGGAGGCTTGTGGCGCTCTCGCTCTGTGCGTGCCATTCAACGCGTGGAGCCAGGCGGCCATCTTCCCGGACCAGGGGTTGCTGCAGGGACGTGCGCAAATCCCAGTGCTCGATTTTGCTTTTGTCCACTATGACGTCGACGGGTATTCACACTACGATGCGGTGGACGTGGCGACGTCAGGAGCTAACGCTCCGCGACCGTGGGAGCCGTCGACCGCGTGCCGGGGGAAGTTCAGCGACCCGTCGTGTTTCGCTGACGTGGATGCGCTATTCGGCGAGGAGGACGTGGCGGCTTTCTGTCATCAGGTTCTACGTATTCTCGACGACCCTCTGGGAGTGGAGACCGCGCCACCGCTGCCACCTCCACCGCCGCCGCCGCATCCTGAACCCCGGCCTCCACGCTCGCGCCATGTAGTCGGCGCGGCAGACTCTTCCGCTTTTATTATTATTTGTTTTTTTTTTACGGTCTTTTTTTATTTTTTCTTTTTTTTGTTGTTTTATTTTTATTTTTTTGTTTTTTTATTTTTTTTTTTGTTTTTTTTTTTACTGTTTTTTGGCGCGGCCGCTCGGGAGCTTCTTCCGGCCGCAGATGATCATCCTGAAGGCCGAGGCGTTCGGGCGATTGCAGTTCACTGAGAGGGGAGTGCGGCGGGGCGCGGAGCATCAGACAGCAAAGCGCGCCCGCAGGCCGCCGACGGGGCGCGGGCTTGCCGCGCGCCGGTCAGGGCGTCTCGACCGCAGGGCGAACGCGAAAGAGCATTGCCGTGCACAGCGGATGGCCCCGGAGTCTGACTCCGACGCCTACCGGGTAGTCATCGCCCTCAAGAGCGGCGTCGGACTCAATTCCGAGGCTGTCAGTAGAAGGGCCCCTGCCGGGTCAAGAGCAGGGGTTGTTGTTTTCCCGACGTTGACCACTTGGCCTGCGGCGCCGACGTGGCGCACACGACGCTGGACGTCGCCCACGAAGCAGCTCGGGCTTTCTCTGCATTTCTCCGGCAGGACCCGACGCTTCCTCCGCCGTTCGACCCGTCGGACGCCGCAGACAACATCCAGGAGGTAATGGACGGATTGCAGTGGCCGATCTGCAACTGCGCCGTTCGGCAGTGCCGCTGGACCGGGGAGACGGAAGGGGATTTGCGGCGCCACGTACTCAGCTGCCACCAGGCCTGCCTCCCAGCAGCGTGGAGGCAGGGGTGGAACAAGAGACTCGCTGACAGCGCCGACGATGTCGGCGTCCATGCCGAGGTGCTGGAGGAGCAGGAAGCGTGGATCTGGTCCATCTACTGCCAGGCGGTGGAGGTCCGGGCGCGCACTGGCATGCCAGCTCTCGGCATTTGCAGAGACCGGCGGGCAATTCGCACCATGAGGCAAGTGGCGAACGATGCTTGTTTGTCGTCGCTGGTGTGCTTCTGCTGCGGTCAGATCTACACGAGTGTCGAGGACCCCGAGTCCGCTGGAGTCAGTGAGATTGGATGGACGCCACTGCGCGGGCTCTTGCGCAGTTGTCCGCGTGAGCTCCTGGAGTACGCCTTCGGCTTGGACGCGTTCCTGGCGCACTTCCCGCACCCTGCTCCGGACCACCGCGGGACGCGGTCGCACCACTATCCGACGCAGACAACCGCGTCTTCGCCGTGGGTGCGAACGGTGCGGTGGAATGGTCCGAACGGAAGCCAGAACTCCATGCGCTTCCTGTGCTGCCCGGAAGACGTGGTGTGCGACCGTCAGCATGGAGTTGTTGATGAGCTGTGCGAGTCGTGCCGCATACCTCTGTGCTGGCAGTGCCGCGGCATTTTCGCGAAGACGCGAACGGTGCGGGAGCGAATCCCGCGTCCCGCCATCGCCAACGACAATTTTGTCGGGTTCGTGTCGGCATGGTGGGAGAAGCACAAGCCCCGGTGGATCGAGATGGCCGCGGCCACGCCAGTGTGGACGAGTTTGATGGCGTTCTACGTCGAGGGCGATAAGGGCCACCTCATGAACAATCAGGCGAGCTGCGCGAAGTAGCGCGGCACTGCCCCTTCTCTGTTCTTTGCGGACCCCGCCCCCCTGGAAACTTTTTCCTTTTTAGTATTTATCCTTTTTTTTTTTGTTTTACTTTTTTTTTTACTTTTGCTTTTTTTGTTTTCTTTTTTTTTTTTTCTTTGCAGTGATTTTTTTTTTTTTTTCGTATTGTGTATTGTTACTTTGATGCTGACTTATGTTTTTTGTGCAGCGTTATTTTTTTGTTTTTTTTTTTTTTTTATTACATCGTGCAGTGTTGTGGCGAGTGGCGAACGGGGGGGGGTAGTGGCCCACTGCTCGCACGGCGAACCCCAGAGGCCATGCATCCGCACAGTCGGTACGCTGTCCGCGGTAATCTGGACAGCTTCCTGGTGCATTGGGACGACGTCCTGGAGCGCCTGCTCGCCATCACGGAGAGTTCCAGTGCTGCTGCGGCGCTGCCCCACGACGGCGAGACGCTGGCCCACTTGGTTCGCTTCGAGTTCCGGATGAAAGACAAGGACATGTCGAAGCTCCTGAAGCACATGCGCCTCCGCGCTCATGTGGTGCTGCAGCTCGGCTGGGAGCTCATCGACCGCGGCCACCCCGCTTTTTGTAGAGATGCTGCTGGCAATCCCATCGCAATCGCCGCTGCCAAGGAGGCGATTGAAAGGCGCGTGAAGCAGTGCTACCCGTGGCTCGGCACCCCCGAGGACACCGACGGGAAGGTCCCGCCAGCCGTGGACCGGGCGACGGTGGTGGCGGATCCGTCCAGGAGCAGTGTGCAGGATAACAAGCACGCGACTCCGGCGCTGGCCAGCACTGACGTCGCCTCTGTTTTCGACGATGCCAGACCGACCGCCTGCGCGCCCACAGATGCGACGTCCCGGCAAGGGACCGCGGGTCAGCGCCAACAGCGAGCCATGGACGGCGGGCCGGTCGTCCCGTACGTCGCCGACGCGGCCATGTTGGAGCAGTGGAACGGGAAGTACCCCGCGATCGCTTTCCCGCACACGCTGCTGCGGCAGAGCGGGGGGCCAGACTTCACGAGGTCTTGGCGCAACGGTGCCGATGCCGCACATCGGCGCCGCGCGGTGGGGCGGCCCGAGGAAGTGCAAACCGGCCGTCCTTCTGCATGGGGGTGGGGCGAGTGGGGGGGGTGGGGGGGGGTGAGTGGGGTTGGTGGGGGGGTGGTTGTGGGAGGGGGGGGAGGGGTGTGTGGTGGGGGGGGGTTGGTTGTTGGCGGGTTGTCGCGGGTTTGTTTTTTGTTTTTTGTGTTGGTGTGTGTGATTTTTTTGTGTTTTAGGTTTTTTGATGGTCTGGGGGTTTTTTTCTTTTTCTTTTCTTTTTTTTTTAATTTTTATTTTTTTTTTTTTGTTTTTTTTTTTTTTGCATTTTTTTATTTTTTTTTTTTTTTGTTTTTTTTTTTTTTTGCAGCATGTTGTCGCTCGAGTGGAACCCAAAATCCGATCGGACTGGCTCTTCATCCCAGGCATGCGCAATGTCACTTCCGCTTTTTGGGCATCACCGCGAGGTTGGGGAGCAAAGTCAGGAAGTACAAGGACGAAGACGGATCCGCTTTCACGGAGCGCCTGACCACGGCTGTCCGCGGGTTGCACGACCTGTTGGCGAAGGGGTACTACGGGCCGAACAGGCGGCCAATTGCTGGCAACTTGACGGTGCTGCACATGGCGCATGGCCTGGACACAACCCAGAAACAGATCGTGCACAACATGCGCTCTGTGACGAGCAGCCTTGCAGGCACCCAGGAGCTGCGTCGCAGGATGGGCCACGTATTCCAGTCTGGCGCGGTTGGATACGGGCACGGGCTTTTCATCACCATCTCGCCAAATCAGAAGCAGTCCTGCTTGGTGATGCGTCTACACAGAGCACGCCAGGGCGACCCGCCGCTGCGCGCGGGGTGCACAGACGACGCACGGAATGCCATGAGGAAACGATTGGCGTCACGGGAGTGGCCGTCATTGTCGGAGAGCGCCGACGCGGAGCTCCCCGATTTCGATTTGCGTCTGTGCGAAGTGGCCAATGATCCTCTCTCGGTCGTTCAGGGCTTCCGCGTCGCCGTGAACGTGATCTTGGGCCGCCTCCTGGGTATGCGGTTGTGCGCCGAGTGCGGCGTCGCGCGAAGATATCGTAGGCAGCCCCGGTGCTGTTGCACGGACAAGTTCGGCTCCAACTCGCGCCCCATGGGCGGGATTTTCGGGGTTGCTGCAGCGTTGCTTGGCGCCGTCGAGAACCAGCACCTAGGCACGCTCCACTTCCACGGGTTCGTGTACCTCGCGAACATGTTCCAGCACGCACCCTTGACTGAGATCGCGAGGACAAATCGGGAGTCCCCTGGCTTGGCGGACGCGGTGAAGGAGTGGCACGCGTGGGTCCACAGGGAAGAGCACTGGGCCCCCGAGGAGCACCGGGAGAGCCTACCGTCGCTGGAGTCTGAGTGGCGGCAGAATCACCGCGCATCGGAGCACGTAGGTCTGTGTCGGTGGCCCGCGTATGTGGACCATGCCGAGCCGAAGACGAAGTGGGACGAGGGGTGCGATGCCGTTGCCTGCGACGCCGACGCGGCCACCTTCAAGCAGGCTTACGAGGCAGATGCGCAGATGATCTTCTCGAAGGTTCAGCATCACCACCATCCCAACGGGAAGCCGCTCACACACTGCATCAAGAAAGGCTGCAAACACGGCGACAAGTGCAAGCACGGCTTCCCGAAGACCATGCTCATGGCGGCCCCAGATGGACCGAGATTCCGCATTGTGTGCCCTCAGGTGGCCAGGGAAGTCGGGCTTAAAGTGAACGGGCCGAGGAGTGCGTTGGGCGAGATCGCGGGGCCTCGGAACGACGACTTCCTGAGCGGGACTTGTCCAGCATTGGCGGTGGCATTTCGGAGCAACACGCACACGGCGCCGAACAACCGGCTCCCGCTGATCACAGGCATTACTCACGACCCGAACTGCCTGTGTCGACACGGCTCCAGAGAAGACACAGAAGAAGGGCACCTTCGACGCATCGCATTCGCGGTGCAGCGGTCCATGTCGAACTCCTCGCGGTACATCGGCGGGTACATTTCCAAGGTGCAGCGCGTCGGGAAGAAGGCGCGGGAACTGGCGAAGACCTGCCTGTCCACGCTGGCCGAGCGACTCCATGGGAAGTCCGAGATGCAGCAGACGCTCAACACTGTGCACCGCTGCATCGGGGACTGGGAGGCCAAGGGCGTGGCGCGAACGATCTTCGAGGAGGTGAACTTGGCGCACTTCGCGGACAGGCCGAACCCGCTCGCAGCGGAGTGCATCACGTCGTGCCCTGTCGCCGATTTCTACGCGGGCTGCTTCCTCCAGATCGTGGCCGACGAGACTCGGGCGGGGCGCGCGACGGCGCGGCGCCAGAAGAGGTCCGTGGTGTTCACGGACGCAGGCGAGGTGGCCACTCCGCCGGACGCGACGGCGCGAGCGTACGCCTACCGACCCACTCATGCCGAGTTGAAGACTTTGAGCCCGTACGAGTTCGTCCGCTTGTTCGAGGTGGTACCAACGTACCCGCCACCAAGAGATGCTTCGAAGCCATCGACGGGCCCGACGGAGTGGAAGGCGAATTCGCCGCCGGCCGCGGCTGATGGGCCTCACGGCCTGGGGTCCATTATGTCGTGAAGCCACCCGCGGAGGGATGCAGGTACTTTGCGCTCGAAGAAGACCCAGACGACATGGAGTTCGCGCACATGTACGTGATTGTACCCCGGGGCGTCCCCGCGCTACCCGTCTTCATCGGGTCCGTCATGCCTTAGCCCGAAATGACGCCTGAGCGCCGCAGCGCCATTTTGTCTGCGTACTTCCGACCATGGACATTGGTGTGCAAGTACGGATCTTCTCGGGGGCCTGTTCCGCTAGCGAAGAATCTGAACTTGCCGCCCAAGCGCCAGCGCTGTGGGAGGAGCGCGCCGAGCTTCCGAGTTGCCCTCAAGCACTACCTTCGCGGCCACATCGTCTCGCCGTCCAACCGCATCCTGTGGGCGAACGTGCTCCGCACCATGACGACGATGCCGGAGAACGCCGACGAGGGCGAGGACGACCAGGACTCGAAGCCGGTGGAGGCGCTACCCGAGAACGCGTTTCCGGTCCTCAGCCCCAGCAGCATCATGGCAGAGTTACGGCGAGTAGACCGAGACGCCGGGGCAGATGCCGCTGGCGAGGACATTGGGAACCTCTCCCATTCGGTGCACAAAGCGCTGGAGCAGAGCATGTCCTTCTGGGACCCGCCGAACAGGGCGCCCACGTTGAACTTGCCACTGCGACAGTCTGCTCTTCGGCATTCCAGTGCAATGCCAGCGGGGGCTCGCGGGAATGCCCAGGAGCCACCGCGGAAGATTGCGCGCTCCAAGATGCGGGAGAAGCTGTACCCTGGCGACGCTGACCTGACAAGCAACATCCAGAGCTGGCGGAGAGGACCGGGGGGGGCAATCTCGAGACGTGCAGTTGGCAAAAGCACGATCTGGATGCAGTTCGGTCGGGGGCGCCCGATTCGTCTCGCTCTGGAAGAAGATATCGAGGATGGAAACCTCGGCGTTTGAGCTGGCGTGTATCGAACAGAGTTTGTACAGAGCATGTGCAGAATGTGTACACATCATGTATACTCCAGAACGTCATGTCGTAAGTGGTGAGTAGATCCAAGTATGGGGAAGGTTGATTACAAGCGAGGCTTCGTGTATACACTTAGAAGGATGGCGCTGCGTTTGCTTGCATTGCCTCGGTCGCGCCATGCGTGCTCTGTGGAAGGTGCGCGTACGCGTCTACATGTGCACGCGCGTATAGTGTGTGTATGTATAAACATGGACTTCCCTGATGTATACACGTCTGGGCATGCCAGGCAGGTGGCGCGGCACGTGTGATGTGTAGCAGACAGGGTTGTGCATCAGTCGTCGGTAAGGTGGGTAGTGTGAAGGGAGGCAAGGCCATGCGCATCCCTGCCCGATCGCAGGACTGCAGACGCACCAGATCACCCCCGACCCGCAGCAGATGAGCATCCTGGACGCCGTCGCCGACCGGTGCGTCCAGGAGGCCCGCGAGCAGGACCAGCTGCGCGGATCGCCATGCTCCCGGCTGTTCGTTCTCGGCCTGCCGGGTTCAGGGAAATCGGAGGTCATCCGGTGGCGGTGCGAGGAGGGCGTGGGGCTGTTCCCCACGTGCATGGGATGGGAACACGAGGTGCACTTCATCAAGACCGCCCCCATGAATTCCTTGGCGAGCAACATCGGTGGGCGAACCATCCACAACTTCAGCAAGCTCGGAATCGACCTCATCACGGGAGTCCAGTCCGGCGGGAAGAAGGACCCGGA
>CAUYUJ010015237.1:0-67500 GCA_963575745.1 Prorocentrum cordatum
CGACGGGGCATCAGCATGCATGCCAAACTGACCTGACGCACTGGCGCACGACCTGGCGAGATCATTGTCTGGGGCGGCTGGCGACGCAACTGCGTGAAACGCCGACGACGCCGACGGAGCAGCCGCATCCGAGCCAGCCTCGATATGCGAGGTTGGTCCGAGCGGAGACACATCACCTCCCGACGGCGGGGTGTAATCCTTCAGACGATCTCCGATAGTCATCCCACCTGGTGATGGCACATTCAGGTCGACGTACTGCGTCGGCATGGGCGATGAAGATGGCGCACCAGCTGCGTCGGCGGGCTCTGGCTGCGCCTGACTGGCGCCTGCGCAGGCACTGTCGTCTCTCTCTTTGATGACCGCCATGGGCTTGCGAACTTTAACTCCATTGACGGCGAGGGATTGCATGATGTTGTCTTTGACGATCTTGGCCGCGCCCTCCGCGATCTGGTCTGAGAGATTTCCGCCCATGACAGCTACCCCTACATCAGAACCCTCAGGGACATCAGGTTCAGCACGACGAACTTCGATAACGAACGGCAAGGAGAACTCGTAGTCGTGTTCGCAAGCCCGCGGCAAGCCTGGGATGCTGAGCTGCAGCGAGATCGCCTCGAGGTCGCCAGAGGCAGCTGGCGATGCCATGCCAGCCTGAGCAAGGCCACGAAACGTGAAACTATGTAGGTGAAGCCGTCAGGAAGCGGCGGGCGCGCACATGAACGCATGAGCCCAAAAAAACAACGGATGAGGATATGAGAAGGAGGGGGGCGTCCGAGGAGTACGATCACGATGGTTGAAGACTCCACGTGCCGCACATGTAGACTAGCCGACGACATGACAGTTGCAATGGTGCAGCGATTGAGGGTCGGTCGCCATCGCGCAATGCGCGATGGTGCCCTAGTGCGTTCAGGAGGGGGAGGTGGATGAGGAATGAGGGATACGATAAGAAGAATGAGGGACGGGAGCTTGCGTGCATATCGTGTCGCGCGCGCGCGACTTGTCATTCAAGCGCTCGTATTGCACGGCAATCGCATGTGCGCCATCGGTTGCTCTCGATTGCGCCATCGGTTGCCCTCTAGACGCCGCACAGGTAACTCATGGATGCATATGGTGTGATGCTAGTGGGCGCGTGCGTTGTGGGGTAGCGTTGGCATTGAACATGTAACATCGATGCATCTGGTTAGGGAAGTTGGATTGCGCTAGCGCCTGTGTCGAATAGGTGGGACAACCAATTCGGCGCATGTGAACAGTCACGCACATGCATGATCGCACCGCAAGAACACCGCAGCCACCATGATCCGATAACGCACGCGTTGGGGGCGGCAGTGAGGGCGCGGGCAGGGGGGGAGCGTCCGCAACATCGTCCCCAGCAGCAGTTCCCTCACCACCCCCATCATCCACATCTCCTTAATCAGCTGCCTTATCATCCTCATCCTCCTACCCACCCGTCCCATCATCACCCTGGCAGTCATCATTTACATTTACCCCTGAATATTGGGCTTCAATACAGACTCTGGGTATACCCTGTTAACGAAGTTCAACGCGGTTGGCGTGTCCCTGCATATGTTTTCGGATTCAACACGAGTGCAACTTCGATAGCGATGTCACCGAGCGGCGCGCCTGCTGCTGGCGCTGCTCCACGAGCCAGGCGGAGTTCGCGCCGTTCAGCTGGAAGGCGTCGCCGTAGATGCTCGTGCCCTGGGAGCAGGACCGCGGCGCGGGAGGTAATGTGTGCATTCGGTGAAAGAGATTGTGGAAGCATCGGGTTGGAAGGGACAGGGTCGACGAGAAGAGGGAGGGGGGGCATGGTAGAGGACGTCAGGAGGCGAGGCGTGGCCGACGCCAGCGCGAGCACCATGCATCAACCAAGACACGTTATAGGAGCGGGGCGAGCGATGACGCAGCCAGAAGGACGATGAGGAAGGATGGATGCAGAAAGGGCAGACTGGGGGTGAGGAGGAGGAGGAGGAACACGACGACGACATCGATTATACGGTGGCGGCGTTCGCAATGTGCGGGCTCACATGGTCACGACAAGCGTGCGTGATCACATGGTCCTCCCTGCTTCCAACCACTCCCAAGCTTCCGCTTCTTTCGCCTGTACGTCTCTCCCATGTCTACGTGAAGTCTGATATGAACAGTGTCAGTCCAAGCGGCCCCATCCCCCAATCACACTCCCAACTAAAACTGCGATCCTCAACTCCCCCCCTTCTCATACTCCAAACTAAAACGGCGATCCTCGCGGCACAGCGCCACGATCCACTCGGGGACGCCGTTGTTCAGCCCCACGGGTTCCATGGGTCCGTCGCCCGGCGGTTGGAGAACTCTACCGATCCAAAAAAGTTGCCCGCGGGGTTCAAAACTGCCTGGATCTGGACACATTCAAATATCGACTCTTCGAACGTCAGTCTGTGGGCCCGCTGGGCACAATTTCTGAGAACCAGGTTCAGGGATTCGTCCAAGAAAGTCGAATAAAATTTGATGTTGCCCATCCACTTGCTCCTGGCAGCACGACGCGCAAGACTGACTGCGACGGGCGCGCACCAATGAATCGTTTCAAGGGGGGAGTGGGTGGGGGAGACGGCGGGGGCATTGAACCAATACAAAACCGCTGGATACACCGCATTTCTGTGCGACATGCACACGGAAATGTGAAAGCGACGGTGTGGGGCATTTAAGTCAGGTGTTTGCTCGCGCAGTCAGTCCTGCAAGTGCCGTGGGCGAAGAGGTGGTGCTTCGGTGCAAAGGCGATCTCTGCTTCAGCCGAATACAGGAGAACCTTCCTGCAACTGTCCATTGCCTTCTGATGTTGCTGGGCAGTGAGCACAATGTCTGCATTCTCATACACGTCGAGCCATTCGGTCATTGCTTGTGCAGCTGCTAGGAGAGGTTGCCTGAGACGAAGCCCCACCCCCTGCCCTTCGAGCTCCCACCGCGCGAAATCCATGAGTATCCGAGTCTCGGCAACTTTCGCTTTCAACATCGTTCCAGGGTGCAGGGAGTTGACGCCGTCCATCATACCACGATCTGACCCGAGCATTTTGATAGTGAGCCCCCCTAATCTGCGATCGTGTGGGATATTTTGCTGGTGAAACCACGTGAACATATCAGCTTCCAATCGATGACAACACTTTGTATACACGGTATCTTTGTCTCCTGTGTAGTTCCATGGGTTCAATTTAATCAACCGCCAGAGCCCAGAACTCGCCCATCGTGTAATAGGCCCGTAGTATACAGTATGCAGGCTGTCAACAGCCATGGAGGTCGCGGGGCTTGCCCCCCACTCTTGTTTGAACAGGGGGCAACGGTGGGTCACGGCGTCGATCACCCTGCCCGTCTCATCCTTGTGTACCCTCCAGAATAACGCAGTCCCCCGCCAGCCTTCACAGTCAATGTTTCTGATGTTGACCATTCCCTGGTGAGGCTCGAGACGGTCCCCGTTCTGGAGGCCAAGGTCAACAAGATCATGTTTCAAGGCCCGCCCGTGGTTCCCCTTACCCCTCTTTGATTTGTAATACACGAGGGCTCGGACGACGCGAAGGCGACGCTCTTCCGAGTCAACCGAAACGCGTTTCTCACATTTTTGGCATGATCGTTCGTAGTCTAAGGCCGTCTTGTTTTGAAATAACAGGCAATCTGTACACATGCTACCATAACCTTCGCGCATGTTCGCCTTGTCTGTGAAGCACAACGGACATGGATTCATGAGTCGCCCCCAGGACCCCAAGCCAAACGTTTTTGCAAACTCGCTCCAATCGCCTTTAAGATACAACAACATACATCGAAACCCGAAATCGCGTGTCCCATCGATCTCCCCTCGGTCTTCGCCGTCGCCCCACTCGGTACCATCCCACTTTCTATCAGGCACACACCCCTTCACGAGCGCGTCGATCACCCATGCTATGTACGTGAGAAAAGAAAACACTGAACACCAACCATTGCAGCCACAACGGCACATGTCGAGCTGACGCAACAATCCGATGACATGCCGTTTTTCAGTCAAGAGGTTCACGCATGTGGCCACCAATATGCTGTCACTGCGCCCAGCTTGCAGAGCCGTGAAACGCACGCCGTCCACGTAGACGGCAAGAGGAAGGGGTAGCCGCCCCGTCTCTTGTTCGCAAGATTGCGTCAATATGTTCTCTGAATAGCATGGTAGAATCAGTGGTGAATTGAGGTTATCTGGGTCACCTGACGCAAGAAGGTCCAACACACGTTGGTTCAGCCGTACCTCTTTCACCACTGATGCATACGTGAGCGTGAATGGTACATCCCGTGTATGATGGTGTGCACGACCACGCACGTACGACGGCACAAGTACACGAGTCGTGGGGCATGCTTTCGGCAACATTTTTGATAGGTGCGATTTGTATTTTCCCGACTGGTGACCAGGGGCCATGCCAAAATCTCGGAAGTACGCACCCTCGGTGTTCGCGAGATTCAAATAATAGCACATAACACACACATCTTTCGCAGATACTGGAGCACATTGTGAATACATGTCTAACAACAGCTCGAATATTTTCGCACCTGCTTGCCGCGGATCAAGGTCGACCCCCCCCGTGTCTGGATCAACATGCCTACGGCGCCGTCTCTGGGGTGGAGGGTCCATGTGAAAACGAATCGCAATGAGCCAGGTGACGAACGCACGATTACACACTGAGCCGAGACGGCGACTGACGTGCGATGCATGTGCGCGTGTGGCATCTTACAACGTGAGAATGTCAGTGACCACGCAACGGTTCTGAATGGTGTAGGCGATGTAACTTGTTATTCGATCAGCATATTGGCGCATCTGAATTGGCGCGCGCACAACGCCACACGTACGATACACAACACGCGCATAGGTAAGACGAGGCATGCGTTACATGTTTCGGGTTTCATTCGCGCAGTGTGTAGGTGTGGCATCACATGCGCACATGTGCAATGAAGGACACGTGCACGCGTTGGCGTGCAGTCTCGGCTCGCGCACGCGTGCAATGTACGATATTACCGAACATGTTCATTGCAGTATGGCAAAGATGTCATGTACTACATGTCAGCTTCGCACACTGCAATGTCTGCTTATAATTTCACGTCTCGCGCGGGGGAGGGCGGTCGTACGTGCGTGTGGCGGCAAAGATCGTGCAGAACGCTTGCAGCACGGCGCAGCCCTACGATACGCATTTCTGCGGGTGTGTCCCTCCACCTCGCCATCAATGCTCCCCCGCTAGGGCCGACGCTCGTCGCGGGATTGCGATCTGCGGCTACCTCGTCTGAGGTATTTCAAACTCTGGCTATGAACGCATGCCAGAGACCTGCTTGAACACGCTCGGGTGCGATAACTGTTTACACAACGGCTGAAACCACTCAACTCAATCGTTGGTGTTGGGCTTGGAGCATCAGAAACATGTCAACCCCAAACTCACCGCAAACTCACCGGCAACTCACCGCAAACTCACCGGTGAGTTCAGCGGCCAAACTCACCGGTGAGTTCACCGGTGAGTTTGTCAGATCGTGAGGATGTCTCGAACGGGAGCGTTTGCGTTCACCGCAGGACTCACCGGTGAGTTTGGTTCACCGCTCACTGGCAACTCACCGGTAGTTCACCGGTCGAATTCCTCTGTATTTCAGGAAATGTTTGTTTCGTTGTGGTGATGTTGCGTTTTTTTGGTAATTGTCATCTCATCTTACTCCTATCACCTGATGATGTGCACCCGAGCTTGAAAAAAAGAGACAGATGCTCACTCCCCACGGGCACGCTTGTGCGCGCCTGCCTTGGCAGAGGCCTTGGCAGTAGGCTTCTTCACCTTCTGGGTCTCCGTCGTGTTCTTGTGCATGCGCTGCAGCTTCACGACCTGCTTCTTCAGCGCCTCGAGCGGAGCCTAGCGCCGCGCGTGGTGGTGGTGGGGGGGGACATCGTCGTCGTTGCGCAGGTCTCGGCATCATTATCATAATTGTTGTCTGATTCGGCGTCGCAGGAGTCGATGTCACCCGATCGATGACGACGACGACTTTGATCAACGTCGTCGTCGTCGTCATCACGCGTCGTCGCCGACGCCGTCGCAGTCATCGTCACATCGCCACTAACGTCGTCGCTATCGATGGTCGTGTCGGAGTCGCTGTTACCGTCGTCACCCACGTCGCCGAATCACTGGGCCTTGAGCGCCTCAGTCCCGTTGTTGCACGCAACCTCCAGCGTGCTGTCGCCCACGCGGCCCCTGATCACGGAAAAATCGTCGACGGCCAGCAACTCTTTCAGCATGTTGGTCGCGTCGACAGCAGCATCGACCTCGCGATTGCAACGTTCCGACCGATCGACGGCATCGGTAGTGTCGGACTCGAGTCAGACGACGTGAACCCATCGGTCGTTCGAGCCCGATGCCCCCCTACCTCCCCGTCTCTGTAACTAGCGTCCTCATCCCCAACCTCATCCTCATCCTCATCCTTATTATCATCCTTCGTCTCTGTAACTAGCGTCATCATCCTCATCATCAACCTCATCCTCATCCCCATCATCATCAGTATCCTGATCATTCGGATATATGTCGGCAAAAGGAGGGTAACACGGCATATGGGGGGATGGGTGTAAACGAGGTACGTTATTTCGTATCACGCTCCCCGCCGCATCGTCTCGTCGTCGTCGCACGTTCCCTAACTCACACCCATGTCTTTTCAACGCCCTCGTCACTCTGTGTCCGTCATCCTCCCCCTCGCTCCCCAACAACGCCACTGGCTCGACTGACAGTACAATAGGGCACGATATTATACTGTTTCGATTGGCCATAGGACCGCGTGCTTCGCCGTAGTCATCACACCCTGGTTCTCATCGTTCCTGGCCCACTTCCAGTCGTCCGATGACTCGATGAGGGCGGCCGTGGACGCTGCCTGCTGCATGACCCCGCGGAAGATCATCTTCTGCTTCTTGAAGGCCAGAATCGACAGCTCGAGAGTCGTCCTCTCGCGCTTCGTTGGCTCCTCTCCCTCCTCGCGCGGTGCTGGCGCCTGTGGCTCCTCGTCCTCTGCTGCCGCCCCCTCATCCTCCTCGCCGGGGCCGTCCGCGGCCGCCTCGCACAGCTTCGCCGCGAGGGTCGTGGCTCCTCCTGCCTTGGGCTTCGCCTTGGGCTTGGGCTTCGCCTTTGGCTTGGCAACCACCACGGGCGCGTCGCCGATCGATGACGCAGCGCCTCCAGCGCCGCCCTCGAGCGCCGCAGCTGCCACCTGGCCATCATCATTGGCCCACTGCTCGAAGGACGTCCATGCAGTCGTGTACTCGTCGCTGATCTCGCGCTCGACGTAGTAGAACTTCAGCGCGTTCGTCATCTGGTCGAACTTGCACCAATGCTTGCCCAGAATGATGCAGTTGACCGCGTAGCATGTCGCAGCTCGCATGCCGTCGCACCCACCTCCCTCTTTGTGGCATATCCTGTTGAGCGCCAGGTACTTGCCCTTCAACTTCTCCTTCTTCGTGTTCGTTTCAGTCTTGCTTTTGTTCTTCTTGAAGAACTGGTACTGCTGCTCTGCCCAGTCGGCCCTGAACTTGGCCTTGGCAATGAGGCCGATCTTCTCCTTGTAGCCGTCCGCGAGCTCCTTACTCGCAATCAGTGCTCTGTTGAACTTGCTGCTCATCCGCTCACCCCGCGCCGCGAACGCGAAGTTGCCTGCCTTGAGCTCCTCCCACATCTCCTCTTCCTCCTGAAGGCGCTGCGCCCTCTTCGCAGCACGAACGTCTGATGTGGCGTCGGTATCCTTATTCTCATCAGCGTCTTGCAGCGCCCTCAACTTCTCAATGCATCCAAGGCCGTAGAAGTTCCTGAGCTTCTCCTGGAGCGCGTCTGTCTGGTTCTCGCCGAACTGCTCGGCGTCCTGCTGCAAGGCGCGCTGCGCCCTCTGCAGCTCGTCCAGAACGTTCTAAGGTGGTACAGATATGACTGACTAGTGCTGTGTTGGTTTGTAGGTTGTGTTAGGCTATGCCACAGTAACTCACACTGGGGTGTGAGTTAATGTGACATAGCCTAACACAACTTACAAACCAAAACAGCACGCGCATTTAGACCACCCAAACTGTTATTTCAATGCGAGGTTAGACGTGTTCGCTCCTGCTTGTAGATCTCAGTGCACGGCACGCTCGGGTCGATGTCAACCCTCTCGCGCTGCGGAACGTCCTGGATGCCGACTGCGTCCTGGTCGGGTGCAAAACAAGTTCGCCTTCTCATAGACATCCGTCCCTTCCTCCTCATCCGCATCATCATCATCATCATCATCATCATCGCCATCATCATCATCATCATCAGCATCAGCATCAGCATCAGCAGCATCATCATCAGCATCAGCAGCAGCAGCAGCATCGTCATCTTCCTCCTATCCTCCTCATCCGGCCCCTCCTCCGCCTCCGAATCATGCATCCTCCACGTCTCATCCTCTGCCTCCACGTCCTCCTCCTCCTCCTCCTCCTCCTCATCCTCCTCCTCCTCCTGCCCCTCATCATCCTCATAATCTTCCTCCGCAGCGCCATTCGATCATTGTTCGACCCCCGTATCTCCGTCCTGGTGTTTACCGCCCAACAACGCATGCGTATTTCTCATCACTAACCTCCTCACATGTCGCCGTCCTCACCCCCTCCTCATTCTCGCCAGATCGGTCCTTGGCGATGTCCATATTGGCCGTCACCAGAGGCGCGTCGTCATCGGCGACCTCCGTCGGCGTCGGCGTCGCACGCCTCTGCAGGAGCTTCTCCTGCTTCGCAACCTCGCCAGCGTCGCCGCGAGCTGGTGGCCACGCCACTGCGCTCGTGGCTGTCCATGTGCCCCATGGGCACGGCCTCCTCCGCCTCCTCATTCTCGGGCCCATGGGCGACCTTGCCGACGGGCGCAGGCAGCCCGGGCTCATGGACGACCTTGCCCATAGGCGCAGGCAGCTCGGGCTCGTCGACGACCTTGCCCACGTGCGCAGGCTGCTCGGGCACGGCCGCTGGCGCCGCGCCCGCGGGCGCAGCCGCTGGCCCCGCGTCCGCGGGCGTGGGCTGGAGCGCGGCGATGTCGCCGACCTGCTGCAGGAGCGCAGCCACCTGCGATGCATCATTAGTTGCCCTGAGCCCAGCCAGCAGCGCCGTGAGCTGTTTGACCGCTGCGTGCCCGCGCTCCCAGCCCCCCTGGGCGCCTGGCGCCGCGGCGGCCGCCCTCGTCGCCTGGGCGGGCGGGGGGCCCGGCGCCGTGGGCGGCGGCGGCGGTGGGGGGCCTGGCGCCGCGGGGGGCGGACTGTCAGCGACAGGCGTGGGGGGCGGACTGTGCGATGGGGATTCGGGCCACGGCCTCGCTGGCGGCGTCGCTGCCACTGGATGCACGTGGCGGTCTGCGTGGCTGGGTGGCGCACCGACCTTGGCTCGCTTGCAGCTGGGATCTGTCGCCGCCGCCTCCTCATCCTCATCCTCAACGATGACCATCTCGTTCGCGAGGTCGACGGCTGCCTGCGAAGCCGCCTCGGCAAGGGCAAGGCAACGGTCCGCCCTCGCGATCGCTGCAGCCGCACTCTCACCGCTGCCTGACCCACGAGGTCGATCGCCTGCAGCCGCACTCTCACCGCTGCCTGACCCACGAGCAGCTGCTGTCCCATCCTCGCGGCAATCTGGGACGCCTGGAACGGTCTCCGTGACCATGTCGAGGTTCAAGCTCTGCTGGTACGTGTCATCTGCAGCGGTGCTGCCCGCTGGCTCCGTCTGCCGCACGCCACCCCACTTCCCATATGGCTTTGCAACTGCAGGGCACTCTGGGTCGAGCGCGTAGTGGCTCGTGCTGCCGCAGTTCTCGCACAACATGGCTGGCGCAGGCATGTGTCGGGATGTAGTGAACGGCTTCTTGCGTATGAACACACGGATGTCCTGGAACGTGTGTTGGCCGATCTTGGCCGTCTTTTCCATGTAGAGCCAACACAATATGCTCTGTACGGATGGGGCGTGTATGGACGCGGCATGAGCGATGACATTCAGGTGTGGTGCGCTGCCACCTACACGCGACAATACATGTGTCATAATTGGCTGGACTTGGGTATGTAGTGCGTGGGTGGTAGGTGTTGCCAGGAATGGTGGGTGGACGTGCGTATCATACACCGAAGCTTAAGGTATGTCAACTGGTGCGTGCCATCGTGCGTGTCATAGCCGTCTCACATCCGCAAGCGTGCTGCACATGTCAGTACTGCAATGATTGGCCACGCGCGCTGATGTTTACGAAGGGTTGTGGCACATTTGCTGTCGCCCCGATGCGCTCTGTCATGTTACTGTGACTGCACCTCCCGTGCCCGTCCCCGTCCGCTGACTGTCTCACGCTGCAGTGCTAACGAGAACGATCTGACACTCGTGATGTCTGAACTCCGCCTATCGTTCCTGGATGTGCTGGTCGTTGCCTTCGAACGGCCGTCGGGAATGAACGCATCGCTCAATGGTTGGATCTCCCGTCATCTCTGGATGGGCCAGCGATGCCCCACTCGGCGTCTACGTGAAACTGACACCCGTGGATCGCACGATTCCATTTTGGGCAACCGTCCCGCATTGTGCACTGTTATGCTACGGCCGCTGTCGGCGGCGAAGCTGCGTGCGCGTCGCGCGCGGCCGTCGTTGCGCCGCGCGCGGCAAACTGACCGCAGTCCCAAGGAAAAAGGGAAGCGGGTAAAGTGGGCAGAGGACACGTGAATAATGATATGTGGCAGATGGGCAATGACGTAGGGGACGTGGCGGGTCGGCGATGATGTGGGAGGGGGGAAGCGGGGGGGGGGGCTGCCAGTCCTCTTACGCACACCCAAGACCCACATCCAGTTCCGTCCAATCCTACATCTATCCTCAATCCCTTATCAACCTCGCCCCCCCCCCGCAGGAGTAGAGGCGACACTTCACCACTCGTAGTCCTCCATCGTGTCGGGGATCTCGGACGACGAGGCGCGGCCTAGCGCGGAAGAGCAATGAAGGGGGGGGACATCACTGTCATCGCCGCGTCGGCGTCGTCGCCCTCTGCTTCGTCCTCCACTCGCCCCTGCCAAACCGCTCCCTCAACGTGCGCATCATCAACCACGCAAGTTTCTACATTTCAATACAGTTGTTCGCCATCGATCGCGTACGTCATCATTGTTCTAATTTCAGCATTCAACCACCCCAGATGCGCTCCGCCTGCAACGTGGCATGAGCGTCATACCCATGTCTCACCGATCATCCTCCCGACGTTGTGTCCGAGCTGCTCCCCCGTTCCAGCGTAGCATGCCAATGAATAATGCATGTGTTATGTTGGACGTGCATGTTGCTGTCGGGCGAAGGGCAACCGTGCAACTGCGTTTCACACTGCGCGCGAGATGCTCACATGCTCGCAAATGCACGCGCAATCATGGAAGACGACTCATGGCTGACCCGCGGTTCGCCGCGGGTCAGGGGGCATCCTGAAAGCCTACGCGCGGCCGCGCAACGCTGTTCTGGACACGCATATATATCTATATCTATATATATATATATATATATATATATATATATATATGTGCCACACCCGCCCGCTCTCCGCCCTCCCAGCCCACCTGCCATCCCCCCTGGCAGCCTGCACCCGCTGCCGTCGGTCTCGGCGGGGGGATCGACCCGGCCACCGCGGCGTTCGGCCCGTGGATCTTGTTGTCGATGTCCACGCAGCCCGAGGGGAAGAGCGGCGCGGCCTTGACGATCGGCGCGGCGATGCTCGGCGCGGCCTTGGTGCTCGGCGCGGCCTTGACCTTGGTGATCGGCGCGGCCTTGGTGCTCGGCGCGGCCTTGGTGATCGGCGCGGCCCTGGTGAAGATCAGCGCGGCCTTGGTGATCGGCTCGTCGTCGCTGGTCGGGATCGGCTCGTCGTCGCTGGTCGGGGCGGCCGCCCTCGTGAACTCCGCCTTGGCGGGGGGGGGGGGTCGCGGGTTGCGTTGCGTCGTCCTCATCATTCATCTCGCATCGCACCCATATTCATCCCTCATATCCCATCTGATCCATACCCTCTACCATCCCCCATAATCCATCCTCTCTCATCTCTCCCCCCGCCCTCCTCCCACCCCCCCCCTCCCGCATCATTCGCATCCGCATGCGTCCCTCTCCTCCTTCTCCTCCTCCTATCCCCCCCCCTCCTCCTCGCCCCCCCCCGCCGTCATCATCGTTGCCCGTCTCGCCCTCATCCTTATCGCGCGCCCAAGGCATTCAGCGCCCGCGACCCACGCCCCCCCCCACCCCGCCCCGCGCACACGCGCCACACAACCAACGAAGACGTCTTAAGTTAACAACAACGTCTTAAGTTAACAATTTCGCACGTCTTAAGTTAGCAACGTCGCACGTCCTAAGTTAACACGCTCGTGTCAGCCATGTTGCCATTGACATCTACCCCGCCACGTCGCGCCACATCCTACCCACATCGTCTACCGCAACCACCTCTCCTGCCCCCCGTCCGCCCCGCCCCGCGCCTGACTGTCATCGCACGAGGGCTTCTTGCCAACTGGCTTGACCATGTGGCCGCCATCGCACGAGGGCTTCTTGCAGACGTGCTTGGTCACCTGGCGATGCGCATCACTGCGAAGCTACATGCCCTCCCCCCCCAGCACGATGCGACCTGCCCCATGTGATGCTAAGTCAATGCTTATTACCCCTGTCCTACGACCGCCCTCCACCCACCCCCATCCTGCCCCGCAGTCCGACGTTCACCCCGTGAAATGAACCAAGAGGGGATAAACAGCCAAAGGGGATCAAACGCTGAACCCCACCCCCTGCAATTCACGCGCGGTCACCTTCTGCGACTTCGAAGCAGGTACAACCGCAGATGCACCATCAGCGCTGCGTTTCCCCGTGGGCAACGGCGGCTCGTCATCATCATCATCATGTTCATTATCATGTTCGGACTCCTCATCCTCGCCGCAGTCGTCTGAGTCCTCCTTCGTCAGCAAGTCGGGTTTGCCGTCGCCGTCGCTGCTCTCTGCGCCATCGTCATCAGGCACATGTGATGCTGCTGACCTCTTCGGCGGCTTGCGTGCTGCTGCTGCTGCTGCTGCTGGCCTCTTCATGGCACCTGCTGCTGCTGCTGCCGCCCTCTTGGCCTTGGCCAAGTATACCGTTTTTTCGGCTGCCAAGTCGTCCCTGTCGATCGTGCCATCTGTAAACCGGACAGCCAAGCCTTGCACGAACTTCTCATCTTTCTGAATGGCGACGTCGTCCACCACAGGCATGTTCAAGACCATGGCGGGGCGAGACTTGCCCGACGACGCCTCGAATATCGCGAGGAACCACTGCTTACCGTCCTTATTCTGCCTGCTGTATCGGTTGGCCGTGACCTGGCTACCACGCTCGTGTATCCTCCTCGTTCGCGTGCCCACTCACCCCCTGCTCATCCTTGTTATGATCACCCTCCTCATCCACATCCTCCTCATCGCCCTTATCATCCAATGGTTACTCCTCCTCATCGGTCTACTTGCTGCGCCGATTTGCCAATCTCAGCACCTCCTCATCGGTCTACTTGCTGCGTCCTCCTCCTCATCGGTCCTCCTCACCGTCAATATCACCACCATCCTGCCGTCCGTTCCCACCCCCCTGCCAGGCTGGCCTTGAAGCCGTCCGCCTTCTCGCCCGTCCAGAAGGTCGCCGTGGGCTTCCTGCCACTCTGGCCCGCCTCCGCGGTCTGCTCCTCCAGCTGCTTCCACGTCATGCCTGTCGCGACGGGGCATGCGACTCAGCCGTCGATTCGACTGAACGAAACACTTCCGTTCAGTCGAATCGACGGCTGATTCGCTAAGTCGAAATCGTTTACGGATATCGATATCCGTAAACGATTTCGCCGAGTCGACTCGTCGGCGATCGGGAACTCAACGGACCGACCCCAGGGCGATATGTTCATCGATTACATCAACCCCTCAAAACCGATATACACCCCCCTAACCGAAAGCTATATCCCCCCCCCCGCGCTCTCTCATTCTAAGACCTTCATCGTCAACTCTACCATGCTCCCAACTCTCTATCTCCCGTTATATGCACATGCTTTTCCCTCCCTCTCTGCGCCCCCCTCCCTAACTCTAGCCCTGCCGTCGCGTCTACGTATCATATCTCCTCTACTGCTCCTACGACTCATCCCTCATGTTGTCCCGCTGCGCCTGGCACCGTCCAGCGAGTGCCATCTGCCCAGACAGCCTCCACTTCGTCGTCGAGCTGTTTCTCGCCCTGCTTCATGGGCAGGCAATACTCCGGCGGCGAGCCCGAACTGGTTCTGCACGCCGCCTGGGCGGGGGCTGAGGGGGATGACGTGCAAAGATGGGGGTGCGGAGAGTTTGCGGAGACGGTGCGGTGCGGTGAGTTTGCGGTGAGTTTGCGGTGAGTTTGCGGTGAGTTTGCGGTGAGTGTGCGGTGAGTTTGAGACGATTTTACAAAGGAGACCTACGGTTTGTGCGAGAACATCGCGGTGAGTTTGCGGTGAGTTTGTGATGAATTGGTGATAGCGTTGTAGTCCCGTTGGCGTCAATGTGATTTTGTTGGCGTGAATGCAAGCACATGCTTGCATCTCACACCAATAAAATCACATTGACGCCAACGGGACTACAGCGCTATTCGTTGTCATGGTTTCGTTTCGATCGGGTCGTCGTCGCCATCGTTTGTTTCCACCGCCCCCGACCACCCCCATGAGCTCGTTCCAGCTGTAGCTCCACTCCTTCTCACCAGATGCTGGCGCCTGCGGAGGGCGGCACATGTGGGTGATAAAATGCGGGGGGGGATCGCCAGGTGAGTGAGCCGGGCCCGGCCTACCAATCTAGTCACTCTATCCTGCCGCCTCGTTTGTCTACCTCTGCTCTTCCTCCTCCACCTCCTCCTCCTCGTTTTCCCACTCATATTTCTTCCATGTCTTACCCCCCCCCCGCCTCCATCTCCGCTTCGACGTACGCCTTCAACCAGCCAGGTGGAGACCCCCGTGATTTCACCAGCCCCTGATCCACGTGTCGGAGCATCGTACGTATTTTTTTTGATGTTTCTCGTGCCCATGATTGTTTTCTGTCGGCTAGCTTCCATGTCTCCTCACGCTGATTCGCTAGTCTCTCCAAAATGGCGGCGAACGGCTTCTGTACTATTGGACCTTGTGTTTTGACGATTCTCATGCGCAGCTCCGTAAGTAATTTCACGCGCTTCACGAGTGCCTTTGTATTTGGCTGACTTTCCATATCCGTAGAATAGCATATGTCATCAGGCGTCAGCACGTACTTATTTAGGATGTCCACCGACTCACCTGGCTGGCCGAAGACGCGCGCCCGATCCCGTCCCATGTCCCATGTTCCATCCCTTCTGCGCCCGATCCCGTCCCATGTCCCATGCCACATCGGCAGCACCTCCTCTATAACATTCCCCCCCGTGCTCCCCGATCCCTGCTAACATGTCGTCGGCAGCACCTCCCCTATAACATTCCTCCCCCTGCTCCCCGATCCTCATGACATCGGCGGCACCTCCCTTATAACATTCCTTCCCCTGCTCCCCGATCTCGCGCATCCCACTCCGTGTATCCCATCCTTTGCACTAAACGTCTCATCCCTCGCATGCGAAGGGCGGGGTAGGAGAATAATGACTATGAGGGGCATGAGGGGAACGAGGGGAGGAGGGATATGGGGGAGCAGGGCGAGGAGGAGGAGGAGAAGGAGCAGAAGGCGAAGGAGTAGGAGGAGAAGGTGGAAGAGGAAACCGATGAGGGGGAGGACAAAAAAAGGTCACCGAGCTCCTTGCCGCGGCGGCGCGGGCGCCCTGCCGCCGCCATCTGGGCAGCGGCCGCCGAGCGGGCTCGGCGCGAGAGCTCAAAATGAGCTCCGCGGCGCGCCGCGAACGAGGCGGAGGGCGACGTTGCTCTTGTTGTCTCCTCATCCTTCATACGACCATATGAAGGGCGATGAGACAACAAGAGCAACGCAAGTAAGGCTGAAATAACACTTGAAACTGTTCAAATGTTATTTCAGCTTGTAGCAGGAAAACATGGAGACAGCGCGTGCGCGCACACCTACACAACATCACGTGACTATACAACGCTACGCGCAACATCATTGATAATCAATGTGGAACCATCACACATGTACATAAATCGTGCTATTATTAACTTAACATGATTTTCTAACTTAAGATGCGTTTAAATAAGAACCGATCTTAAAACAAGATCTAACAGACCTCAGGGCAATATGAACGAGCCTGGCCGTTATAAGGCCGTCTGGCGGCCACGCCAGAATCGGCCCGGGAGGCTTCCCGGGCGCCAGAAGCAGAAATTCAGCATTTTCAAAAGAAGAATGTGTATTTGAATGGCCTTTTTTCGGCGCCGCCTCGGAACTCGATTTTCCGGCGCCGGCCGGGACCGACTCCGGACCCGGCCGGGGCGCCGGCCTGGGCGCCGGCTCGGGCTGGCCCGGGCGCCGGCTCGGGCGCCGGCCCGGGCGTCGGAATCGGCACGGGAGGCCCCCTGGGCGCCGGAAGCAGAAATGTAGCATTTTCAAAAGAAAAATGTGTATTTGAATGGCCTTTTTTCGGCGCCGCCTCGGAACTCGATTTTCCGGCGCCGGCCGGGACCGACTCCGACCCGGCCTGGGGGCCGGCCTGGGCGCCGGCTCGCGTCCGGCCCGGGCGCCGGCTCGGGCGCCGGCCCGGGCGTCGGAATCGGCCCAGGAGGCCTCCCAGGCGCCGGAAGCAGAAATGTAGCATTTTCAAAAGAAAAATGTGTATTTGAATGGCCTTTTTTCGGCGCCGCCTCGGAACTCGACGATTTTCCGGCGCCGGCCGGGACCGACTCCGGACCCGGCCTGGGAGCCGGCCTGGGCGCCGGCTCGCGTCCGGCCCGGGCGCCGGCTCGGGCGCCGGCCCGGGCGTCGGAATCGGCCCACGAGGCCTCCCAGGCGCCGGAAGCAGAAATGTAGCATTTTCAAAAGAGAAATGTGTATTTGAATAGCCTTTTTTCGGCGCCGCCTCGGAACTCCACTTTCCGGGGGCGGCCCGAACCGGCTCCGGACCCAGCGGCCCGACCGCTCGGGCGCCGGCTCGGGCGTGCAGCCCACTGGGATCGATGCCCGGCTTACTAATGGCATGCCAAGATTCGATCCTGGTTGGGCAATTTCAAAGACAGATACGTTCAAGTTTGCAATCTAGTTGCTATCTTGTTTTTGCGCCGATTTATAAGGTGCTTATCGGCGCGCTTGTATCCTGGTTCGGTTACTTGGGTCTCCAGCGAAACGGCGTTGCCAGACGCGGCCCCTGAAAATGGGAACGGCCTTCGGGCCAGACAAATGCAGATATTTTACATATATATATCGGCTTTCGCCGTGCTGGATGAGATGCGCTTTTGGCATTCCAGCCGCGAGCGCAGCATAAAAAGAGGGAGGGGGAGAGGGAGGGAGAGGAGGATGAGAAGCAGGAACAGGAGGAGGAGCAGGAGGAGGCAGAGCGAGTGCAATTAAGGTGGAGAGCGCAAAGTTGACTGTGAGGGCGAGTCAAGATACGTGTGTGGAGGGGATGAGGACGAGGAGATGAACGAATAATGAAGTTGAGAAATCGGGGGTGGGTGGAGAAGGAAGATGATGATGATGATGATGATGATGATGCTGATGATGATGATTATGATGATGAGGATGATGATGACGATGATGATAATGAGGAGGAGGAGGAGCAGCAGCAGGAAGAGGAGAAGGGGGTATACTGAGAGGAGGAGGATCACGAGGGGGAGGAGGAGGACGACGACGACGAGCGGGGGGAGGAGGAGAAGGTGAAGAGGAAGAGGAGCAAGAGGAGGAAGAAGGAGAGGGAGAGGAGGAGGAGGAGAAGGAGGAGGAGGAGGAGGCGACAGAGGAGGAGGAGGCGACGGAGGAGGAGGAGGAGGAGGCGATGGAGGAGGAGCGGTGAGGAGGGTGGAGGGCGAAGGGCGCTGAACAGGAGGAGGAGGAGTAGGAGGAGGTACCGAGCGATGGAAGCGCGAGTCCGAGCTAACGGACCCGCCCCAGCGGCGTGAAACACAGAAGCTGCACCGTGCCCTTTCCGACATCTCCGACCTTGCCGTGTTCTCATGGTCGGCTCACTCCTGCTCTTTGTTGCCATCACTCCCCCAGTGCCCTCCTCCCCCTCATCCTCCTCATCCTCCTCCTCGTCATCCACCTCGTCATCCTCATATTCCCTCCTCCTCCTCCTCCTCCTCCTCCGCCATTTTGGTTCACGGGGTAGCCCCTAAAACATCATCCTTGTTGCACGGCGCCCCTAAAACATCATTGTTGCACGGCGCCCTCAATACATCCGTGTTGCATTCCTCCTCCTCATCCTCCCCCTCATTCTCCTCATCCTCCCTCTCCTCCTCCTCCTCCTCCTCCTCCTCCTCCTCCTCCTCCTCCTCATCTTTCTCCTCCTTCTCCTCCTCTTCCCCCTGCCCCTGTTCCTCATATTTCTTCTGCTCCTCCTCCTCCTCAGTCTCTTCCTCGCAGTCCTCCTCCTCCTCCTCCGCCTTCTCCTCCTCCTCGTCCTTGTAGTCCTCCTCCTCCTCCTCCTTTTCCTCCTCCTCTTCGTAATCCTCCTCCTCCTCCTCCTCCTCCTCCTCCTCCTCCTCCTCTTTCTCCTCGTCTTATCCTCGTCCCATCCCCTCCCTGCTGACAGCCATTACGGCCTCAAACCTGACGGGATCAGGACTTGCGACACTTCATCGCGGTCTGCGGCGAGGTAAATGCAAGCTGCCAGGACACACGATGCGTCGACTATCTTGGGGTTCTCTAGAACCCTGCACCGAGCAAACGTCGGAAACATATCCAACGTCTCCCAAAACGAAATGCAAGCGAGCACGGACGAGGTCCCTACGCGAACCCAGGAAAAACACCTGTCCAAACGACAGGTCACTTGGACCCGACACCATCACAACATCTCCCATGTTCACAGTCCTGCATCTGATGTAGCAGGATTTTGCCGTCCACAGGTCATCAGACCCTCCTAGATTGACACGGACCCCAGCGAAGCCAACAATTTCTTGCTAGGCCGTCGGGGCTCGAGGAGATCGCACCGATCGAGCGGCGACCTCAAATCCCACAGATGCTGCAACACAACTTCCTCCATGAATCCACGGTCGTAGGCCAACGTGCTGTGGCGCTCATCAGCAAAGCGCTTTAAAAGTCTGTGCTTTCGTCCGCACAGGAAACATGATATCAGGCACTGGCCCCGCAGAAGCTGGCGCGGGAGGTGCGTCGCCCAATGGCTCTTGGGCCTCCACAGCTCCTAGCCGTAGGCCTTCTTCTGCGCATTGAGATGATCGATGATCGCCTCTCCCAGCTCCACTGGGGAGACTGAACCACCGTTCGAGCGGTGCAGACAGTCCATGACTGCGCACAGCTTGAGCATGCTATCAACATGGTCGGGGAGTACGCCCCGTGGCTGCACAATATCTCTCAAGTATTTGGCAAGAACTGGGCACAAGCTGATATACTCGGATGCCGACCCCCCTGGCTTGCAGGCGGCGTTGCCATCGCATATACTGCGCGCATTTGCATACGCGCCAGGCCACACCCATACGCTCAGAAAAACAGTCAGCCTCTTGCCCCCAAGCTCGGACGGGAGCAAACCGAAAAGAGCTTTCAATTCGATCTCGAAGATTCCTCCAACCACATAGACGTGCATCCAGTCCCAGCTCCACACATCTACTACTCGAAGGGCGAGGTGCGGGTCCTGGAGGACCCCCGATTCAACGTACCGCCATCCAAGTGCCGTTTCTAGTGCAGCCAACTTGGCCTTGGACGTGTCATGCGTGTGTTTCAACTGCGCCTGAATGCTGTGCAGTGACTCGTTGGTTGCTCTCTCGAACACGGTGGGGTCCAAGTTGGCTGCGCTCTGCAAGTAGCCTGTGCCATCGGGGAGCCACGCCGATTTGTGCGATACAGCATTGGCGCACAAGGCGCACACCTTGTGCCCCGTCGCCCCCATGCACTGGAACGCGAACTTGCGCGCCCGCTCGTCCTGCACGACCTGGGCGAGCCTGCCGAACAGCAGCCTTTTTGGGGGAGTGGGCACAACGCAGGCGGATCGAAGCTGGGGTGGGTGCTGATCCCCCCCCCCACCCCCTTCCCTCTCCCATGGGTGGGTGCTGATCCCCCTCATGAGCAGGTTTGAGGGTGGGTGTTGATCCTTACCCTCCCCTGCCTCTTTCGCAAGCGCTCCCCTCACCCGAACCCCCATTCATCTTCTACGTTGGCCTCCTCGTCCCCCACCGCCTCCAAGCCCTCGGCCCATCCCCTCGCCCTCCGTCCTCCACCGTCTCCTCTCCTTCACGTGCCCCCCTCGGCCTGGGGTGAGGGAAACGGTGGGGTGCGTTGTGCCTTGCGAAGCAGCCTCGGCCGCCCCTCGCCTGGCACGTGGAACGATATGCCGCTGCGGAGGTCGACGCCCGACGGGCTGCCGAGAAACAGCCGCAGCACCAACTTGACGAGTTCTGACATCCCTCCCGCCAGCTTCGAGACGCTCGTTGATCTCGCGCCGCATACTGTGAACCATGCATCTTCGTTGGCGAGAAGCGGCCAGTTGAAGTCCCGCACCGCCCAGTAGACCGCCTCCAGGCGCCGCAAATTGTGGCCCCCCAGCGGGTTGCCAGGGACCACTTCGTCAGAGTAGGAAACTACATTGATGAAGTTGCCAGTGCGGTTCAGCACGCTCACCAGCGTGCTCTTGAACGACTCGGACTCCTTGCGCGCAGCTTCGAGAAACGCCCACGGGTGGATGCAGAACATGCCTGAATCCTTGTGGTCGATTTGCAGCGCGCAGGCAGGGGTTGCACGATCTGTCCGGAACTTGTCTGTTGATATGCTATCTGCTGCCTTGCTCTCTGAATCGAGAACGCACTGTAGGCCGACGGGAGGTCCTCATTGGAAAGGGTTCTCAACAGCTTCGATAGCGCCGCGGCGCTGACATGTGACTCCCTGCCGAGGTCTGTAAGACACGCTCGTTTCTTCGGGCGGTCTGTCACGCGTGAATTGCTTGGGCCGAAACGGCTACTGACGAGCGCACTTGCGCAGCTCAGTTTATGTAGCCACCGTGCGCGTTGCCACGGGCGGCATTGCAGTGCAGCCGTTTGTTGTTTCGTCATCCTCCTCTTCCATCGTCTCATCTTCGCCGCCTCATTCCTCTCCCCCTCGCCCTCTCCTCCATCGCCCCCTCCGACCTCCTCTCTCCCCTCCTCCCCCCCCAGCGCCGCGCTATGCATATTGGCTCGGCCTATGGCGCAGCGCTGGGTGCGTGGGCGCACGGTTTCAGCGTCGGCATGTCGTTTTAGGGACGCATGCCAGGATTGGAATCTCTGCGGCCTCACGCCAACCATTGGGAATGCTAACGACCAAGCTTGATGAGGCCTTGTTCGAGAGTGGGGTGCGTGATCGGGTGGGATGGCCCAGAGAGCAGGGGGGGAACAACGGCGAAGGGCGCTTTACAACGCATGCGGGGGCTCCGAGGGCGCGGATGCTAGGGCGGGAACAATGGCATAGCCGCCATCGCCATCGTATCCAACAGGCACCCATTAACCATCACAGCCTTCGGCGCCACCCTCAAGCACAAAGGCTATAGAGGGCCGCGGAAGCTACGACGGCCATTGGGACATGATGGTTAAGAAGGCCATGAACAAACCGCCATTGGGGGGTGCGTGTATGTTGGCCCTGACGGCGCCGGGGATTGAACCGCAATGTTGATGCCTAGTGTTTCTGACGGTCCACGTGGCTTCAGCCCCCGTACGACCATGCGCTCCAAAGGTGCCAGAGCTCGCATTTCAACAGTGCACTCGCCCTTTCGTGTACGAAAGCACGCCAACAACCCCATGCGCACTGGCATGCACGTGCATGCCACTTAAAATGTGCTGAACTCTGGCGAGCGAGGAAAACTATAGCACGCCACATCAAAGCTGCAGCGTCGGTAGGGCAAGCCTAGCGGGCGGTGCTCCAGAAGCTCCCAGCGTCCTCGTAGGCCGCGCGGCCACTCACCTTCAAAATGTCACCAGTGATCCCCATGGCCTTCGCCGAGGAGATCGCGGCAGAATGCGCACGAGATGCGAACGTGTTCTTGTCGCGGCACATGGCGTCCTTTTTGTTGAGGCAGCGGCTGTAGTCGATGCCCTCCGGCATCACGAACTTCGCAGCCCCGCCTGGGCGAACCGCCGTGCGTTGGCAACAAGAAACATACACACTCGCCCTCTCCACTTGGTAGGGATATAGAGTCTACCTCCCCCCTCACTCCTCTGCCGCACTCCCCCTCCACCACATTTTCATCATCATCCCCTCCACCCCCGAACACGGCAGCGACGAGGGCGCGCGGAGTGGGGCGATTAGAACGGCGTCGCGGGCCCACCGGCCCCGAGATGAGCAGCACACTTAGCGCGGCTATGTTTTTGGGGTGGTCCAGGGGCCGAGGTTTGCACGACGCATATGGTTTGGGCAAGTTTAGTTGCAGCGCCGCGCCACCTGGAGCGGCCGCTGCAGGGCGCTTCAAGACAGCTGCGGCGGCAGGCTTAGCCTTCATGCCCTTGCGGGCTCCGCCGCGGCCCCCGCCACCTCCCCTGCCGCGGGCCTTCCCACGGCCCCTGCCACGGCCGCGGGCAGCGCCTGCGCCAAGCGCCTCGCCCTCGGGGGCCTCATCGCCCACCTCGTCCTCGGCGCCTCCGCCAAGGTCGGCGAGCCTCGCCCCGCGGGCCTCGGCCGCCAGCGCCATCCTCGCGGGCAGAGGGAGGGGGGGGGGATGGCACAGCACCCGCCCGACGGTGGCAGGGGGGGGTGGCGACGGCTAGTGCGACGAGGACCCCACCGACGGCGGCGACGGGGACGGCGGTACTAGGGGCGGTTGAAACCAGGGGCGTGTGTTTTTTGACTTGGCTGATCCCCTGACCCGAACGAGTCCAAACGCACCGCCAATCCCACTCGGAGTGGCGCTTAGGACAACGTTGCGGCCCGCTGGCGTTGGCCCAGGAGGGGATGAGGAGGCGCGGAGGAGAAGGGCGAGGAGAAGGATGAGGAGGAGGATGAGGGAGGAAGGAGGAGGATGAGGAGGAGGGAGGAGGAGGGAGGATGAGGGAGGGGGATGACCTAAGCCCAAGGTGACCAACGTTTCCTTCCCACACCTACTGTTTAAGCTGTCATACGTGCTCTTCGCCCGCGTCGCATAGCATTGCATAGCATACGCATGCACGTTGGATCAGTCGTGGTGCATTGAGTCGCTCACGAGGCTCTCTCGGGGCAGCTCAGGGGCCTGACTGACAACGCAGCCGATGGCAATTTAGAGTCGTAGCGGTTGGCATCGCAAGCACCCGTCCTTTCGGTGTCTTATTGAATATACGTTGGGCGCCCACTGAGATTTTGATGGGCCCACCTTGAAGCCCTTGTGGTGTCATCTTGGGGGCACCTTCGCGGCCTCAGGGGGTTCTTGGGGGTGGGCATCCTGGTGGCCTTCGGCGAGACAGTGGTTCGCAGTGTCATCGCATCGGTCGCTTCGTGAGCTTATCGCACGCCCCCATCCTTGATGGCTCAATCGGGCCCTGCTTGGAGACGCTATCAAAGATCAACCGTCGCCCCGCTCCCCCTCTACCTTCCCACCCCATCGCGCACTCCACTCACCCCCAATGCTTCGATGCGCAGCCCTGGGTGGTATCCCGTGGGAGGGGGAGGGGGGGGCGGCAACCCCGCAGATAGTATCAAGGAGGCATCGGCATCTCTCATAATACAAACGCGCGTCTAGCAAGATCGAGGCAGGGCGGCGACGAGGCGCGATGACTCGAGGGAGGAGGAGGACGTGGAGGGGGAGGTGGGGTGAGTAGCATGCGGTGGGGATATGGTTTGGTTTGCTGCACCCTGAACTGCAAAAACTAAGCGTGCCTAGAAACCCTGGGACTCATGGTAATGGTGGGCATGTTACGCTCCCAGAGCTCTTCTTCTCGAGCTCGTCGGCCGCGTCCGCGGGCGCGTCAGTTGGGCAAGGCGGCTCAAACTGAGCTGGCGCGCTTCCCTGCTGAGGCCTGTCCAACAACGCCAGAGGCGATGCCCCGCCACTCGGTGCCGAAGACGCCTCCTGGCCCCCTGCGGGCGACATGGGCAGCTCTGCGAGCGTCCTGGGTCGCGGGCGAGGCCTCATGTCGGCGAGGGCACCGCTCCCGTACGCGAGGGCGCCGCTTGCCGTGCCCGCGGCGCCGCTGTGACCCGTGAGCATCTGCATCGCAGGGAGCAGCAACGATGCCATCTGCGTCATGACCTCCACCGGTGCAGGCTGGATGCCCTGCTGGAGGTTCAGCACGGGGACTGCGGCGTTCGGCGAGTGGCTCGAGGGAGCCGCACCGTCCTTGAAGGCCTTGTGGGTCTTCCTGTAGCCCCCCATGCCCAAGCCGCGCTGCACTTGCGGCACGACGGGCCCAGCGCCACCGCCGTGCGCAAAGGCAACCAAGTCAGCGCCCAAGTGGGAAGGGAGCGGCGGGTAGGTCCTGATGTGGGCGAACGCGTGCCTGTGCTGGCCGTCGAGGGTCTTGATCGCTGACTGTATGTTCGTCGCTATGGTCTTGAGGTCATGCGCTGGCTTCGCATTGACCCGCGGGTCACAGTCCATGATGATGCTGACGGCTGCTTTCAGAAGCCGCTCGCTTGGGCACGCCATGCCCAAACGCCACATACGGCTTGCCAGTACGGCAACCTTCGGAGGCTCAGCCAAGTTCCCGTCGCGCAGGGTCGCCCAGTCCGGTTCGGTCAAGTAGTGGTCGAGGTCGTCACAGCGTTGCTGCGGCCTCGCGGCAACAGGCGCACCTGGCCCTGACGCCGCTGCGTTGCCCAGCGCAGCAGCCATGGCCTGCTTCTGCTCATCCGTCCACGGGCCGATCGATACCTCGGCCGAGATGGTGTTGACGTCGACCATGCTGACGGTGCCCATCTGGTTGATGTGGGCTACCAAGGCGTTCGTCTGGCTCTGCAGCAGCGTGGCAGGGCCCAATCCGTTGCGCACCTGGGCCTCCACGAACTGAACGCGCAGCCTGAGGGTGTTGACCATCGCATCGGCCGCCGTCGCGGCCATGCAACCAATGCAGTCGGCAAACACTGGGCAGCCTGAGTAGCGACTGCGAATGATGACAAGCAAAGGTTTGAGCCAAAACGGCTGCCGACTACTGACTGACACGAGCGAGGGAAACTGTAGCCAACCGCTGAAATTACACAGGCCTGAGGTGCACTCCGCCGTCAGACACGTGGGGATGTGGCACCTGTGAAGTCATTGTTGCTACCCAGAACTCACGCCTGAGGTGGTTACCGAAGGCCCCAGCAGCGCCACCGCGCGCCCTCTAGCGAGAGTGACGGCACGTACGGCCTGCCAAGAGATGCTATGGGATGACTGCGACTCGACTCCACTTAGGCACCCCTGGGTATGGCACCCCAACGTTCCAATCGCCAGCTGGCGATTGGAACACGTGTTCCAATCGCCAGCTGGCGATTGGAACATGCCTAACAAGCCATGTTGGCGTTCCAATCGCCAGCTGGCGATTGGAACACGTGTTCCAATCGCCAGCTGGCGATTGGAACACATGTTCCAATCGCCAGCTGGCGATTGGAACATCGGGGCCCCCCCCGACACCTCTGTGCGGAACGAGCCCCGCCGCGTCCGACGGACGCCGCCAGACGGCGCACATGGCTGGACATTGCAGGCGTTTCAGGGGCTCGCCACAACCTGAACGGAACGGATTTGTGCATGGGTCATGCGTTGTGGGCGTTAGCAATCAGGTCCGAGACGATACAGATCACGACTAAGTTCGGTCCCTGGGGCCGTTCAGGATCGACGTGGAGAGGGTGCGCGGGTGGTCGCGACAGCGAGTATAGAACCCCTCAAACGCGCTAACCTTTGCTATATGTGATGGGAACGCAGATGTTTCCCTAGCGCGTTCTACTCCTTGCTATCTGCATGGTTTACTCTGCCTGGCGGCTGCACTGGCACAGCCACGTCGACGGCACTGCCGATGCCCCCCCTAGCACCAGCGAAAACTACAAACTGACGGCTGTTACGCGCCACTCCCTAACGCACAACCTACCCATCATCAGCGATCGCGGAGTTCCGGCACTGTAGGTGGTTCCGAGTGGTGCTCCAACCGAAAATCTGCGAGTGAAGTGGCCGCCGTGGCCAGGCGGGTGTCGAAATCCTCGGAGTCCGCGGGGGCGGGGATGCTGTGGGTTCTCCATTTGCCTTTCTCCTTGCAGTAGTACCGCGTCCTCGCTGACGACCTGTGCGGCAACCAAGCGACGTGCTGAGGCAATGAGCCGACGTCGGCGATGCAATCACTCTGCTGCGGGGAAGCCTTCTTGGTCAGGAGAGCGAGGGCCTCGGGCGTGCACTCGACGGCAAGCTTGCTGCGGTGCTGGGCCGCGGACTGCACGCGAAGCGCGTGGATCGTGCCCTGGGCGCCCTTCACCTCCACGGTCAATATGGAAGGGATATCGTCGACCATATCGCGCCTTGGGCGTTTTGGCAAGTTGTTAGGGCTGTCTCCGTTGCTTGATGATCCGCTGCTCAGCGGATCGCTCAAGGGCGCGAGCGAGGCCATCTGGCGATCCACCTCGGAGTTCCGCGCATCCACGATCGCGTTGAGCATCGACATGTCGGACTTCACGAAAGACTTGAACTTGGAGCACGTCCTGTCCACCAGCACATGCACCACGCCATCAACCTCTTTGGTTTCAGCTACCAACGACGATGGGATGCTCTGGTCACCGTCCATGGAGACGCTGATGAGGTCGCGCCTGATGTGCGCCATGACCGAGCGCAGCACTTGAAGTCCACAGCTGGCACCGCCGACGGCTGACGAAACACACTCGAGCCAAAATGGGCTGCACTTGGATGGAGGAGGTATTGGTGGTGAAGGACGGGCAGGGGCAGGAATGAGCACCACGAGTGAGATCAGGGAAGTGAGGACTGGGCCCCCCTCTTCACATGTGCCCCAGGGGAGGGGGGTCAGGGCGCTTGTGGAGCTGCAAGACAGGGCCGCCCCCCCCGTAGGTACCCCAGGAGAGGGCGGGGGTGGGGGGCTATGAGGCTCCTGCGGAGCTGCTGGAGACAAAGCGGGCTCGGCGCGCCCGCTGCTCACTCTCGGCGTCGCCTCCCCCGAGCAAGTCTCCGAAGGGCAGCGGCGTGGTCAAAACCCTCCCCTTGTTAGCATGGCCCTCTCCCGACAACTCGCCCTCATCCTCCCCGATCGGGGAGCGGCGGACCACGTTCAAACGGATGCCCGTGTAAAGGCTCGGCAATGATTTCTGCAGGGCGCCACCGCGGCAAACTCTCGGGAGGGCCTGGAGGCCCCAATGGGAATTGCCCGTTTTAAAATAGCCCTTGTTGAACACCAGTGTTGCGGCCGTTCGAGGATGGAGATTATGAAAGAGAGATGTTGGGGGGTAGCTGTGAAGTGCGCAGGGGGTTGAGAGAGGGCAGAGAGGCGCGGGTGTGGGGGCAAACATTTAGTGATCGCCCCCTCCTTTTTGACCCCTATATGTTTCGTTCGAGCTCAAGCGGGGAGGGGCCTACCTTTTAGCGAGCGCAGTCTTGCCCCCAGATGTTCTTGCGTGCTCAAGCGGGGGGGGTACCATATTCTTGCTCACTCCTCTCCTCCTCCTCCCTGCCATCCCTGCCCTCTCATCCTCCTTTTTTTTGAATGAAGCTGTCCTAGTCTTCGAACTTCGCCTGGTCCAGCGTATCCAGCTCCTCCAGGGTCGGGGGCCGCATCTTGCGCGCGATCTCGTGCGCGCGACGGTACTCAGCATATGCATCGTCGGTCTCCTTGCCAGCCGCGCGATGCACGGCGTAGAGGCGCCTGGTGTTGTTGTCGAGGTCCACCCACACCTTGTGGCGCGCCACGACCTTGCTCCACGCCGCCGCGGCGTCGTCCATCGTGCCCGTGGTCTCGGCGGGCGGCATGGCGGGCGACGTGGGCTCGACCGATGGCTCAGGCTTGGGGCGCGGGGGCTCCGCTGAACCCGACGACGTCGGCGAGGGCTCAGGCTCGTCGGCGGGCGAACCCGCAGCAGGCGCAGCTTGCACAGGGGTCTGCACACTCGGCGGCACCGCGCGCGGCTCCCCTACCTGCGACGCGGTACGCGCCTGCTTCTTCGGCGGCGGCTGCGTGGGCGGAAGGCAGTCCTCGACCCTGACCTTGCGCTGGTAGGACGGTGCAGCGGTGGGCCGTGGATGCGCGGCGAGGAGCAGCCGTTGCGGGGGCGGCCCATCTGGCGGACGCGGCTGCATGGCGGTGTGTACTCGCAATCGCGTCGCTGTGGTTTGGACTGCGAGGCTGCGGGGCCCGCTTCGATCATCCTCCCCATCCTCCCCCTCATCCTCCTCCTCGGCCTCCTCAGCCTCCTTCCCATCCTCACCATCCCCTTCCTCCTCCTCCTCCTCCTCCTCCTCCGCATCCTCCTCCTCCTCCTCCTCCTCCCCATCCTCCTCCTCCTCCTCCTCCTCCTCCTCTCTGTCAGCGCCCATGCCACCCCTGCATCCACCTCATCTGTGGCCTCCTCCATCTCCCTCATCGTCCTCCTCGTCAACCACCTCCTTCTCGCCGTCCTTTGAGACAACCGTCGCCTCTGGAACACGTGTGACCAATGATGGCGTTGGCCACCTGGCCCTATAAGGGCCTGGGGGGCGACCTGACTGGGCGCGCCCTGGAGTTTCGGGTGCAATCCCAGGGACGCCATCCTGGCAAATAAAAACGCATCCCGGAACCTTCTGGACCCGGTCTCTGTTTCACTCGTGTGATTTAGCAGTCGGGCGGTGGCGGTTTCGTGCGGCCACTGGCGCGGTCGCAGAGCGGCACTCGCTCTGGGCCAACCGACGAGGGCAAACAGGCCATGGTGCACCATGGCCCTCATGAGGGCGGCGGCCATCGGCATCAAACATTTCACCGAACAACATGCCGCTGAAACAAAAAAACTCACACGCACCTATCGCATGCGTGTCTTGTCGTGCTAGCAATCGCATCCGACCTGAACTTCCCTCCCTAGCTCAAACTCTCTGCCTCCCCTATCGTGCGCGAGCGTGCGCTGATGCTGCTTCGCAACGGCTGATCCTACACCACGCTCTGCACTGTAGCTCAACTCTGCCTGGCCTTCTTTGCCACCTGGGCGCTGCCCCCGATCGGTCCCTGCCGTGTTTCGGGTTGGCCCAGGGTGCCGACAGGGGGTTGAGCGCCAACTCCGCCCCTTTGAGGATCTTGACGGTGTTCGAGAGCACAGGGATCGATACCTCAGTGGCGCTGGACCGTGCAGCGGCCACCTTGGCAGCGGTCTTGAGCTCTGCTACTACATTGATAGAAACAACCGTTGCCGCCATGTTGGCGTCCGTGCTGTCTCCAACATATTTAACACACCAGTAGGGGGGCACGAACCCGCTGTTGGGGCGGTCGTCGGGTACCTCGATCTTTGGAGGGTTCACCCACAACTGAAACGGCCTGCCATCGATGGTATGGGCACAATCCGCGAGCACAACTGCGCTCGCGGGTGCCTTCGGGCCTGCACCGATGCTCACGCCAAGGGGGACCAGCGTGAGCTCTCGGCTCTCGAAATCAACTGCTGCTACTAACTTCTCAATCGAACCCTTACCCTTCGAAGACGGCGACACGACGGCGTGCAGCTTCCCTGGGCCTGGGTCGAACATCGAGCGCCCCCCCCCCCCCCCCCCCCCTTCCAGAGAGCCCCAACTGGATCCCGAGAGGACCCCAAGATTGCCCCAGACGGCCTCAAGGAGCTCTCGAGAAAGGCGCGTTTGCTTATCGTATCCGTGGATGTGTCTTGACGTCCTCTTGTGGCCGTCTTAATTGGGGCAGTCCTTGCCTGGGGGGCCCGAGGGGGCCCCAGTGACCCCTGCCCCGAACTTCCCCCGACGATGAGGGGAGTGCGCGAAGGTCAAGCACGCAACGGGCAGCACGCAGGGGCGAGCGTAGGCCGAACGATCAGTTGGCAGAAGTCCGCACCCCCCCCATCTGGCCGAAACGTCCGACCTCGATAGCCTCGGGGACCCACGGATGACGGGGGTGGGGCAGCAGTTCGGCCAACTGATGGGCGGGCGAGTGCGAACACAGAACAGAAACTGTTTGAAACTGTGGTCCTGGTAATCGTCGGCCAACGCGCCGTTCCCCACCTCCTGAGCCACGGGCGCCGCCGCCCCGCCGCCCTTGGAGCGAACGGGCGGGTCCGTCGGGGCCGCAGTCAAGACGGTGGTGAAGCCCTTCATCTCAGAAATTGTGTATATCGTGATGCCATCATCTTTGCTCTTGGCCTGCCTGCCCACATCGAAACCCATCGACCTCGCGGTGGCCCTGGGCACTGAGCTCCCACTGTACTCAACCATCCCGCTCGACGATGGCTCTGGGGGGGCAGGCGCAGCGTTCTCATAGGCCCACGGCTTGGGCATCGGGGCGGTGATGGGGAAGCGCTTCACGATGTCAGCCATCATCGCGTTTGCTATCCCTTCGATGCTCGAGTGCCGCGGCCGCCCCTGTGGCGGGCGAGCGGCAATGGCCCTGCCCCTCCGACGCGCCAAACCCTTCGGACAATCGGCCGAAGGGGTTCGCACGTCGGAGGGGCCGCGGCATGGGGGGGGGGTTTTGTTAGCCCCTCTCGGGGGCCCGTTGGGGCCTCATTGGGAGGAGTGGTGTAGCCTCTTGGGGGGGGGGGGGGGGAGAGGGGGTGGGGGGTGGGGGGGGGGGGGGGGCATGGTCTCCTGTGTGTGGTGTGTGTGTGTGTGTGTGTGTGTGTGTGTGTGTGTGTGTGTGTGTGTGTGTGTGTGTGTGTGTGTGTGTGTGTGCGTGTGTGTGTGTGTGTGTGTGCGTGTGTGTGTGTGTGTGTGTGTGTGGGGGGGGGGGGGGGGGGGGGATGTGGGGGGCGGCAGCTTCTGGGTGCCTCTTGGCCCCCCTATGGTTGGGGAGGGGGTGGGCCTATGTGGTAGCCGTGGCCACATCGCCCGCGCCCCCAACCTCCTCCTCCTTAACACCACCTCCTCGCAGTCGGGGGGGCGGGGGCAGGGAGGATGGGGGAAGGGGGGGTTGAGGAGGAGGAGGAGAAGCAGGAGAATAAAGATGAGGAACATGAGGAATCGGAGGAGGAGGATGGACGATGAGGAGGAGGAGGAGGAGGAGGAGGGGGGGGATCTGGTTTTTGATTGCGCGATTGCTTTTACCAAGTCCTTGCATTTCTTCCCGTGGATGAACATCACTGCGTCAACCTCGAAGCGGCCGACGACCTGGGCGAACTCCACGGGGTTGTACTCCTCGACCTTCTCGGTGAACCAGTCGACGGCGACCCGCATGTAGGATGTGGCAGCCACGCAGAGCGACTTCTTGGAGCCGATGACCTGGGCTGCGTCAGCAGACGATATCAGACGAAACTGCCCGTCGCGCATCCAGGGGCCATCTGGGGCGCTCATTGTAGCCTTGAGCATCATCCACGGGTACTCGGGGCACTGCTTGAAGTCGAGGGCGCCGAGAGCCTTGAAGGTTGAGCTGTGGACGGCTCGCCGAGAATTCAGCGATCGGCCCCACTGCTCGGGGGCGTTGATGAACTTCGGGGTCGTGCCGCCGCCGCACTTGCCAACGAATGTGCACATGTCCTCGATCGCGTCCTCCATGTGCGGCGCGTTCTGGCTGACCCTGAGCTGCACCTGCCGGAGGTGACCCCATCGGCTCACGACAGCAAACGTGCGCGGCGTCTGCCGCGCACGTGTGCCTATCGCGTTCCGCTGGGGTCACCTCCCGAAAACCTACGACGCATCTCCAGGGGCGAGTTTCCCGCGGGTTCCCAGGACACCTTCGGCCAATCGATCGCGCTCCCAGTCTTGTAGAGCTTCGCGCGCTCGTGGATCTGACGAAGAACCTGCGCCAGTCCAAGCTGCTGGTGTGCATCGTGACCTCGATTGCCTGCTTGCTGAAGCAGGTCCGCGAGATCGGGGAACGCGGCCAACACCTCCCACCGTATCACCGCGAACTGGATGCCCTTCTGAACGGGCTGCATGTAGCTCGGGGCCATGTGGAAAACCTCGTCCCGATTGATGGTCCCGTCCTCGTTGGCGATCTCCTTCTGGCTGGTCTTGCAAGCGCACCTGCTGGAAGGGGGGGCGGGTCAGAGGAGCAAGGGGGGAGGGCGGGTGAGAATGTATAAGGGCCATGGGCCCTTATACATTCTCACCTCCGCGGGCGTTCGTCCTGAGGAGGGGGCGGGCCTGGCAGACCAAAGGGCTTCTGCCGTGAGCCCCCCCCCCATCCCCTCCCCCACGCGCCCCCCAAGGGCACTTCGTGGCGCGGCATCCAGCGGCGGTGCGGCTGCTCGACGCCGTCGAAAAACGGATGGGCTTGACGAACGGTGCCAAATACCCCTCGGACTCCCAGACAATTCTCTCGTTGAACGCAGCCTCGGCTTTTCCTGCTTCTCCAGGGGGCATTTCAAAACAGCGGGCCGCGGCAACCTCGAAGAGGCTCCACCCGCTCTCCAAAATCTTTCGGATGAGCTCGTGGACGTCGACGACGTCGAGTACTAGACCGTCCCTGTTCATGCTGCTGACTCCTATCTCGTCGATGTCGCATATCTGTAGATATGCAAGGTTGTTGTTCAAGAGCGTCTGGACGACGGAATCACCCACTGTCTTGATCTGCTTCGAGTCGCCATGCTTGTAACTAAAAAGACAATCCTCGATCTCATAGCGAACTGCTTCGATGGCATCCAACGCCATCGTTGTCCTCAAAACGGGCCTCCCCGCTGCCAGCAAACAACTCGACCGAAAGGGCTGCGGCGAGGAGGGGGGGCGCCGCCCTGAGAAGAAACGCGGCCTCAGACTCGTCAAGGTTCCCGTTTTGCAAGCAAGCGAACCCCTTTCAACATAACTTACCAGGGGGATCCAACATATATGTAACCATGTTGTTAAATTCATGCTAACCTCAGGAACTTGAGAACATCACTTCGCCTAAGTAGAATAACATCCACTATAATATGTTCCAATACTTCCTAATCCTGAAACAAACGTGCGATCTACATAGCCCCAACGCAGAACTACTTACACCATATACAACGGCCTTTGACACATTACAACGATGTTATAGCCTTGTTACAACTTTGTTATAGATATCTGTGACCGACACACCTACCTAGAACACGGCCCATCGATCCCAGCAGGCGCCGGCGGAAATGATGCCAGCGCTGCAACGGGAGCACGATTCGGAACGAGCGGGGCCCGAAAATGAGGCCGGCGCCTCAGCGAGAGCAGCATTTTGGAAACAAGTGCAAGCGAAAACCGAACTCCGGGGAAACCTGTGCGTGAAAAAAACAATGCGCGGGGGGGGAGGGGGGGGGGGGGGGGGCGAACACTCCCAAGACGTCATCAGGGGAAGAGGGAGAGTAGTATTCATATTGACTACCTGTGGAAGAGGAGGAGGAGGAGGAGCAGGAGGAGGAGGAGGAAGAGGAGGAGGATGAGGAGGAGGAGGAGGAGGAGGAGGAGGAGGAGGAGGAAGACCGCGAGTCGGAGGGGGCGCGTCGTGCCTCGCCCGCTCCCGCCAGGGGGCTCCCGAGGGCCCCCACCGACAGGGGTCCTGGCCCGCGTGGCCAGGGCCCCTGGCCACGGGGGCCCGCCCGAGGGCAGGGCCCCCGACCGTGAGGAAGTCGACCTTCCAGTGGGACGTGCCCATGCCGTCCATGGAGCGCTCACCCACGCTCAGCCAGTGCCCCTGCTGCCGAGCTCGTCTTCGACCCGCCCGACGACTGTCACCCAGTCGCTCGTGTCGTCGACGAACTCGCCGTCCAAGAGCCACGCCACCCGCTCGCCCCGCGAGGCCGAGGCGACCTGCATGGGGCTGTCCAGATCGCCCGTCGCCACGAGGGCCGCCGCCTCGAGCCTGCAGAGCGCAGACCTCACCGCGTCCGCGCCGAACTCCGCCGTGAGCGCCACGACGAACGGGACGATCGCCACGCGCACCTCGCCCACGAGGGCGTCCGCCGCGGCGCGTCCCAACTCGTCGGCCTCGCGCGCGGCGGGGAGGATCGCGTCGTCGACCAGGGCATCGTCGCCCTTCGCGGTCTTCCGTAGCCTTTCTGCCGCGCCCCCCTTGCCTCGCGGCCTGGGCCTCCGCGGCCGGCGGGGCCATCGCGACAGGGCCAGCGCATCCAACCACGGCCGCACCGCGAGCCGCCCGCGCCGCTGCGGCCGCGCGCAGCCCCAGCAAGCCGCGCGCCCAGCGCTGCAGTGTGCCAGCTGCGGCTGCACGACGCTCGGCCTTGCGCCGCTCGGCCAACGCAGCGGCCCAGCGCGCGGCCCAGCGGTCGGCGACGGCCTGCGCTGCGCCCCACCGCTCGCCTCGCCGACTTTTCTTTCACCTTGCCCGTCGCCACCTTCCACTCCTTCTCCTCCACGTCCTTCTGCATGAGCGGCGCGCCAGAGCGGCCTCCCTCAGGCGCCGCCACGGTGGACACGGCCTCGGCCACACGTACCGCCTCGACCTCTTACGCAGGCGGCCCACGACGCACCAGCTCGAGCAGCTGCTGCCCCCGCCGCGCGCCTTCTGCCGCGGACAACCCCAGGGCTGGCACCGACGTCCCCAGGGTCTGCACGGCCCACTCGTGCAGGATGATGCCCAGCACGCGAGGGGGCGCCCAGGTGGCCGCACCGCAGCAACCGCACCAGCGCCCACCGCACGGCAACTCCGAGCTACCTCCCATCACCGCGCGCATCAGCTCCGAACGTGGGGGCCTCCGCGGCCGCCTGCCATCGCGCGCGCCGACCCCAGCGCGGCGCTCGTCCCCGCCCGAGCGGCCCCGACCGACGGGGCCTCGGGCAGAAACTGGAGGAGGAGGAGGAGAAAGAGGAGGAGGAGGAGGAGGAGGAGGAGGAGGAGGAGGAGGAGGGGGAGGAGGAGGAGGAGTCTCTGGAGTCTCTGCCTGATCGCGTAGCGATATGTTCCGCTCGACCGCACGGCGCGGTTCCACCTTCCACTCAGAAGGCCTTCGACAGCAGGGAGTAGTTCAACGCGTCGACGCTGAGGAAATGGCTGCACCGAGAGCTGAGAGAAGGTCTCCAACCTCACTGCCGCCGTCCTGCTTCGTCGGTGTGTTGCCACTTGTAGACTCCCATTTCCATTTCGTAACGTTGAGTACGACCGACTCCAACCTGTGTGTGAATCCATCTCCCATTACTGCCTTGTGATGCGGCCGCCAGGTGTGCAACGCGTCGCACGAAAGGCTGGGATTTCCGTCTCATGGCTCGTGTGATGCATTTATCTTCAAATTCCTTCTGTTTTGCAGCTCGCTCGCGGAGAAACGCTTCCACGTCTGGCTCAGTGATTTTTCTTTTTCTGTAGCTGACGACGTCGGGCTCGACCTTCGCACCGCGAGTCCGATCCCCGTCGTTGAAGCTGATGGCGTTGGGCTCGTGCTTCGTCTCTGCCACTGCCACCATCCAAGACTTCTCGCATGCACCGTACTCGGGTCTGTAGCTGATGACGTCGGGCTCGACCTTCCCGTCATGCGACACAGCCTTGTCGTTGTAGCTGATGGCATTGGGCTCGTGCTTCGTCACTAGTACTGCCGTCATCCAAGACATCTCGCATGCACCGTCCTCGGGTCTGTAGCTGATGACGTCGGGCACGACCTTCCCATCACGCGACACAGTCCCGTCGTTGTAGCTGATGGCGCTGGACTCGAAATTCGGCCCCGCCACTGCCACCGTCCAAGACTTCTCGCATGCACCGTCGTTGTAGCTGATGGCATTGGACTGGTTCTTCGTCTCCGCCACTGCCGCCATCCAAGACTTCTCGCATGCACCGTCCTCGGGTCTGTGGCTGATGTCGGCGGGCTCGACTTTCCCGTCACGCGACACAGCCTCGCCGTTGTAGCTGATGGCATTGGACTCGTGCTTCGTCTCCGCCACTGCCGCCGTCCAAGTCTTCTCGCATGCACCGTCGTTGTAGCTGATGGCATTGGGCTGGTGTTTCATCTCCGCCACTGCCACCATCCAAGACTTCTCGCATGCACCGCCCTCGGGTCTGTAGCTGATGACGTCGGGCTCGACCTTGGCGTCGCGCGGCGCAAACCCGTCGTTGTAGCTGATGGCGTTGGGCTCGTGTTTCGTTTCCGCCACTGCCGCCATCCAGGGGTTCTCGCATGCACCGCCCTCAGGTCTGTAGCTGATGACGTCGGGCTTGACCTTCCCGTCATGCGACACAGCCTTGTCGTTGTAGCTGATGGCGCTGGACTCGAACATCGGCTCCGCCACTGCCCCCATCCAAGACTTCTCGCATGCACCGTCGTTGTAGCTGATGACATTGGGCGCGTGCTTCGTCGCTGCCACTGCCGCCATCCAAGACTTCTCGCATGCACCGTCCTCTGGTCTGTAGCTAATGACGTCGGGCTCGACCTTCCCGTCACGCGACACAGCCTCGTCGTTGTAGCTGATGGCATTGGACTCGAGCTTCGCCTCCGGCTCTGCTCGCTGCTGCCACTGCCGTTCTGACCCCCACGTTCCTGCCGTGTCCTGTGGATGCTCCCACTGTCCATATTGCTCCCGCTCGCTGCTCCCAACGCTGTAGCTGACGACGTTGGGGTCCATATACTGCATCTTGCGGAGCTGCTCCACCTCGCGGGTTAGGCGGTGGATGGCTCGCTCAGCCGACCACTGTGCCCACGCCCGCCGGGCCTTGCGCTCCTTCGGGGTGAGCCTTGGGCGCCACTCTCCGGCACCCATCCCGTAGCACCGTTTGAAACTCCAGTGTTTGTTAACGTCAAAAGCGGCTGAACATGCGACAGCTGCGACGAGATCCCCCAAGCACCGCGCGGAGGTCCTGGAGCCGGCCCGGGGCAAGGGAAGCCTGGGCCTGGGTTGATTGAGGAGGAGGAGGAGGAGGAGGAGGAGGAGGAGGAGGAGGAGGAGGAGGAGGAGGAGGAGGAGGAGGAGAGGGAGGAGAACGAGATCGACGACGACGACGACGACGTCGACGACGGCGACGACGACGACGACGACGACGACGACGACGACGACGATGGCGGCGTCGACGGCCAAGGGCAGCGGCGGCGGCGAGTCGCCGGTCTGGCTCCTGGAGCGCCGCAGCTCCTCGGTGTCGGAGAGGTCGAACCTCGGGGGACGGGGGGGGGCCCCGCGATCCTAAACGATTCCTGACGGTCCGACCGCGACTCTGCGCTTCGTACTCTTATTGACTCCGCGAGGCTGCTTCCGCTAAACAGTGTGTGTGTGTGATTGTGATTGTGATTGTGAGTGTGAGTGTGAGTGTGAGTGTGATTGTGATTGTGATTGTGACTGTGATTGTGTGTTTCATGTGTGTGTGTGTTTTTCGGATGTGTGCGTGTGTTTCGTGTGCGTGTGCGTGTGTGCGTGTGCGGCGAAGGGCTTGGCGCCAGGCGCGCTCCCTACACTGCTGCCTGGGTGGGTGGTGCATAGAGTCCGAGATTCTACCACGCACGCCACCGCCAGTAGCACCGGCTCAACAAAGAGGGCAAGGGAAGCCGAATCCTGAGGTACGAGGGGGGAGAGAGAGAGAGAGAGAGAGAGGGAGAGAGAGAGAGAGAGAGAGAGAGAGCAAAAAGAGAGAAAGAGAGAGAGAGAGAGAGGGAGGAGGAGGGCAAGGGGGAAGACGGGGGAAGGAGGGAGGGAGGGAGGAGGGAGTGAGGGAAATTCGCTGTTGACCACGCTGTGGTGGGGCGGGGGGGGGCGGGGAATGGGAGCGATGCAGGGAGGGACGAAGACTGAGGACGAGCAAGGTACTCTTCGGCGACATTCTTCGCAGGACACGGACAGTTGCGCTTCTCAAGGGGACCATGATGGAACACGCGAGGGGAGGAGGCAGGCAACCGCACGCGAGCCGAACGCTGCCCTCACAGCTCGGAGCCTAGAAACGGGAAAGGGGCTCAGAGCTTGAAGACGTGCGCAACCAGGTGACCCCAGCGGGGCATGCGATACCCCAGCGTCGATCGGACCCGACGACGACGACGACGGCGCTGAGGACGAACAAGAAGGACGTAGCTGGGCAGCTTTTCCCAGCCCCGTGAGCCCCGAGTCGTTCATCGACCGGCCCTGGAGCTGAGCGGCCTCCATCATCACGTGGCCGATGACGCCCGAGTCCATGGTGGCCTGGACAAGAGAGAGCACGGCCGAAACATGACCTACCAAGCAACGTAGATCAATACCATCGGCCCCTTCGCTGAAGGCCTACGGTACCACGGAGATACCCCGAACGGAGGACCTTCTGTGATGAGGAGCTCAATCACGAAGACCACAGGGGTGCCACTGAGACTTGCGACGACGAGACGACGACGACGACGACGACGACGACGACGACGACGACGACGACGACGACGACGACGACGACGACCAGCAGTACGGCAGTCTGACGCCGCGATGACGCCAGCTTTGGTCGCTGACACCGCGCGGGCCATTCCACCTTGCACGATCGCGGATCTCCACTAGTGCGGATCGTTTGACACTGGCCGACTCGGGGCCACTGGTGGTATGCAGCCTTGATCGCCTGCGCTGGGGTCGCCGCCGCATCGACGCGGCGCGAACGTACCGCAGGAGGAGGGACAGAAACACAGAATTCCTGACACATGGGCGTCGTGAGCAGATAGCACGGCGGGTGCGTCGGGCCCCTTACCCATCGATCCAGCTCGAGGAGTCGCCGACAGAGATGGGGCTGAGGGGCCTTGTCCACAGCGGAATGGGAAAGGCATCGTTCCTCGAACCTCATTTTCTGCCCAATTCAAGACATGAAAAATGAAGGGCCGAACGCACACACAGAATGGACATTGTGACGGCAATCGATGGCTATGTACAACGTGGTTGCCCCTCGGAACCACCATTCTGGAGGCCCTGCGGCCCTTCGCGAAGCAGAGAGGACGCGGGCCTTGAGCTCCAAGTCGCCAACGAGCAGCGGCTTCAAGCAACTGTCATGCACCGACTCGACACATCGCCGGGTACTTCCTGCAAACTCCTTTGGAACACGTGAACTGGTTAACAAATCCTGGACTCATGAGACATCCCTGGGGAGCTGTTCACCTCAGGGGTTGCGAGATCTCGGGACGGCTGAAGTCCAGAAGCGTCGTCCGAGATCGAGGATACCCACCTCCCGTTGTTGGAAACGTCCCGCCCCGCGGTCCGAAGTCCTTCTTGTAGAGAACATCCTGGTGGCACTGCTCCCCGCAGCGGATGCCGTTCCTCTTGAGCATCCGCTTCGTGGTGCCGCCGAGGCCGAGCAGGAAGGCGCACACGGTCATGAACGTGGCCGTCCGCAGCATCAGCTTCGTGCCCTTGCCGTCCACGACGTCGACCTCGGCAGATGATGGAAACTTTCAGGAGGCAGCTGCTGGGAGGTTTCCGTCGGAAAGGCTAAGGAGGATTAAGCCCCGTTTGGGAGCTGTTACGCTGGAGTGGGCCTCGGATTAAGCGGGATTAAGCCGGATTAAAAGCGGGATTAAGCAGATTTAAACGGGATTGATCCGGACCAGGCTTGATTTCGGACCAGGGCAAAATCAGACTTTGACCTCCCAGGAGTTGCATCCGAAAGACTCAGTCTGGTGGCAAAGATGACATGACCGGGCCAAACTTCCGATCGCCGAACTGCCACAGGAACCACATCAACCCGGCGATCCCCCCATCCTTGTGATCAGTCCTGAGCCGAACACGCGACCGTTAATCATGCGATACGGCGGGAACGTGGCCACAGAAAACCCTCGCAAGACACCCATCCTGAAAATCGTCAACTTGACCAGACCCTGGGTTTCTGATTGATAAGCTCCAATCGGAGAGGCCCAGGGTACCTGGCCCGAGATATTTTTCTTAGGCTTGGCCAGGGATTTGCGGGCAACCATTGAGGAGGCACGGAGGACACCGTCGATTTCTGACCTCGTCGTTGCGCGCTCCAAGAGACCAAGGGAGCCTTACGAGCAGTCCGATTTCTCGTTGTGGCTTCGCGATTTCTGTTCAAACAATTTGCCACGCGCTTCAGAAAACGGAGCGAGGTGCAATCAAGGGAGAAACCCGCGGTACGTTCGGCACAACGGTCTCTTAACAACCGGGGGAAATCACAACACATCACTAAAACGAAGACACCCAAAAGCGTCCAATTTCATTGTGCGCGTCCCCACTGCACCTAATCAGAAGACAGCTCGCCGCTTGGGCCCCTCCGCCAGCCGAAACGGCGAGCATACATCGGGCGTAGCCCCGCACCCATTTGGATGCCCGCGCGTCGGCCTCGTACTACTCGCGGGCCCCCAGCACGGTGAGTGCGTTGACGGCGTCCTGGTCGTACCAATGGCACACATAGGTTGCGCCCTCGGCCGCCGAGAATACAATAAAACCGCGTCTCCTATCGGTTGCGCCATAGGTTGCGCCCTCGGCCGCCGAGAATAAAACCGTCTCCTATCGGTTGCGCTACGGGCTGCGCCCTCGGCCGCCGACAATAAAACTGTCTCCTACCAGTTGCGCCATAGGCTGCGCCCTCGGCGGACGAGGATTAAAACCATCTCCTATCGGCTGCGTCATAGGTTGCGCCCTCGGCGGCCAAGAAACAACCCGTTTCCTATTGGTTGCACCATAGGTTGCGCCCTAAACCGTCTCCTATCGGTTGTGCCATACGATGCGCCTTCGGCGGCCGATAACAAGTGGCACGCGCGCGCTGGCTCTTGCAACAAGGAGCTGCGAGAGACAGGAGGCTTTCGCCTCCTTCCTCCAGGAGTTTACTTTTATGGCCGTGGGGGGGAGGACGACAGGCGAGCGAACGGACGACGACGACGAACGAAAATAAAGAGGTCCGAGCTCTAGAGCACAGATGTGCAAAATAATAAAACCGTTTCCTATAGGTCGCGCCATCGGTTGCGCCCTCGGCCGCCGAGAATAGGTTGCACCCTCGGCCGCAAATGATAACACCGTCTCCTCCGATCGGTTGCGACATAGGTTGCGCCCTTGGCGGCCGATAATAAAATATCTCCTATTGGTTGCGCCATAGGTTGCGCCCTCGGCCGCCGAGGATTAAAACCGCGTCTCCGACCGGTTGCGCCATAGGTTGCGCCCTCGGCCGCAGAGAATAAACACGCCTCCCATCGGTTGCTACATAGGTTGCGCCCTCGACCACCGATAATAAAACCGTCTCCTATCGGTTGCGCCATAGGATGCGCCCTCGGCGGCCGAGAATCGATCGGTTGCACCATAGGTTACGCCCTCGACGGCGAAACACAAAACCGTCTCTTATCGGTTGCGCCATAAACTGCGCCCTCGGTGGCCGAGAATAAAACCGTCGCGTAACGAATGCGACCAGTCAGTTCAGTTCAGTTCAGTTGAAATCAGTTCAGTTTATTTCAGTCCAGTCCTGTCCAGTCCGGCCCAGTTTACCTCGCGAGAAACAAACTCGGGCTACGCCCGAAAATATTCACAGTGAGCGCGAATCGCAATTGCAAGACAGGCGGACACTAAGACGCTGGCCCAGTCACCCAATTCCATGCACAACACGAAAGCGATACCACCGCGCAGACCAGCATGCCACATCATAAACAGATGATTCGAACTGAGCAAATTGACAGACTTACCGCTACCACGGACCCTGCATCTCTTGATGCAATTGACCAACGCGCCCAGAGGGTACACTGCCATAGCGCGGCCAACCAAGCACGCCGCCATAACGATGATGCTGAAAAGCATGCCTTTCGTATCGATCATGGTAACCGCGGCGCCAACGAATAAGAAGACTGCCATGTCCGCCAGCATACCGGCCTGCTTCAGCACGAAGGATGCAAGAGCCGCGCCCTCGATTGTGAGATGTGGCCTCGCATAGATGCCCATGGTGATCGCGCAGAAGAGCACAGCAATGATCCCAGACATGTGAATTGACTCCGCCAAGGCGTACGTCAAGAAGCAAGACACTACGATAAACATGATCTGAATCGTGACAGACTCGCGCATCTTGAAAACTCGAAAAACGAACACGTACGTAATTGCTAACACACACCCCAGAAGGATCGAACCAAACAAGAGCTCTAGAACCGCGCTTGCGAGGCCTATCGAGATAGACTGGAATGTTTTCGTCTTTGCTTCTGCCTGGTGTATATGCACCAGCTGATCGTAAATGTGCTGCGACGCGTCATCGGCATGTGCCTCGTCCATGGGCTCAGGCTCGCCGAAAATCTGATTGTCGTTCAGTACGTGGAAGAGCACTATGGCCACAGCATCGTTGATGACCGACTCCCCGAACACCATTATATTTAGGAGCGGTTCAACCTGCAAGGAAGAGTACGTCGCCAGTGTTGCCACTGGATCCACAGCAGAGATGAGGGATGCGTATGCAAAGGCAACCCGGAGGCTGTTGATATGATGCCAATGGCTTGTAACATGGATTAGGAAACCTACGACCAGAACGGAGATGACAGTGCCGGCAATAGCAAATATCAAAATGTAAACGAGCTGTGAACCGAAATCTTTGTACCGCAAAGACCAGCCAGACTCGAAGATGATGATTGGAAGAAGCACGAGGTTCAGCACGGTCGAGTTGATCGCGCCATATAGCTCTTCGTCCAAGTTCCCAACGCCGCCGTACTCCATGAGCAATCCAAAGCAAATGCCGACAAAGACAGTGGCCGCTGACTCTGGAATGCAGTCGACGTGGAGCCTGTGGAACTGTCCGACCCTTTCTAGCCTGTGTTCCGCACTTGCGGGTGAGAGTGATGGTGGCTGGCTGTGCGGGTCGGGGCAGACACGGAAGGGCGACTGGAAGACAACTTGCCCAGATGGAGAAAAGTAGAGAGAGAGAGAGAGAGACAGAGAAAGGGATGGAAGGACGTAGAGATGATTGTGACTTGCATTAGTGTATAAATGTATATGTACATCTCTCCGCATGTGTACATATGTATAAGAATCCGCCGACCCCTTGGGGATCATCGGCGTGTGAGATGCTTCCCCCTCCCCAAACCCCTTCCCCGGGAGCCCGGTCCGGTCGATTTGGAGGGGGGGGGGGTCCGGGACGAGCGCACCACGGCCGGGACGAGCGCAGCACGGCCGGGACGAGCGGTTCACGGGGCTTTTCCGGGCCCAAGAGGGCCTCAAGACGGGCCAAGAAGCCCCCAAGAGGCCTCCAAGACGGCCCACGAAGGCCCCGAGACGCCAAACGACCGCTCCAAGACGCCCAAGATGGCCCCAAGACGGGCCAAGAGGTCTCCAAGACGGCCCCCGAGGTCCCAAACAAGCCTCCCAAGAGGACCCCAAGAGTCTAAAATTGTTGATTTTCCATAGTGTTTTTCTATGTTTTTTGCTTTTCCGCCTTTTCGGCTTCCCGACGCTCCAAGACGGCCAAAGAGGCCCCCAAGAAAGCCCCAAGATGGCCCAAGAGGCCCCCAAGACGGCCTCCAGACGGCCCAAGACGGCCCCAACACGGCCCAAGAGGTCCCCAAGACGGCCCAAGAGGGCTCCAAGACGGCACCAAGAGGGGCCCAAGAGGGCGACCAAACATGTTGAAACTCTAGCTTTCTGCCCCCAGGAGCCCCAGGGGGCCCCAAGAGTGCCCCAAGAGGCCCCCAGAGGCCCTCACGAGGCCGCCCAGACGCCCCAAGGAACCCCCAAGAAGCACCCCAGAGGCTCCGAAACGGCCCCCAAGTGGCTCCAAAACTCGCTTCCAGAGGCCCCCGAGAAGCGATCCGCGAGATCCCGATACACATACAAGAAGCCTCTCGGCCCAAGAGGGCTCCAAGACGGCCCCCGCGGAACTGCCCGAGACCCTCTGGCGGTGGCGGCGAACAGACATCAAACAAATATCACTCGCCTTTTTACCCCTTCGCAGCTTCTACTACCCCCAGATTGGCATAAATAAGGGGTCGGCGGTGTGGCGTAAGCCTAAGAATCACTGGGGCCGAGCGGTCTTTCGCTTGCCCTAGATGCGTGGCTGCTGTGGGGTTCCGCGATGCGGATTGTGCCATTATCGTCGTCGAACCGCCCGCGACCCAGCCGCGACCCAGCCGCGACTCAGCAGCGACCCGCCAGCGAGCGTGGTGGGCCAGAGCCAGCGGAGCAGAGCCAGCGGAGCGACACGCTAAGCATGCGCCGCCTGCATACATCCTCGTGTCTCTACCGCGCACACACTTCGTGAACGCGCGCACGATCGTGCTTCGCTCGCCGTCCTTGTGCGGAACATCTGGAGCTATTCTGGGGAGGGGGGGGCTGTGTCAGATTCCATGTGATGGCCTGTGGAGCTGGCTCGCCAGCACGAGGGCGAACAAGAAGCACGCGCTGATGGGCAGAACCACGTGCAGAGCCCAGCCGTGCACCTTCCGAGGAAACGCGCATCTGTTGCTGCACAGTGGGGCAGGAGCCTCCTCCTTTACCCTCGTCCTGCATGGTCCTCCTCCTCCTCCTCCGCCTCTCAATGCTGTTTTCCATCTTCCCCTCCATCATCCTCGTTCTCCTGCTCCTCTTCCTGATCGTCCTCCTCGTCGGAGAAAAACGGGTACACCTGGGGGCGATGGGATGGAACAGGGATCGCCATATCAACTAAGAACTTCCGCTGGAAGGAGCAGAGGAGGAGCAGTGTCAGCAGATCGAGCCGATGGTTCCACTCGCGCCTGAGTATTCGATGACCAATCGACTGCGTGCCGCCTTCTTGGCCCAGTCCTGTAATCCTGAATCGAAGGAAGAACCGATGGGCCAACCCGCTCCTGAGTGCCCAGTGCCCAAACGAGTCCTTGATGCACTCTTGACCCACTCCTGCAATCCTGGGCCGAAGCAACAGGGCACCTCTTGGGAGGCCCCGTTCCTCGATTCGCGAGGCCTCCGGGGCACCACGGCGAGGCGAGGCCAGCGCCCGGGCCCTCGCCGCACGCAGCGCGGGCCGAGACGCAACGGACGCGGCAACCAGCGGCGCACAAGGCGCGGGCCGCCGCACGCGGCCGGCACCGCGGCTCCCACCGTTGTTCGGGTGCACGTGAAGAGTGACCTCTGGGGTGAGAGTGACCGCTGGTGCGCGGCAGAGCGGGGGACGCGGGGTGGCCAAACCTGGGCGCGCAAGCCGCTGCCACCGCTTCGCGCTCAGCGATCGGGGGACCCCATTGGGCCCGCACCAGAGGTCTCCCCGGCGAGAGGTCACTCTTACGTGTAGTCGAGTTTTACAGGACCGCAAAGCGGCACGGACACATGTTTTTGACAGTCCGCGCGGATGTCTTAGATCCGCGCAGATCCCCCCTCCCTGTCGCGCACAGCGCGCCAGGGGCGGCGCAGGAGACGCCGCCAGGGGAGCCCAGCGCCAGATCCAGAAATTCGCGCGGACCGCCGGAAGTCTGTGTTTGTGCTGTTCTTTTTGTTCTTCGGACTGTCTGCGCGGCAGCATCTCTTCAGCGGACGAAGAACGGTATGACACAATTGTTTCCGCCGTCGGGGGCGCTTGCCCGTCGGGGACGCATGCCCCACGGCCACTGCGAAGTTTATGCCCGACGTGCCACCGTGCGTGCGAAAACGTTCCAGCCGCCCTGAGGCAGGCGTCCCCAGGGGGGACGAGTTTATTCTATACCGTTCGTCTGCCAATCTCTGTCGCCCACTGTCCTCCCTATCCGCCGGGGGGTACCAGAGGCGTCCCTGGCCACAAGTGCCCCCAGCCTTTCGAACCCCGTTGGAGTCGGGGCCCTCCTGGCCTCGTGAGCGGTGCTCCGAGGGGTCATCTGGGCATCCCGTGAAATCCTGGGGACACCTTGGGCCAGGAACACCTTCGGCAACGTCCGACTCTCCTCGCCACCCCCACGCCATCAACCCTCCCCATCCCCTCCCCTCCCCATCCCCTCGAGCTTCGACCCACGGTCCTGCACCCCACCACTTGCGTCGACCCATCCCTCAAAAGTCGGCTTCCCGACTTTTCCACGGGTGGGAACCCAGCCGCGGCGACGAGAACACCCCAGGAGGCCCACAGACAGTGCAAAAAAACACGCACGCACACGAACCTTCAATGCTCGAACCTCCCACCCCGTCCCTCGCCCGTCCCTTCCCCTCTCCTCCTGTGCCATGCGAACGGATAGCGTGTCGCTCCGCGTCGCGGGGCCGACCGGAACAGCTCGGCACGTGGATCCTTGGGACCGCGAGATGGATAGCGTGTCGCGCCGAGGCGTGGTAGGCTAGAACCAACGGAGCGACACGATATCCAAAAGTCCCCGGCCGCATGTTTTGTTCGATGGGGACGCAGCGACGAGATGGGTCTGTGGGGGCACTGACCACGTGCACCACGTGCCGCGCGGGCTCTTGGACCCCCGCCAGCCTCGTTGAGCGAGTTGCCGTGGTGTTCCCCCTCCTGGTCCAGCGAGTGAATCTCGGGGTCCTGGGAGGAGGAGGAGGAGGAGGAGGAGGAGGAGGAGGAGGAGGAGGAGGAGGAGGAGGAGGAGGAGGAGGAGCAGCACCAGGAGGAGGAGGAGGAGGAGGAGCAGCAGGAGGAGGAGGAGGAGCAGCAGCAGGAGGAGGGGAGACATCATGCATGAGGAGGGAAGGGGTGAGGAAGAGGAAGAGTTGGAGGTGGATGAGGATGGAGGATGGGGGTGGGCCAGGGCGGCGAGGAGCTCGGCAGCAGCAGGTGCCCCGCGCGGCGCCTCCTGTGAGGGCCGCGCCCGCGCCGCCGTGCGGCCCCGACGCGCCCGGAGCGGAGCGGAGAGGCCGCACGGCAGCCACTCCTCCTCCTCCTCCTCCTCCTCATCCTCCTCCTCCTCCTCCTCCTCCTCCTCCTCCTCCTCCCTCTCCTCCTCCTCCATCCTCCTCCTCCTCCTCCTCCTCCTCCTCCCCCTCCTCCTCCTCCTCCTCCCTCCTCTCCTCCTCTCCTCCCCTCCTCCTCCTCTGGGAGCGGCCGCCATTTTAGACGGCTGGCCACCCACGGGGGAGCCGCCGTCCCTGAGGGACGGCCGGCGGAGGCGTCTGCCAACTCCAGCTCACAGTGCGCCGGGCGATGGAGAGTCCCGCCCACACCGTGGGAGGAGGAGGAGGAGGAGGAGGAGGAGGAGGAGGAGGAGGAGGAGGAGGAGGAGGAGGAGGGGGAGGAGGAGGAGGAGGAGGACATTTGACGTTTGCCTCTCTTGCCTGGCCTTGGTCCAGGCGGGGGGAGGGGGCTTCGATCTCTGGACGAGCCTGCCCGCAGCGCGAAGTGCCTGGGAGGGAGGGGCAGGACGGGAAGCAGGAGGAGCAGGAGGAGTGGCGTTGAAGGAAGGGAGAGGAAGGATGTGGGGAGGGCAAGGAGGGATAAGAAACAGGATCAAAAACACAGGCGATGTCTCACCAACATCTACTTACATATAAATTATTGGGCCGAACCCCCCGACCAAATCCGTCCATGCACTCTTTCTCTTGGCATTGGGGAGGGGACTGCGAGCGGAGCCCAACCCTCGTGTAACTGGGCTCGCCCGAACATCCCGTAACTATGGAGGGGGGAGGCGGCCGAGGGACGACGGCGGGGGGTGGACCCGAGAGAGGAGGGCGTGGGCATCTCACAAGTATCTGGGAGCCGGCTCCAGCTGGCGGCGTAGCTCGGCCGGAGAGGAGTTCTGTCGCAAGCATTGGCTTGCGAGGAGGAGGAGGAGAAGGAGGAGAGGAGGAGAGGAGGAGAGGGAGGACGAGGAGGAGCGTGAGGAGGCGGAGGGAAAACATATTCGGAGGAGGACCGCGAGGGCTGAGAGAAGAGGGGGGAGAGGGAAGAGGAGAGGAAGCAGGAGGAGAGGATGCGAAGAGCAGGCCCTGAAGCAAGAGAACTATGATGCGGAGGAGCGGACGGACGACCAGGAAACGGATGGGGGGGGGGGGGGGGGGCAGCGGCCGCGCCGCCAAGAGGGACTCGCAACGCCGCTGGCGAGAGAGGAGGCGGCGAAGGGGGGGGGGGGGGGGCGAAGACGAGGAAGGAGTTGTTTGTGAAGGGAGGAGGATGAGGACGAGAGCGGGCTCACTGAAAGCGAAAGTCGGACCTTGGACAGAAGAACACCCTTCGAGAACATGAGGCCCTCCACTGGCCAAAGCGCACAGAACCTCCTAGGGTACCCCCCCTGGGGTGCACAAGGACATCCAACAAGCACGCAGAACACGAGGGCACCCTCCCCGAACGGACCTCGATCTTATACCTCGGCGGTCCGACTGTAGGAGAATTGAAAGCAAACTTGCTGCTACTTTCAGTGTTGTTTGCTATGGGGGAAGCAGGAGGGGGCCTGTGTCCTGGCGGAGAGGACGCACGCCTGGCGGTGCAGATGTGGAGACGGGGGGGGGCGGGCGAGGACAAGGGCAAGGGCCCGTAAAGAAGGAGAGCACGCACGCAAAAGGAGTGGGCGGCCAGGAGGGGGAGGAGCAGCAGCAGCAGCAGCAGCATGAGGACGGCGAGGAAGACAGGGGGAAGGAGGAGGAGGAACCATTCCAAATCACCCTCGCGCTCGGGTCGCGAGCTTCGTCGCCGAATGGACGAAACATGTTAGCCAGCGTGGGCCCGAAACGATGATTTCTTCAAATATCTGCGGTGCAGTCTAAGTGGTGCAACTACTGTAGTGCAATCCAGGCGGTGCAATCCATGTGGCGCAATTGCAGTGGCACGCAGAAATGCCAAGCAATGTAACACAATGCCAAAACACTGCAAAGCAATGCAGCGCAATGCAAAGCAATGCAAAACAACACAACCCAATGCAAGCTAATGCCACACGATGCATTTCAATGCAACGCAATGTAACGCAATCCAGCGCTATACAGCGCAGTGCAGCGAAATGCAAGGCGATGCAAAATAGTGCAACGAAACATAATGCAACACAATGTACAGCAATGAGATGTCATGAGAAGCAATGCGAAGCAATGCAATGCAATGCAAAGCAACGCAATGGCATTCCAACGCGCATTCCAACGCGAATCAACCCAACTGCGACGAAGGCGACGGTCGGCGGCGATACGGCGACGAGCCCGCCGGGCCGGCATCGGGGCCCGGTTACCAGCGGCGACGGCGGCGGCTACGGGCGGCGACGGGCGGCGACGAGCACCGGAGCTCAGTTACCTTAGAAGTCAAGCGGGATTATCCAAGTGCAAGCAGAGTCTGCGGACGGTTGACAAACTGCATAGGCATAAACGCTTCCTGCCTCTGCGCTGGACCTCCTTACCTGGTGCGCGGGGCGCGACAGGAGTCCAGCGTCGAGCCAAGAAATCCACGCGGAGCTCCGACAATTTACACGTCGTTTATTTCTAATCGTGCTCATTTCTAATTGTGCTCGTTTCTAAGCGTTCCTGGCCCTCGAGTGGCCAGGAAGAGGCCCAGGACAGCACAAGCAGAGATGAAAGGAGCGTGGCCCCCAAAAAATCAAGGAACTCTCGAAGAATTAGAAATACAGAGTGTATGTTTCTAATGTGAAATTAATTATTTGACGTGGGGCCCTCGTCCGCGCATCGCTGGTTCGGCAGGGAGGAGACAGGTCGTGTGGGAAATGGGCCCCGGACACTGCAGGCCTTCCCCTGGGAGCAGTACTTCATCCCGAGCAGTTTGTTGAGGAGGGAGGAGGAGGAGGAGGAGGAGGAGGCGGAGGAGGAGGAGGAGGAGGCGGAGGAGGAGGAGGAGGAGGAGGAGGAGGAGGAGGAGAGGGAGGAGGAGGAGGAGGAGGAGAAGGAGGAGGAGAAGGAGGAGGAGGAGGGGTGTTCGTTCATTTCCAGTTGTGCTCGTTTCTACTTGCTTCTGGCCCCCTGGTGGCAAGGAAGAGGCCCAGGATAACACAAGTAGAGATGAAAAGAGCTTGGCTCCCCTAAAAAAAATCAAGGAACCTTCGGATAATTAGACATGAACAATGTGTACTTCATCCTGGACGATTTGTTGAAGGGTGTTAGGGCCCTTGCAGGACCCCCATGAGCCAGAAAACAAAGAAAAACCTCAGGACCCACATAGAATCAAGACCCACCTGCTGTACCTTGACGCCCGACATGGGTACGGTGAGAATGATCACGACGCCTGACAGCACATGCCGTCCAGAACCAACAGCGACCGCTGTTGGGCGGGCGGCCTGCTGTCTCAAATAGACAACGCCCGTGTTGACCCCGACAGCGAGGCCTGTCCACAATGGTCAGGCACTGTCGTCGGTCCTCGTACCCCTTGTTTGGCACCCATGTCGGGCCGCCAGAAATCATGGCGGAGCTTCGTCCCCCCACTTGAGCATGGACCGACCGTCCCGGCATTCCTATAGGCCTACCACGACATGTTGTCCGAAGCCCAAGATATTCTTATAACAACAACAAGGTTCTTATAACATGCACCCGGTATGTAAAAACAAAACAGTCTCAACCAAAATATTCGGAGAACGCTTTGCGCAGACCTCAAGAGGTTATTCTAACATTCTTTGGTGGACCTACAGGCAAGCCGGGACGATTCGCCACTGCTCGACGCACAATCCTCGCCGCCGTGGTGGCGCGGAATGAGCGCACCGGGAGGGTCGAAGCCGGACATGTTCACGTCGTAGACCTCGCCGCCGTGGCCGTCACCCGCCGCTCCTGGAGGCGCCGCGCCGCGGGGCGGGAGGGAGCCGCGTTTGCGCTGAACCCTGAACCCCTCCACGTACGTGCTGGCAGACTCCGCCCACCCCGCTCCCTCCCAGCCGACTGGGGACTGGGTGCAGGACGCTCCACCCGCACGAGGGGGCCCAACCGTGCACCTGGCGGGAGGCCCCTGTGCGAACCCTCCCCGACCCAGAGCTTGGCCGCCTGCAGAGCCCAGCTCTCCGCCCGCCAACATGAAGAGCAGTCGGGGGCACCAGCAAGCGCGAGGAACACCACACAGGGCAGCCTCCCCGAACCGACCTACAGTGCGGGCGCGGCCGCAAGGAACCCTCTCAAAAAAAACAACCCTGAAAACCCGCGCGCGCGAGGTGCACCTGAGGGTAAACCCAGAGCGCCCTGAACGCAGCAGCTGCTTCAAAGGCTGCGGGAAGTCACCGCGCAGCGCGCGGAGCAAAGAACCCCAGGATGCCCTGACGGAAAGCAGATGGTTTCTTCATGCGCGCCCCCACTGTATGCCTTATACCTCGGTCCGCCTGTACCCCGCTCCCCCCCGGCCGACTGGCGAAGGGGGGCAGGAAGCTCCACCCGCACGAGGGGCCCAACCAGGCACCCGGCGGGGCGCCCCCTGTTCGAAACCTCTCCCTGGCTTTGCTCGGACGTCCCTCCCCCGTGCATCTCTCGGCTCCGTGCGCGATTGATTTTTGATCGATAATCCAGGATGCTCCCCGATGGTCCTGACCGAGATGGAGGAGGAGGAGGAGGAGGAGGAGGAGGAGGAGGAGGAGGAGGAAGACGAGGAGGAGGAGGGAGGAGGAGGAGGAGGAGGAGGAAGACGAGGAGGGAGGAGGGAGGAGGAGGAGGAGGAGGAGGAGGAGGAGGGAGGGAGGAGGAGGAGGAGGAGGAGGAGGAGGAGGAGGGGAGGAGGAGGAGGAGGAGGAGGAGGAGGAGGAGGGAGGAGGAGGAGGAGGAGGGGAGGAGGAGGAGGGAGGAGGAGGAGGCGGAGGAGGAGGAGGAGGGAGAGAGGAGGAGGAGGAGGAGGAGGAGCACAAGTGCAGCGATGCCAAGTCCCCCGGACCCAGGCCCAAGCCGCCCGCAGAGCCCAGCCCTGGGCGTGCCGCGGGCGGCCCTCCTCTCGCCTCCGCGCCCTCCGCGCCCTCCGCCCCCTCTCGACCCCACTCCATCCTCGCATGCTCGGTCCATCCCTCCCTCCTCGCCCCCTCGCCTCCAGCGACTCCCCCCCCTCGATCCACCAGCCACCCCTCCCTCCCCGACCCTCGCGTGCTCGGTGCTCCCCTCCCTCCTCGCCTCCTCGCCTCCGACGTCCCCCCTCGATCTGCACTCCTTTCCACTCTTGGAGCAGGGACCAACCGTCCCGGCATTCCTATAGTCCTACCACGAAGTGTTCTTAGAACCCCAAACATGTTCTAATAACCAAAACAGTGCTCTTAGTTCTAAGAACATGTCGTGGGAACCACAAAAGATCCTTAGAACATTGTTGTGTAGGGCTGTAGGCGGGCCAGGACGCTTCGCCACTGCTCGACACTTCCGGCGGCTCCCCACTCGGAGCGCCTGCCCGGCCCGGCCCCGCGGCGCGGCACTCCTGTCGTGCGAGCGCGCCCCGCGGACCCTCCCTCCCTCGGGGCCACCGGCCCGTCGGCTGGCGCCCCTCGCCTCCTCGACCCTCGCCCCCTCGACACTCGCCCCCTCCTCGCCCCCTCCCTCCTCGCCCCCCGCCCCCCCCCGCCCCGCAGCCCCCCCGCCTCCTCGACCCTCAAAGCCCCCATCGACCCTTCCCTCCCTCCTCGCCTCTCTCCCTCCTCGCCCCCCCGCGACGCCCCCCCCCAGCCCGCGCGCACGGCTGCGGCAGGGGCTCCCGCGCGGCCCGTTGCGCGGCGGATCCCGGCGCCACCCTCGACGCCGACGGCCGCGTCCTCGGCAGGCCCGCGGCGACAGAGGGTACATGAGGCAGGCCCATGATGCCCTCTCCTCCTCCCTCCTCCTCCTCCATCCTCCTCCTCCTCCTCCTCTTCCTCCCCCCCCTCCTCCTTCGTCCTCCTCCTCATCCCTCCTTCTCCCTCCTCTTCCTCCTCCTGCCTCGTTCCCCCATCCCTGTTCCCCTCCTCGTAATCGTGATGCTCATCCGCGTCGTCCCGCTCATCCTCGTCCTTCGGCGGCCGTTACCATGTGTGCGCATGTATACGTATGACCCCCGCCTCCTTCTCTCCTTTTCCTGATCAGCCGCTCCCCCTTGTCTGACGGCCAGACGCGTCGGAAGGGCAGAACGGACATTTCTCCTGCGACCTCCTTCCCCTTTTATGACCCCCGAACTGTATATCTTCAACACTTTCCACGGACTAAGGGGGCTGTGTTAGAAACGCGTCTCAGCTTAGCGCCGCGCACCGCTGTCTGGAAACAACACTCATACGGATTGAAGGAGGGGCGTTCTCAACATGCGGTTGTCGCTTAGCGCCGCGCACGTTCGACTTCAAGGCTTCCAAGCTTCCAACACCTACTCGGACGGAGTGTGTGTCATTTTCACACTGTGGCTCTCGCCAAACCGTTGCGCATGTCGTTTGCAAATATTCCAGCAGATGCACGGGTGGACAAGGGGAGTTTGAAGGATAGGATTCTTGCTGAGCGCCGCGCGCACACGTCTGTAAACTGCCACCACCTACTCGGGCGGAGGGTGGGCCGTTGTCGCACTTGGCTATCGCTTCAGCACCGTGCACACTACCCCAGACAGATCACTACTGCTACACGGGTGGAAGGGGCCTGAGTTCAAACTATGGCTCTCCCCTGCCGCGCGCATCCGCCTTGCGCCTTGGCATGCTCCAACACTTCGCACCACGGCGTGCCCGAGCGCGCGCGCGGACTGCCTCTGCCGCGCTGCGGCGTGAGACAAGTTCCAACGAGTGGGCAGGTGGAGCGGGGGGGGGGGGAAGCGTTTCCAGAATGAGGGCTCCCGCATCATGCACCACCACGCACCAGCGACTCGAAACCTGACCAACTGCTGCACGGATGCTAGGGCGGCGCCTTCTCGGAACAGATCACGCTCGTGGGAGGCCTTCCTGCGAACGCACGGCTGGCAACTCCAACGGCCGCGGCTACTGCTCAGGTGGAGGGCCGATCCCTTTCACATCGGGGCCTTGGGTTGAGACTTCTGCTCGAGCCTGATGACTGTGAGCTTAAGCTCTGAGAACAGTGCCTCCGAGTGCTGGCGGATCTGCTTGACAGCGGAGCTCTCGCTATACACTTCCATGGACCTGATGATCACGCGCTGTCGCTAGCCGTGCAGCTAGAAGCACTGTTTGCAGCTCATGTTCAAAACTGGCACTTCGCTTGACCTGCTAGACCGAATGGCGATCGCCTCTCAACGGGGCACTTCACGCAATAACTCAGGACTTGTTAAAAGAATTCATTGGGAAGAGACTGGGAACGGATGGGCATGTTGCAGCACCGTGAACGTATATTGGGTTTACTCGAGTCCTCGTCTTGGCGCAAAGCTGAGGCGGACACAGGTCCATCAGCTCACTACTCTTCGTACTTCTGCGAGACGAGGGCAGGCGATAGACCCGTGGGAGATGTAGGTCATGTGCGAACGTTGTTGCTGAAGTGAACGGTGTCGTCTATTGGATTGAGCGATTCTGGGCCATGATTCGCGAGGGCGAGGAGGTCGTGCGTTGTTCTTTCTCCTCCTCCTCCTCCTCCTCCTCCTTCTCCTCCTCCTGGGGAAACCAGAAAGGTACCAACACTGCTACTCCCCGGACCTCTCCCGGGGTGCGTTCTGACCAGAATTCCGAGGCGAACCCAGTAGTGGCGACGAAGGCCTCCCAGGGGCTCAACAAAAAAGAAAACGCGGCACGGGCAGCGGTATCGCTGCTAGGCGAACCCAGTAGTGGCGACGAAGGCCTCCCAGGGGCTCAACAAAAAAGAAAACGCGGCACGGGCAGCGGTATCGCTGCTATTTCTTTCTCTGACGACCTCCTCCTCCTCCTCCTCCTCCTCTTCCTCCTCCTTCTCCTCCTCCTCCTCCTCCTCCTCCTGCTCCTCCTCCTCCTCCTCCTCCTCCTCCTCCTCCTCCTCCTCCTCCTCCTCCTCCTCCTCCTCCTCCTCCCCCTCTTGGCAAGCAACCGCGCGGTACACCTGGGCCCGCCAGCACCTCCACCCCCCACACGCCACCACCCCGCGCGGTGGACGGGGCGAACTCTGGCTCGGGGGGGTGGGGCCGCGCTGCTGCTCCCATCCTCCAGATTCTCAGGGGGGAGGAGGAGGAGAAGGAGGGACGAGGAGGAGGAGGAGGAGGAAGAGGAGGAGGAGGGACGAGGAGGAGGAGGAGGATTCTGGACTCTGGATTCTTGATCTGGCGCGCCACGAGACTGGCGCGTCCCACGAAGACACGAGAAAGAGGAACCATCATGCATCAAATATCCCTGTAAGGAACTAGTGCAATACTACATTGAAAAGCCGTTCCCACAAGATGGGCATCACCAATTCTGGACCCGATCCTAGTGTGCCGCCCGTCCATCAAATGCTGGAAACGACTTGGCTATGTCAGAAGAAGGTGTATTGAGGCAAAGCCTGGTTAGGTGGGAGCCGTTGGTCGACGAGTGGGCTCCACATTGATGACATAATGCAAGTTGCCCCACTCGTCGCACAACGTGTAACGTGGCCTGTCCCATGTGGCATGGGGCACGACTGCTCTGCCAACTCCCACCGGTGCATACTGGAGAGCTGCAATCTATACACCTATATCTGTTGGTGACAGGGTCGTGCACTACAAAGTGAGAAGTGCCCTCAGCTGGCCGCCCAGGGTAACTGGAGGAACACACCAGGGATCTCGGAGCCTCTTCGGAGCCCAGGGCAACGTGAGCTCAGACAGACAATGCGCAATCACTCTACAAAGGAAAATAGCAAGGCTCCGAATCAGCAACTCGGCAGGAGGAGAGAAGGAGAAGGGAAGGGAGGAGACAGAGGAGTAGGCGGAGGAGGACGCGGTGGAGGAGGCAAACCGTCTGGTCCTCCTCCGCCTCCACCTCCTCCTCCCCACTCCTCCTCACCCTCCCCTCCCCCCAAGTCATCTTATCCTGCACCATTCGTTCTCCTCCATCCACTCGTCATCATCTCCAAATATAGTTTTTCTTTCCTCCTCCTCGTAATGCTCCCTCTACCTCGCCGTCGTCTTGCTCCTGCTCCTCAGCGTCTCCCCTCTCCCTCTAGCTCCTCGTCCTCCCTCCTCATCCTCCTGCTCCTCCTCCTCCTCCTCCTCCTTCTGCTGCTCCCTTCCTCCTCCTCCTCCTCCTCCTCGTGTTCCTCCTCGCCCCCCTCCTGTCTTCCTTCTGCCCACCAGGATTAGTGGGTGAGCCTACGTCCTTGAGCAGCGCGCCGACGTCGGGGCTGGTCGTGACGACTGCGTCTGGGCGGAGGTGACAGGAGGAGGGAGAGGAGGGAGGAGGGGGGCGGGAGGAGGAAGACCGGGGTGGAGGATGCCGATGAGGAGAAGGAAGAAGAGGAATGGGAGCAGGACGAGGAGGAGTAACAGGAGGAGGAGGCGAGGATGAGGAGCAGCAAAGAGGTGAAGGAGTTGAAAGGGCAGGAGGATGAGCAGGGGGAGAGGGATGAGGCAAGGACAAAACGAGGATGCGGTGGAGAATGCGGCCTGCGCAGAGCGCCGCGGGGGTGCTGCAGGCTGGGGCCGAACTTCCACAGAAAAAGAGCTGCGTCTTGCACTCAACTGACCTCCGTCAATCCTGTCATTGCTTCGTGCCAGAACCTTTCCGCAACGAACCATGTGAATATTGAGATGCCATCAAGCCATCTTCGCTCAGGCCTGACTTGGCGCCTTGAGGATGCCAGCATGGATGCTCAGTCGGGGAATCGCAAGATGACGATTGCGCCACGTGCTGAAGCCATCTCATGTTTGGCGCCGTTGTTGTTGAACCCAGGCTGATCATGCAAGTATCCAACTCGAACGTGCTGTTTTGCGCCACGCCGACCAAACATTCCAAACCGTGTTCGCCATCCGCGTATGATGCTTACTGTCTGACTGCTGCTGCACGTAGCCACTATAGGTCTTTCGTACCGCTCCTCCCCAAAATAATGGGTACACATTCTTCGGGTGGCCTAATCAGGGGTTGCCTACACCCAACAATGATCGGCAACTAATTACTCCGCCGCCGCCGCCGTCGCCCAGGAAGCCGCCGCCGCCGCCGTCGCCCAGGAAGAGGAGGAGGAGGAGGAGGACAGGGCGAACCATGGGACGCGCAGAGTTGATTGCTAACAGAGAGCTTTGGGGCGGGAAGCCAGCAGGATTAAGGACTACGGACCTCCCCTGGTTGCACTGGTCACGTCCGATCCACTGTATGCAATGTATACGCTTCCTGTGCTTGCCTTGTGCTCTGGCGGACGGAGCGAATATTCACGGTGCTCCGAGATACGCCGGGGTGGATGGATGATGCTGATCATGCGAAGCATCTGGCGTTGTGTGGATATGCCTCGACTCTAAAATTCATGGGTCAATGCCCATGCTTCGCATCCATAAAGCATGGTGGGCGCGATGACTCTGATGCAGCGTGAGTTGACATGAGAGGGAGCAGGAGGACCTGGAGTAGGAATGCGAAGACAATGATTTTGAGGGGCAAAAAGGTGAACGAATCACAAGTTGAGGGACCCAACCATATGCCTATGTGACCACCGCAGTTGTGAGTATCGTCTTCGGTGGTGCTCCATATGGGCCACGAAACGATGTACTGGGTGGGGAGACGCATACGACATTTGCCGCTGGGGCCTTTGGTGGAGCTCCCTACGGGCTACGAAACGCTGTACCGGGTGGGAGGGACGCATGCGTGCGGTAGCACTGGGACAATCGGTGGATTCCCCTATGGGGCCATGAGGCGTGCGAGGTTTGTGCCGGCTGTACTGGGTGGAGGGGACGCATGCGGACGGTGCTGCTGGGGACATACGGTGGACCCACCTAAAGGCCACGGAACGCTTTACTGGAGTCGGGAAACGCATGCGTATGGGGCTAGGATGCGTTGGAGTGAGTGGGGAGGACTCATGTGGACGGTGCCATTGAAGTCTTCGGTGGGGCTCCCTATGAGGCCACGAAGCCCTGTGACGCATGCGAACGATTCCACTGGGGTCTTCGGTGGAGCTCCCTATGGGGCCACGAAGCGCTGTACTGGGTGGAGGGGACGCATGCGGACGGTGCCGCAGGGGACTTCGGTGGAACTCCCGATGGGGCCACGAAGCGCTGTCGTGGGTGGAAGAGACGCATGCGGAAAGTGCTACTGGGGCCTTCGGTGCAGCTCCCTATGGGGCCACGAAACGTTTGCGCCGTCTGTGGAGCTCCCATATGGGGCCACAAAGCGCTGTACTGGGTGGGGGGACGCATGCGGGCGGTAGCGCTGGAACCTTCTGTGGACCCCCCTATTGGGCAACGAAACATTGCACTGGGGCCGCTGGTGGATCTCCTGATGGTGCCACGAAAAACTGTATTAGGTGGGGGGGACGCACGCGGGCGGTAGCACTGGGTCCCGATGGGGCCGCGAAAAACTGTACCAGAGGGGGGTGGACGCATGCAGGCGGTAGCGCTGGGACCTTCGGAGGGGCTCCCGATGGTGACACGAAACGCTGTGCTGCGTGTGGGTCCGCAGGCGGGCGGGAACACTGGGGCATTCGGTGGAGCTCCCGATGGAGCCACGACGCGCTGTACTGGGTGGGGGAGACACAGGCGCGCGGTAGCACCTGGACCGTAGGTGGATTTCCCGAAGGGGCCACGAAACGCTGTACTGGGTGGGGGCGACACAGGCGCGCGGTATCACTTGGACCTTCGGTGGAGCTCCCTATGGGGCCACGAGACGCTGTACTGGGTGGAGGGACGCATGCGTGCGGTAGCACTGGGACAATCGGTGGATTCCCCTATGGGGCCATGAGGCGTGCGAGGTTTGTGCCGGCATGATGGACTGATGCGGAGAGCAGAGGCCAGGGTGGGAGGAAGGAGGAGGGGGGAGGGGGAGGGAGAAGCGGGGCTTGGTCTGGGGATAAAAGGAAAAAGGAACATCAGGAGTGCGAGGCGGTGGGGTATGAAGCATACTAGGAATGATCATGATGGTGCTGACGAGGAAGTGAAGCGGTGGGCAGAGAAGGGACATGAGCATGAGCAGGAAGAAGCAGGCAACGAGGACGAAGAGAGGCGAACACACATTGCAAAACGAGCATCGATGGATGATGTTAGTCAGCGTGGGCCCCGATCGGTATTCCTAACAACATATGGTGTGCACTGCCGGATGGGCACTCTATGATGTGCACTATGGGCGGTCCAACCTACGTTGTGCACTACACTTTCTGTTATCTATGTGGTGCAATCCGTTTGGTGCAACGAATTTCTGATCGCAGTGAGTTATCCACTCCACTACTCGCGCAAACATCCCACCCACCCGCCCGCAACTTGGTTTGCAAACCTCATGCGGCGGCGCTTGCGATGAGTGTTTGGCGCTGGCTGGTGCATCTTTGCGGCCGCGCCAGCCCGCGCATGCGCGCGCGCAGCGGCCAGGTAGTTTGGCGCGACCGACGCGGCCGCCGTGGTGCTGCCCGGTCGGCACATCCAGGCGGGCATTTGAGTGCCAGTCGGCGGTTTCGGCGGGTGCGGTATTATGACAACGTCGACAACTTTAGAAACGACTATGATGATATAAGCGATGTTTGTGACGATGCTAAGAGCGACGACGGCACGGCCACTGACGGGGCCGATGCTGATCGCGCAGACGGCGATGACCGCGTCTTCGCGTCGGTGATGAAGGTTTTGAAACGAATTTGAAATGCGCGCGGCAGACGCGCGAGAGCGGCCCACACTAAATGTTGAAGTCCTTCCGGAGCCGCAGGGTTCTAAAGGATTTCGGCATGCGCGCGCGACGACGCGCGCGCGTGCACTTCGTCCTGTTGTTTGCAAAAGAATTCTCGCGACGGCACGCGCGCAAAGGCGTCCGAACGATTTCGACACGCGCGCGGGCGATGCCCGTGTGGTAGCATTTTCTGATTGTTTGCTTAAATCATTCGCAAGAACGCGCGCATGATTTTGTTGAAAATCCGTGTTGCGAGACACTATGTGTTTATATGTGTTTGGACACTCCATGTTTGAATCTTTCCGACACATAAATGTGTTTGAATGATTTCGGCATGCGCGCGCGACGACGCGCGCGTGCGCACTTCGTCCCATGTGTTGCAAGGGATTCTTGCAAACTACTGATTTGTGATAAGCCAGTGCGCGCACATAGTATATTTTGCATAGGATGGCGTGGGGGTGATACCGGCCTGGCTGGGATTGTCAGAGTGAGGGGGCCGAACGGTCATTCACTGTCCCTGGGTGCGTGGCTGAAGTGGAATTCCGCGGTGCGGATTATCGTTGTTGTTGTTGTTTGTTGTTGTTGTTTGATGTTGTTATTGTTGTTGTTGTTTGTTGTTGTTGTTTGTTGTCGTCGTCCCACCCGCAACCCGCCCCGCGACCCACCCGCGACCCAACCCGCAACCCACCCCGCGACCCACCCGCGACCCACCCGCGACCCACCCCGCGACCCACCCCGCGACCCACCCCGCGACCCACCCCGCGACCCATCCCGCGACACACCCCGCGACCCACCCCGCGACCCGCCCGCGGCCCACCCCGCGACCCACCCGCGACCCACCCGCGACCCACCCGCGACCCACCCGCAACCCACCCGCGACCCACCCCGCGACCCACCCGCGACCCACCTTCGACCCAAACCACGTTCAAGGTACAAACCAACATTTTCGGCGCCTGCGGCGGGCTTTTTTGCAGTCCTTCCAGATGGAGAACCCGCGACCAACCTGCGACCCAAACCACGTTCGGGGTACAAACCACATTTTTCGGCGCCTGCGGCGGCCATCTTTTGCATTCGTTCTGGGTGGAGAGACCGCGGCCCACCCGCGACCACGTGCAGGGTACAAACCACATTTTTCGGCGCTTGCGGCGGGCATCTTTTGCATTCATTCTAGGTGGAGAACCCGCGGCCCACCCGCGACCCAAACCACGTTCAGCGTACAAACAATTTTTGTTCGGCGTTTGCGGCGGGCTGCTTTTGCAGGAGGACGAAGAGGAGGAGGAGGAGGAGGAGGAGGAGGAGGAGGAGGAGGAGGAAGGGGACGACGACGACGACGACGTCGACGACGACGACGACGGCGACGACGACGACGACGAAAAGGAGGAGGGGGGAGGATCGGGAAGGGGGGGGGAGAGGAAGACGGCGAGGAGGAACATGACGACAATGGGAGGGCGATGATGGAAGGGCGAGGGGGAGAGAGGGAGGACGAGGAAGAAGAGGAGGAGGAGGAGGAGGAGGACGAGGTGGAGGAGGAGGAGGACGACGACGATGACGATGAGGACGAGGACGAGGACGAGGAAGAGGAGGAGGAGGAGGAGGCGGAGGAGGGGAAGGAGGAGGAGGAGGAGAGCGCCATCGACAGGGAAGGTGGGGGCCATGAGGTCCGCCGGCTTGACGACGCCCGCGTCGCCCGCGCCCGCCCCCTCACTCTTATCCGCAATTGCGGGGTGCTACGTATATACAAATATAAACAAACAAAAAACAACAACAAAAAGGCTCCGCAGCCGAGCGGTGCGAAAGGAAAACACATACAGATGCCCCCGTTTCGCCCCCAGGAAGCAAAGGATTCCTCGCCGTGGCGTCTCCCCAAAGGGATTCCTTCAGCAGCGGGGTAAAAGAGGATTCGTTTTGTGGCGGGTTGCAAAAGGATTTGTTGCATGGCGGCGTGCACAAAGATTCTTTTTGCGATTACACAAAGATTCCTTCTATGGCGGGCTACGAAAAGATTATGGCATGTCTCCCCGTCCCCCGCCCCCTCCCCCTTCTCCTCTTCACCATAATCCTCTTTTCTTTTTGCTCTCTCTCTCTCTCTCTCTCTCTTCTTCTCTCTCTCTCTCTCTCTCTCCCTCTCTCTCTCTCGTTCTCTCTCTGTCTCTCTCTCTCCAGTCCTCTCTCTCTCTCTCTCTCTCTTTCTCTCTCTCTCTCTCTCTCTCTCTCTCTATTTATATATATGTATATATATGTATATATATACACATATATACACACATATATATATATAGAGAGAGAGAGAGAGAGAGAAAGTTATCCTTCTCTCTCTCTCTCTCGCTCGCCCGCGTTGTGGATTTCTCTTTGTGTGTTCTATCTATTCCTCTTCCTATACGTTTACAAGCCCAGGCGGGGGGGAAAACCGTTTCCCCACCCACCCCCCAAAACCGGACTCCCGGGATCTGGGGCTTTGGGACCCTCCGGACGGGCCTCGAAGCGGCCCCCCGGGCCTCGCAGGGCGTTTTGCCAAGCCTTCCCAGCACACCTAGGGCGATCAGGGGGGTCATCGGAGACGTCCCAAAGACCCCCAAGACAGCACAAGAGCGCTCCAAGAGTGACCGACGTGGCAAGATGGCCCAAGAGGCCTCCAGGACGGCCCCAAAGAGGCCTCCAAGAGCACTCCCAAGAAGGCCCCAAGAGGCAAAAATCATTGATTTGCTGTTGGTTTTTGGTGAATTTGGGGGTTCTCCTCTTTTCGGCTTCCCGACGCTCCAAGACGGCGGTCTTCTGGGTGTCCGAAGCCGTCTGGGAGGCTCCAAAATCGCCCCACAACAATCCGAAAGGGCTTCCAGGCAGTCCAAGAGAGCCCCAAAACGGCACAACACGGGTCCAAGATGGCCCTCAGAGAGCCCCATGGCGGCCCAAGATGGCCCCAAGACACCCTCCGAAGCATTCCAAATCGTGACCCGGTCGTTCAGGGAGACCGCGGTTGGAGGCAGGGCGGCCCGAGGAAGCCCCCACAGGCCCCCAGAATACGCCCAGTAGGCCTCCAGAAGGCCTTAAGAAAGCCTGAAACAATTTTTGTGAGGCCCCCAGAGGCTCTCCAAGGAGGAGCCTCCGCAAAAAAGAACTGAGGAGGATGAGGAGAATTCGCAGGGTATGGCGAAATTGAGGAAAAAGAAGCATGGAGGAAGGATAACGAATAACATGATTATAGCGACGATGCCGGAAGAGGCAACAAGGAGTTATCGCTAAATTGTCGGCTTGATTTTCCTGCTATTCCGCCCGCACACCAAACTTCAAGGATCAAGGTGCATGGCGCGAAGCGCCACTGCAGTCTTGGACATAGATTTGTATATATATATATATACACACAAACATACATACATATCCGTAAGGGCTTCGCCCCCTGCCGCCGGCCCCCTCTCTCGGAGAATGGGCCATGGAAGAGCTAAGTCATGAGGCTTTGGCGCTGCCGTGCAGCAGTATCGGAACTTCATGCGAGGCCGATTCGCAATCGGCAAAACCAACTGATCACAAGAGGGGTTACCACACAGGCGATTGGTAAGACGTGTATGGTTTACGAGCTTGGTTACCACACCTTGGGATTAAAGGGCCGAGGGAGTACTCGCAGTTTGGGTTACCACGCCTTGCGATGGATGTGCGTGAGGGGTGGCACCGAATTTCAGAAATGTGGCAAATCCCCTGTGTTTTTGGACCCTGACCCCGCGGATCTGCGTGAGGGGTGGCACCGAATTTCAGGAATGTGGCAAATCCCATGTGTTTTTGGACCCTGACCCCGCGGATCTGCGTGAGGGGTGGCACCGAATTTCAGAAATGTGGCAAATCTCTTTTGTTTTTGGACCCTGACCCCGCGGATCTGCATGAGGGGTGGCACCGAATTTCAGAAATGTAGCAAATCCCCTGTGTTTTTGGACCCTGACCCCGCGGATCTGCGTGAGGGGTGGCACCGAATTCAGAAATGTGGCAAATCCCCTGTGTTTTTGGACCCTGACCCCGCGGATCTGCGTGAGGGGTGGCACCGAATTTCAGAAATGTAACAAATCCCTTGTGTTTTTGGACCCTGACCCCGCGGATCTGCGTGAGGGGTGGCACCGAATGTCAGAAATGTGGCAAATCCCCTGTGTTGTTGGACCCTGACCCCGCGGATCTGCGTGAGGGGTGGCACCGAATTTCAGAAATGTGGCAAATCCTCTGTGTTTGTGGACCCTGACCCCGCGGATCTGCGTGAGGGGTGGCACCGAATTTCAGAAATGTGGCAAATCCCATGTGTTTTTGGACCCTGACCCCGCGGATCTGCGTGAGGGGTGGCACCGAATTTCAGAAATGTGGCAAATCCCCCGTGTTTTTGGACCCTGACCCCGCGGATCTGCGTGAGGGGTGTCGATTTCGAGCCCCCCAGCAATTCAGACAACGCGCCCAGGGGGTGCTAACAAAATCCTGTTTGGGCCTCCCCCCCCCTCGCGCGGTCAATCAACTAGTTACACTAACCAGCAAGAAGCAGAACTGTAACACTGGAAACTACAAACTACAACTGGTACAGGAAACTGCGAATCACGCGCCTACAGCCTGGTGGCCCCACAAGGGGGCCGGCGGACATACTTACATACATACATACATACTATATAGATGTGTGTATGTATGTATCGCTCTCTCTCTCTCTCGCTGATCCTCTGTCTCTCGCTCCCTCTCTGTCTCTCTCTCTCTCTCTTTCTCTCTCTCTCTCTCTCTCTCTCTCTCTCTCTCTTTCTCTCTCTCTATCTCTCCTTCACTCCCCTCAGCACCGTCATAATCATCATGATCATAACCATCATCATCGCCATCATCCTCATCATCGTCTTTCCTCCTCATCGTTGTTGTTGTTGTTCGATTGCCCCCCTCCCCACGTTGGGAGGTTGAAATGCCGTTGAGACCACGGAAAATATTTAGAAAACACAGATACGTATCTTCAGAAAATGCCGTGCATTCGAAAAATACGAAGAACACTCCGCCTCGCCTCCAAAGGCGGGAAGGAAAAATTGGACAAGTGCGCCGTCTCCTCCGAATTGCAAAGGATTATTTGTTGCGCCGTCTCCCCAAAGATATTCCTTGCGTGGCGGGTTACAGGAGGATTCCTTTTTTAGCAGATTAGAACAGGATTGTTTGCTGACTGCTGAAGTTTAAGCAAGAATCCCTGTTCTAGGCGATCACGGAAGGATTTCTTATGCGGCGGGTTACACAAGGGTTCCTTGCTTGGTGGCTCACAGAAAGGTTCCCCTTTGTCACGGACTACGAAAGGATTCCTTGCGTGGCAGATTACAAAAGGATTCTTGTTGTGGGGAACTACCTCCGAATTCTAATCGTGGAGGAATACAAACTGATTCCTCTAGTATGCGAGTGCAACCAATTTCAGAGGAATTCGTCCGCCATCCTCCGTTTCCCCCCGGCCTCCCATCGAGAACTGCGGACGGCAGACAAACTCGTCATCCCTCCTCCTCCTCTTCCTCATGATACTCCTCATCATCATCATCATCATCATCAGCATCATCGTCATCACCATCGTCATCATCATCTGATTGGGTGGTGCCATGCGGGTGGCGAAGGTACTGTCTGCACCAGCCACTTGCGTGAGATGAAGGAGTTAGGTGTGCAATGCCGTGTGTTCATAGCATGCGACAGGGGATAGAGGCAAGTGTCATGGTCATGAGGTCATTCCGCTAGGTGAGCCCCACATGGATTATGATGGCGGCGCAATCCATGCCCAGCTAGTGCTGTCCTACGTGGACACAGAGTGCCCACCACTCTGTGCGCACGTTCATGGTGGTGGCCATTTTGGCATTGCCAGCGAGCTCAGCGCACGTGGGATTCCTATAGTGTCGACGATTCACTCACTGGTCCACCAATGGTTCACTGGCGATTTCGCTATGGCATGCAAGAACTGGTTCACGCGTACACTCAAATCCCCCGAGGTGTGTTACACTATCTCTGGGGTGGTGGCACGTGACACGGAAGAAGAGCGCACCGTGCAGCACAACAGGCTGCTGCCTTGCTACAATGCGATCGAGTGCGAGTGGCTGCAAGTGCCTCAGGCATGCCCACACCCCAGGAGGCACATCTGGTACTTCGGAAGGGTTACTAGGCACAAGCGGCCCGACCTCGCAATCAGTGTTTACAAGGAGCTGAAGGCGAAGCACGGGTATGACGGCGACTTGTGGCTCGTGGGGCCGGCGGACGAATTCACTGACACTGCTGCCATGGTCCAGGGCCGCACCAAGGAGGGCATCTATGCCATGGGCAAGCAGCCGCCGATGTCACCAGCGCTGGCTGCCTTCGTGCAACTTGCGGACATTGCGATCATCCCTGCCGACAACGAGCCTCAAGGGGTGGTGTGCTGGGAGGCAGCTTATGCCGGAACTGTCCCTGTCGCTTTCGCCGATACAGGAATGGGCAGCACAATCAAGCACTTCAACCTTGGGTATGTTGTTGAGCCACATACCTCCGAGGCATGTGTGGCAGCCGCGCAGGCCGCCATCTCGGAGGTGAAGACGCTCCGCGAATTTCGAGAGACGCAGGTGCGTCTCATTATCGACACGGTCTTCAGCGGCAGGACACACGGTTGGCTCACAGATCTGGGCTATCTGATGTCGGTTCCAGTTCGGTTTCGGACCCCTGCGATTTACAGATTTTATGCAGAAAGCCTCGCTCTCACCTCCTCCCTCTTCCTCCCCCTAAGCCTCTCTCTCACCTCCTCCCTCCTCCTCCTCATTCCTCCTTCACTCTCTCCCTCTCTCTCTCTCTCTCTCTCTCTCTCTCTCTCTCTCTCTCTCTCTCTCTCTCTCGCTCTTTCTTCTGTGTGTTTTCGTTCGTCGCGCATTCCTCTTCCCCCTCATCCTTCTCCGTCTTCCTCCTCATCCTTTTCCCGATCATCCTCCTCTTCCTCCTCCTCCTCGTCCTCATCCGCCTCCTCCCCCTTTCCCCCTTTTCTGAAGGAGTGCCATAACTTTGGGAAAACCATTCGAAAAACCAAAAAAAAAAAAAAAAAAAAAAACTGAAGTGCTGGAGGCGAAATTTTAGGAATAACATTTTTTTTTTTTTTTTAAAAAAAAAAAAAAAAAAAAAAAAAAAAAAAAAAAAAAAAAAAAAAAAAAAAAAAAAAAAAAAAAAAAAAAAAACGCCCGAAGGGACACGTCCAAAGGGAATCCCAGCACTCCCTGTGGAATCTTTGTTTTTTTTGTTTTTTTTTTTGGTTTTTCCAATGGGTTTCCTAAAGTTTTCGGCTCCAACAGTTTAGTTTCTTTGTTTTTTTGTTTTTCCACTGGTTTTCCCAAAGTTGTTGAATTGTGTGCGTTTGGGGCCTCTCAGGCGGGAGCATCGTTCAGAGTGTTTTATCGGGAACCTCTCTGGCGGGAGCCTCCTTTTGTTTGCGTGTTGGGGGACTTCTCAGGAGGAAGATGAGAATGTGGAAGGCGAGGATGAGGAAGATGATGATGCTGAGGAAGAATATGTAATATGCAGATAAGAAGGCGATGAAGATGATGATGAGGATGGGATGAGGAAGAGGATGACGATGAGGATGAGGACGATGAAGATGAGGAGGAAGACGAGGAACATGAGAAAGCGAGAGGCGCAGAGGACGAGGAGCAGGAGGAGGAGGAGAATATACAATATCAGGAGACAAGGAGACGAGGATGAGGAGAGGAGGGAGATGAGGAGGATGCTCCCCCCACCCCATCCACGGCTCCCCATGGCTCCCCCATGGCTCCCTCGTGGCTCCCCCCATGGCTCCCTCATGGCTCCCTCAGGCTCCCGCCTGAGAAGTCCCCCAAAACGCAAACAAAAGGAGGCTCCCGCCAGAGAGGTTCCCGATAGAACACTCTAAACGATGCTCCCGCCTGAGAGGCCCCAAAAGCACACAATTCAAAAACTTTGGGAAAACCATTGGTATAATATATATATATCTATATATATATTAATATATATATATATATACAAAAAAAAAAAAAAAAAAAAAAAAAAAAAAAAAAAAAAAAAAAAAAAAAAAAAACTGTTGGAGCCCGAAACACTTTAGGAAACCCATTGGAGAAAAAAATCCACAGAGAGTGCTGGGATTCCCTTTGGACGTGTCCCTTCGGACGGGTGTTCCCTGGAATATTTGGTTGTTTTGTTTGTTTTGGTTTTTTCCTATGGGTTTCCTAAAGTTTTCGCCTCCAGCACTTCAGTTTCTTTGGT
>CAUYUJ010015237.1:72500-90000 GCA_963575745.1 Prorocentrum cordatum
GGGGGCGGAAAGAGAGGGAATCGCGGAGCAGGATGGTGGAGAGGAGGAGGAGGAGGGCGATCGTCTTCCTCCTCTTTCTGTTCCTCCTCCTCACCATGGTCCTCCTCCTCCTCCTCTTCATCCTCCTCCTCATCATCATCATCATCATCAGCATCATCATCACGTTCGTCGTCACCATCATCAGCATCATCAGCATCAGCATCATCATGATCCCCAGTCCCCCCCCCCATGATTATTCTCCTCATGGTGTTCCTCGCCGAGCATGGCGTTCCCATTCCCTTCCCTCCTCCTGCTGAGGCTGTTTCTGCTCCTCCTCCTCCTCCTCACCCTCACCCTCTTCATACTATTCCTGCCCCTCCTCCTCCTCCTGCTCCTCCTCTTCCTCATCTTCCTCTTCCTCCTCCTCCTCCTCCTCGTAACGTTTCTTTTATATGTGTTGTTGATGCACACCTTCCTTCTTGATCGTGAGCCTCCTATTGCGGGTGCTGGTGCGCATGTTCATCTTGTTGCACATCCCCTCCATTATCTTGTCTGCTTGTATCAGAACCCCTCCTTACCCATCATCCTCGCTCACAATCCTTCTCCTCCTCGCGTCACCGCGCCCCCTGCCTCCCTCATCATCCTCACTCCTCACTCCTCATCATCATCATCATCATCATCATAATCATCATCATCATCATCATCATCATCATCATCATCATCATCGTCATCGTCATCATCATCATCATCATCATCATCATCCTCATCAGCATACTCATACTCATACTCATACCCATACTCATACTCATACCCATCATCATCATCATCATCATCATCATCATCATCATCATCATCATCATAATCAGAATACGCATCATCATCATCATCAGAATCAGCATCATCATCAGTAGTAGCAGCATCATCAGCAGCAGCACCATCAGTGTCATCATCATCCGTATCGTCATCATCAGCAGCAGCATCATCAGCACCATCAACACCATCATCATCATCATCATCATCAGCAGCAGCAGCAGCAGCAGCATCATCATGCCCCCCCTCCTCCTTCTCCTTATCATCTCACCCTTCCCATTCCGAGGACGAGGAAGAACGCGAGGAACATGAGGAGCCAGAGAAAAGTATGAGGAGTGAGGAGGAGGAGGAGGAGGAGGAGGAGGAGGAGGAGGAGGAGGAGGAGGCGGAGGCGGAGGCGGGAGGAGGTGGATGAGGAGGGATGGGAGTGGCAGGAGAAGGAGGAATAATGAGCAATGGTAACGATCAGGAACGATAATGATAATGACGATGGCGAGGATAGAGCGGAGGAGGAGGAGGAGGAAAAGGGTGTTGATGACCGAGAAGGGGGGATATGGATGGGGATAAATGTGATGAGGATCCGTCAGGCGGAGGACGAGGAGGAGGATTGGTGGAACACGAGTGGGAGCTGGCTGAATGAGGAGAAGGATTTGGCGCAGACATGATGAAGACAAATATGGCAAAGACAAAGAAGGGGGGAATGATGATGAATACGGTTTATAATGAGATGTACGATCTTTAGGGCGGACCCATGTGGACGTATCAGCCACTGAGCAGCAGTTATCGGCCGGACAGCTTGAGTCAACTTCCCCAGTACCAATTCGCGCGGGTGTTGTCCATCAGATTCGGGATCGGGAACCGCAGATTTTAAGGTTCGCCGACGTCCGAAAAGGCTGCGGCAACAATGCGGGAGCTGTGAGAAAAGCTTCGGGAATGGTCAGAAGGAGACCGAAAAATAACTAGATGCGCCAGGCGCATCTGCACAAAGAGCGCTTGCACTGCCGCACGTGGCGCGACGCGGGCGGGAGCCGCGCGCAGGTTCACGGGGGCCGCGCCCAACCGAACTTTCCACCCCCAACCGAACTTTCACGGGGGCCGCGCCCAACCGAACTTTCGGCGGAAGGCGGCACCACCGAGTCGGGACCCGGCGGGCGTGGCCGCGACGGGCAGTGGGCAATCTGGAGGAGATCATCCGGGTGGGCCGACGCCAGCACGGGCTTCTCTCAGAGCGTGAATTACCTACCCCGCTTTCGCTTCCAGGCAAAACCAAGCCATACCACGCGCCTCCTCGTCGAGCGGCCTGACCAGTACAGGCTGCAATTTGGCATCGTTTGGCATCTCTTGGAAGCGAGGGTGGTCAAGAGCGAGGCAGGTTTGTTTTCCCCTATTCTCCTCCTCCTCCGTCCTCCGCCTCCTCCTCCTCCTCCTCCTTTTCCTCCTGCTCCTCCTCCTCCTCCTCCTCCTCCTCCTCCTCCTCCTCCTCCTCCTCCCCCTCCTCCCCGTCCTACTCCTCGCATCTGTCCTCATCTCGGGACGCCCACAAGATCAGGCCACGGCGGTCGGCACCCCGAGGACTCCACGGCACACGGTCCGCGCGATCGGCGCACGCCGGAGGAGGAGCGAAGCCCCCCGTCTGGCCCCCCCCCCCATGCCTCCTCCTCCTCCTCCTCCTCCTCCCTCCTCCTCCTCCTCCCTCCTCCTCTCTCCTCCCTCCTCCTCCTCCTCCTCCCTCCTCCTCCACCTCCTCCTCCTCCTCCTCCTCCTCCTCCTCCTCCTCCTCCTCCTCCCCTCCTCCCCCTCCCCCCCCCCCCCCCCCCCCCCCCGGCGCCCTGGGCGTACGTTTTTTGTGTGTCGCGGCCGCCTGCGAAAGCGCATGGGGCGTCGAAAGGTCGAGCGGGCTGCGCGCGAGCCTAATGACACAGCGACCGAGCGCGGGATGAAAGCTCCCCGGGCGTACGAGGAGCGCCAGGGGAACAGCCGAGGAACAGCTAGAGGCGCGCTGCCGCGAGAACCCGCCCGCGCCAGAAGTGTGGACGGTCAGAAATCCGCGTCGCCCGATCCGCCCCCCTCCGAAGGAAGAGCAGAATGAGGGTCGGGCCGGAAAGGAGACAGGGGGGGAGAAGCATGATGAGTAAAAGGATGAGCAAGAAGAAGTGAGGGAGGAGGAGGAAGAGCAGGAGGAAAAGGGAAGGCAGAGAAGTGTCCAGAAGGACGAAGATTCTGGGAGGGATTCAAAAGCCAAAGTTGAATCCACGAGTGGTACTGGTGGCAGTAGCAGCAGTGGAAGTAAGGTAGAGTTTAACCTGGTCATTGGGCCCCAGACATCACCTGGCCATCACCTGGTCACCGGGTTAGAGGAGCACTGTTGACACCTGCATGGATGGGCAACAGCTTGGGCTTACAGGAAAGAGGCGTTCGTGGCTCATCCTCTGAGCACTGGTTCCACTGAGACCCCAACGAAGTGTCGATTGATCTCCACTATCATTCCAGTGGGGCTCCAATTGGCCCCCAAATCGGCTTCCAACGGAATTCAAATAGGATGCTAGGAAGGTCGGTTCCGCGGTGCACGCTTCCATGGACGTCCCAGGGATGCGGCAGCATCCTTAAACAGGGCCACCACTGGGGCTCCAATAGGATTCCAGCCGGGTTCCAGTAGGCTTCGTCGAAACTCCATATGAAGCCGGAGGAGCTCAGTAGAAATGTTGGTTCCCCAAGAGAACTCATAACAAATACTGGTGTTCAATCGGAAGGGACTTGAAACATTGATTTTCAGGCCGAACCCGGTAGAATCATCAGCTTTCAAGGGCAATGCGATAGGATGGTTAGTTTTCAATCGAGATCCATACGAACCATCGAAAATAATACACTCGATCGAAATAGTCATCCCCAAAAGGAACTCAATAGAAATATTGGTGTCCGATGAACGATTAAAAAGTTTTACCAACCAGTTTCCCCTCAATCGGTACTCACTAGAAACATGGGTGCTCAATGAAACGTGGCAATTCGATGGACATCTTGGTAGTCAAACGGAGTTCAATCGAAGCATGTGTTTGCCATTCGAAAACATAAGAAAACATGGCGTTCAAGAGGGGCTCAGTACAAATATTGGTAAAGTTTGCATGCAAGTGGCGTTCAACAGAAAGGACGGCGTCAGATAGGAAATATCTAATTTCAGTGGTGTTCAAGGGATATATTGCTTTCGATCGGAGCTCAATGGGAAGATTGGTTGTCTTTTGGAAAGCAGCAGCAACATGTGTTTGCAATCGGAGTTCAATACGGATATTGATATTTCGTTGTGAATTGGTTGCATTGTCCCCATCAGGAGCTCAATAGAAATAGTGGTTCTCAATGGTAATAGCGATCGCAATCGTATTTGTAATATTACTAGTCATAGCAATGGCCGCTGGCAAACACCCCGCGCTGCCAGCGCAGCAACGCAGAAGAAAGGTTGTGGATATGACGAACTGGTGCTGCCCAGCGCAGGGTATGAAGCCGCGCGGGTTTGAAACAGTTCCTCGATGGCCGCAGCCTCCCCCCACCCTCTTGAAGGCATCGGAGAGGCGAGCTTCCCGGGGGGGGGCATACTTAAGATCTCGTGGGGCCTCTCTGGAGCTTGTCGGGTGCTTCGTTGGGGGCTTGGTGGGCGCCTCGTGGTTGGTTTGGGCGTGATGGTTCGTCGGAGCTCATCGGGAAAGGTTCGGTTTAACCATAGTGGGATCGTATGCTCGGGTGTTGGAGTCGTCTTGGAGCGTTGTGTGGTCGTCGTAGCCGCCTGGCTAAGGGTATTTGACGGTTTCGCGCGGCGCTTTGAAGCAGGAAAGGTTCCAAAGGAAATCATGTTGAGATCGTGTACGTAGTATGGTTCGGATGTGTTGTGTCGCATGGTATATGTGGAAGCACGTGCTTGCGTATTTATAGGTTCCGTACGCGACCGTTCATCGTAAATATCAAATAATTGCGTGTTGGTCAGTCTCCACATTGCCCCCTATCACCCGCATCCCTGCCAAGTAATAAGAATAATACGAGTAGTAGAAGTAGCAAAAATGATCACACTCATAGTCATAACCATAATCAGAATCCTAGTAAGTAGAACCGTACCCATTCTATTATTACGAACACGAGTATAGAGAAGAAGAAGAAGAAGAAGAAGACAGTGCGGGTCATATTCATGTTGTCGCCGCCGCGCGCATGTTTGCTCGAGCATGGGAAGTGGTCACTCGCGCTTGTCAAGTATTGCGCATGCATAGATCAAGAGTTCAGTGTTCGGAGTCAACGCTGACAAGCATGCAACTATTGTCAGACGTTTCTTCATAATGTGCACCTTCATCACTCCTTCCTTCGTCACGAAGTGTTCATTTCCATCCTCCTTCGCGGTCGCGTTTTCATTCCTGCTGGGGGACTTGTTGTCGAACATATTCGCGAGCTTCGTGCTCTACCTGACGCAGCCTTTTGCTCAGGGCGACTGGGTGCAGAGCCCAGACGGGAAGGTCGACGGCATTGAATTTTGGGAACAGGAGATGATCATTATGATTATTATGATGAGAATGCTGGCATGGCAGTGATGGTGATGAGGATGATGGCGATGGTGATGGTGAATACGACGGTGAGGTGGTAATGATGTTTCCCTTCCCCCCTCCGTTTATAATTCCTTCCCCATTCCACTTCTTTTCAATCCAAATTGGAAGGTCGACGGCTGGATTCAGACAGTAGGTTGGTATTACACCACCGTCATGGGTTGGGACAAGCGGCCGCAATACATCCCGAATTCTACCTTTGGTTTCATGCCGCTGGTCAACTGCTCACGCATGACCCACAGGCGCATCAAGATCGAGGGTCCTTTGAGAATGCGTGACCTCGATAAGGTTGAAGAAATCCTCAAGGATGTCAGGAACATGGTTGAGAACCACAACGATGTCGACGAGAGCATGCACCGTCTCTGTCGCCTGAAGAGTATCGACGAGTATTTCGTCACCTTGTGGGTGAGCTGCTACACGCGTAGCATAACTCTCGCCAAGTACTTGCAAATCCAGGAGAGTATCCTCCTGGGCATCTGCTCCATCCTGCGCAGGCGGACGGCGAAACTGAAGAGATGAAGGATCACACCGATTCCCCGGAGGATGGAGACATGACGGGGAGTAGGATCAGCAGGAGGGGAGAGCAAGGAGGAGGGACCAGACTGGGCAGGGAGGAAGGGGGGGAGTTGAATACTCTGCAGGAGGAGGTGGAGGAGGGGGGATGAGAAGGAGTCTGCCCGGCCAGCTCGAACGAGTCAGCGGGCCTTGCCCACTCCCATCCTCATTCGCACAGCATAAGGAGAGATGCTGGCACAAGTGGATATGGCCCGGCGCGCGTTCCCGCGCAGCGAAGGGCAGGCGCGCGCGCACGCGGCCCCGCTTGAACGACTTCGAAACACGGGCCGCGCACAGGCGGGGGGGAGAACAATGAGAAAGTCTCAGCGCGGCGTTTTCGGCGAGAGCACCATCTCGAACGAGCCAGCATGCGCTGCCCAGTCCCGCCCGCCTTCCCGTAACATACCAAACAATGTTGGCACGACTGGAGATCCGTGTGCCCAGTAGGCTGCAGACCCTGGATGATTCCTCAGTTGAGGAGGGCGGCGGTGATGTCCATGGCCACGCCTCAATTGGAGTTCCACAGGCTCCAGACCCTGGATTCCTTAGACCGCGGAAATCCCGTTCTCAGTCCGTCGGGGGGCGGGCTTTTCTACCCGTTTCAGGGACCACGCTCTTGGGCGTGACAGCGAGGCGATTGCGAGTAGAGCTGAGTGTCAAGATTCCTTTGTCACTGACAGGCGAGTTCAAACATCGTGAAACGGCCTTCCAAGCTGCCTAGTAAAAAAGATGGATTCCTTATCCGATGCCCCCACCGTATCGGCACTGGCGTGCACCCCCGCCCAGCGCATGGGGAGGCACTCGCGCGAGCCCGCGCGGCCCCGCTCGAACGGCTTGCCGAGTGACAGGACGTTTTTTGCGCACAGGCGGCAGTGGAGCAATCAAAAATACATTGCCTCCTCCTCCTCCTCCTCCTCCTCCTCCGCCTCCTTCCTCCTCCTCCTCCTCCTCCTCCTCCTCCTCCTCCTCCTCCCTCCTCCTCCTCTTCCTCCCCCTCCTCCGCCTCCTCCTCCTCCTCCTCCTCCTCCTCCCCCTCCTCCTCCTCCTCCCTCCTCCTCCTCCTCCTCCTCCTCCTCCTCCCTCCTCCTCATCCTCATCCTCCTCCTCCTCCTCCTCCTCCTCCTCCGCCTCCGCCTCCTCCTCCTCCTCGGCGAGAGCACCAGACAGGCCTCTCGCGCGCAGCCAAGTCTCCGACGGGACCAGCGAAGGGCACAAGAGGCACGTCGCCAGGACGGGAGGGCAACGGTCTGGCGAGATCTGTTTGGCGGTTCTTGGCGGCAGCGGCACGTCGCCCTTCTCATGCGCGCCCTTGCGTGCTGCCGACGAGTTGGAGGAAGCAAAGTATCTTCCGCAGCCAGGCGAGTGCCGCTTTGGGGCGAGATCTGCTGGGCGCGTTGGCGAGACCGACGGTTCGCCCGCTCGCGCGCGAGCGCGCCGCTGAATGGGCGAGCCAAAAGATGCGCGCCGCCCAAAGAGGGGAGCGCCACTCTCAGAAAAACAGGTGTGCGGCGCTTAGACGAGAGCAACCCTTGGCTCTCTCACACACGGTGCGCGCCGTGTCCCACTCCTACCGCTCGTGTTGCAACGTGGACGAAACAACGTCGACATTGAATTGTCTGCTTGGTGAGTCAGACGTTCAAGCGTGATTTGAACCGATATCGACCGGCGAGGCGCAAGCGTGTCACCATACAATATTAGAAAGTACAAACAACCAAAAGGGAAGGGAGGAAGGAGAAGTGACGAGGGAGTTGGGAGACTGCGAAGGGATGCAAGGAGTAGGAGCAGGATATGAGTTGGAGAAGGGGAAGAGAGGAGGGATTTCAGAGGATTGTAGAGGAGAGGAGAGATTCGCGAGGAGAGAGAGGGAGAGAGGAGGAACTTTTGAGGAGGGAGGAGGAGGAGGAGGAGGAGGAGGAGGAGGAGGAGGAGGAGGAGGAGGAGGAGGAGGAGGAGGAGGAGGAGGAGGAGGAGAGAGAGAAAGAGGATGATGAGGAGTAGGGAAAAGGAAGACGAGGAACAGGAGAAGGAGGAATAGTGTATCTCAGGGCTGCTGCAACTGCCATGGTATCCGTCGAGACCAAGAAGGCTGCGACATAAACAGACAGCGTACGCATGTGAGCGTGTTTGTTCTCAATCCTTGCTTTACCTTGTTCCGAGCCTTCCCTAAAAATATCGCTGAGAGCCATGCACGCGAAAATGATCCTGACCATGATGAGTAGCATGAGTAGAGCAAAGTTAAGTTCGACGTCGTTCTGCTTCTGCTGGGTACTGGCCGTCACTCGGCCCTGTTGCCACTGCTCGCCCTCCTCGTCCAGGGTCTCCTTTCAACTCGCCGCCAGCCGCGCCGTTGACAGTGGGCTCCGACCCCTGCTCTTCCGTCGGTGGCCAGAAGGCTCGCCCCCTCTGACTTCACCCCTGGGCTGACCGCCGACCCATGAGCCTCAACCACGGTCCCGCGTGGCGACACCAGCTCTGCCTCTTCCTTCTGCCTGTGGCGCGATTACTTCCCGGCGTGTCCCGCCCGCAGCCCGACTGGCGCTTGCACCGTTTCCCCACCCTTGCGCCCGCTGCTTCCAACAGTGTGTCGACCAGGGGGTCGAGGAGAAGGAGGAGGAGAGGAGGAAGAGGAGGAGGAGGAGAAGGAGGAGGAGGAGGAGGAGGAGCCGGAGGAGAAGGAGAAGGAGGAGGAGGCGGAGGAGGAGGACTAGGAGGTGGAGGAGGAGGAGGAGACTATGGAGGAGGAGGAGGAGGAGGAGGAGGAGGAGGAGGAGGAGACTATGGAGGAGGAGGAGGAGGAGGGAGGAGGAGAGGAGGGAGGAGGAGGAGGAGGAGGATGAGGAGGAGGAGAGGAGGAGGGGGCGGAGGAGGAGGAGGAGGAGGAGGAGGAGGAGGGACTATGGAGGAGAGGGGAGAGGAGGAGGAGGAGGAGGAGAGGGGAGGGGCGGGAGGAGGAGGAGAGGAGGAGTAGGAGGAGGAGGGAGGAGGAGGATGAGGAGGAGGAGGAGGAGGAGGAGGAGGAGAGAGGAGGGAAGGGGGAGGTCGAGGAGAAGGGGAGAAGTAAGGAGGAGGCCGAGGAAGAGGAGGAGGCAGAGGTCGAGGAGGGAGGAGGAGGTCGAGGAGGAGGAGGAGGAGGAAAAGGCCCGCCTTCAGGCCTCCACGGCCACCTCCGCAGCCCTCCGCCTTCTCGCCTGCCGTTGGGGCCTCGGCGCGAAGGCCTCGGCGTCAGCCGCTCGCGGGGCCCGGGCCTGGCACCTGCCCAACGCAGCAGCCGACAGCCTCCAATCTGTGTTGTTGCTGGTTCTTGGGATGGGCGCCTCTTTGGGTCCCCGCTATGCGGGCTCTGCGTGGCCCTCCTCCGCCGCCTCCTCCTCCTCCTCCTCCTCGTCCTCCTCCTCCTCCGCCTCCTCCTCCTCCTCCTCCCTCCTCCTCCTCTCCTCATCATCATCATCATCATCATCATCATCATCATCATCATCAATCATTATCCATCCGCCTCCCTCCTCCTCCTCCTCTCCCATCCTCCTCCTCCTCATCCTCCTCCTCCTTTCCTCCTCCTCCTCCTCCTCCTCCTCCTCCTCCTCCTCCTCCTCCTCCTCCTCCTCCTCCTCCTCCTCCTCCCCCGCTCCTTCCAACGCCCGCGATCAAACGCCGTCCTGCACGCCGCAGAGGGTCGCCTCGGGCGGCCCGCCCGGGGGCTGCACGAGGCTGCGGCAGCCTACCCCGCTGCGCAATGTGGTGACCAGCTCAGGGGAGGCTCGTTTCTGCGGGAACGAATAGATCGGTGGCGCTTGTCTTGCAGGCTGCGCGAGGCGTAAGCTCTTGGCGGCCTCGCCGCCTCGCCAGGCTGGCCTGGGAACGGACAGCTGTGGTACGGCCCTCCCTCCTGCAAGCACGCGCGCGCAGAGGCGCGGAGTAGAGGGGAAGGTGGACGCATCACACCCACGGGCCGCGCCTCGCGCAGAGCGGGCCCCATGCCGAACGCCCGTGCGAAGCCCGCCGCGTGCGCGCCTGCCGCATGGCCACGCCGCGCCGCAGCCCCGGGCCCGCGAGCGGCCCTGCAACAGGTGCTCCCCGTTCGCGCAGGTCCTGCAGCGAGGGGCCAGCCCGAGCCCCGAGCCCGCGGCGCCCGCTGCCAGGGCGCGGAGGGGCCGCCCCCCGAAGGGCCAGCTGCCGAGAACCGATGCTTTCCTTCATTACAGGGGCTGTCGCTCTGGACCAGGCCGTCCAGGCACTGATGGCCGACACTTCTGGCATGACCGACCGGCCGTCACCACCAGGAATCAGGCCCAGCGAACGGAAGGAAGGCCCGCTGCCCCCCCGCAGCCGCCCGCGTTGCCAGCAGGCCGGCTGCCGCCCCTCGGCTGCCCGCACGGCGCGGCGGCCGACGCCCTCGCGAGCCCGTGGCTCCCGCCACCAGGCTGCTGGCGCCCACGCCCACGGGGGCGCGCCAGCAGGTCGGCCGCCGCGTCTCGGCCGCGTTTTTTGCGCGGGGGCCGAGGCCCCCAGCTCGGCCTCCCCTCGAAGAAGGGCTGATCCGGGCGGAGCACCCAACCATCTGCTGATGTAAGTAACGCAGTCTTCGGGCTTGTCTTCAGTGGCGCCCCCAAATGGGGCCACGAATCGTGTGAGGGTTGTGCGGGCATGGTGCAGGAGAACGCATGTGGACTATCCCACTAGCCCCCCGTATGAAGCCACGAAACGTGTGACGTGTGAGGGTGTGCTGAAATTGTGCGAGGGGGCACATGTGAACCCTGCCACTGGGGCCTTCGGGGGAGTTTTTCCATGGGGCCACGCAACGTGTGGGGGGTGTGCCGACATGGGCTCGGGACGCATTCGAACCCCCTTGCCACTTGGGCCTTCGGAGGAGCTTCTTCCTATGGGACAACGCAACGCATGGGGGGGGGCCGAAATTATGCGGGGGGACGCATGTGAACGCTGCCATTAAGACCTTCGGAAGAGCTCCATATGGGGCCAGGAACCGTGTAAGGGATGTGCCGAAACGGTGCCGGGGGACGCATGCAAACCTTGCCACTGCGGCCTTCGGAGGAGCTCCTTGTGGGGCGCGAGGGGTGTGCCGAAATGGTGCGGGGTGGCGCACGTGAACCCTGCCACTTTTGCCTTCGGAGGAGGTCCCTATGGGACCACGAGACGTGTGAGGGGTGTGCCGAAATGGTGCGGGGCGGCGCATGCGAACCCTGCCACTGGAGCCTTCGGAGGAGTTTTTTCCGAGGCCACGAAACGTGTGAGGCGTGTGTCGTCATGGTGCAGGGGACGCATGTGAACCTTGCTGCTGGGCCCTTTAGAGGAGCTCCCTACGGGGCCACAAGTGAGGGGTGTGCCGAAACGGTGCGAGAGAACGCATGTGATCTCTGCCACTGGGGCCTTCTGTGGGGCCCCCTATGGGGCCACGAGACGTTTGAGGGGTGTTCCGACATGGGGGTGGGGGGACACATTTGAACCCTGCCACTGGAGCCTTCGGTGGAGCTCCCTCTGGGGCCAGGAACCGTGTAAGGGATGTGCCAAAATGGTGCCGGGGGACGCATGCGAACCCTACCACTGCGGCCTTCGGAGGAGCTCCTTGTGGGGCGCGAGGGTTGTGCCGAAATTGTGAGGAGGGGCGCATGCGAGCCCTACCACTGGGGCCTTCGGAGAAGCCCCCTTTGGGGCCACAAAACGTGTGAGGGGTGTGCCGACATGGTGCAGGGGGACGACGCATGTGGACGGGGCTTTCGGGGGAGCTCCTTATGGGGCCACGAAACATGCTGGGGGTGTGCCGAAATCGTGCGGGGGGACGCATGTGAGCCCTGCCACTAAGACCCTCCGAGCAGCTCCCTACGGGGCAGCGAGACGTGTGAAGGGTGTGCCGAACCGTGTGGGGGGCGCATGCAAACCCTACCACGGGGCCTTCGGAGGAGCTCCCTGTGGGGCCACGAGACGAGTGAGGGGCGTGCCGACATGGTACCAGGGGACACATGTGAACCTTGCTACTGGGGCCTTCGGTGGAGCTCCCTATGCGGCCAGGAACCGTGCCGAGATGGTGCGGGGGGGCGCACGCGAACTCTGCCACCTGGAAGCGGAGCGAGTGCGCTGGGGAGCCGGTCGAGCAGCTCGAGCCAAAATGGGCATTGTGGGAGAAAGACGGAGAAGGAGAAGGAAGGAAGAAGAAGGAGGAGGAGGAGGAGTATGAAGGAAGAGGAGGAGGAGGAGGAGGAGGAGGAGGAGGAAGGAAGAGGAGGGGGAGGAAGAAGAAGAAGAAGGAGGAGGAGGATCAGGATGAGGAGGAGTCCTATTGCGCCGCAGGCACGGCACCAATTGGGCATCCAGCTTGGAGCGTTTCCACGCAGTGCCTGGAGCAGCGGGGAACCAGCCAGAGCTCACTACCGAATTCCGCAGGTAGCTCGCTTTTTATATTCCTGCCTGTTGCTCCTCCTCTTCCTCCTGATTCCTCCACCACTATGCTCCTCCCATTGTTCTCCTCCTCCTCCTCCTCCTCCTCCTCCTCCTCCGCCCCGTCATCATCAGCACACAGTTCAGAAGTCGACCAGTTGACTGGTTTGCCCACCGCCACCGATAGGTAGACACATCTTTTAACGTGTGTACATGCATGTACGTAGAATCGTCACTCTCATCATCATCGCCATCAGCTGCAGCATCATCAGCAGCATCATCATCTTCACGATCACAATCATCAGCATCATAATCATCATCATCATCATCATCAGCAGCAGCATCATCATTATTATCGTCCTCATAACCGTCACATCCTACTCGTCAGTAGCATCATAATCATCATTATCATTGTCATCATGATTAGTTTCATTGTCATCATCGTCATCATCATCATTTTCTTCATCATCATCATCATCATCATCATCATCATCATCATCCGCACCATCATCAGCAACATCAACATCATCATCATAATCCTCATCATCATCACCGTCGCCGTCAGATTCACAATAGAGATCAGAATCATCCATATCCCGCCTGCTCATCCTCCTCATCCGTTGTCTCATCTCCGTAATGTACGAATCGTATTTCTTTGGTGCTTGCGCGTCGTCCGTCTTCTCTATCCTCCTCCTCCAAGTCCTCATCATCATCATCATCATCATCATCATCATCATCAACAACCTGCTTCCTCCCCTCCTTACTCCGTCCTCCTCATCCTTCTACTAGTCCTCCTCCTGCTCCTTCCGCCACTCCTCCTGGTTGCGTTCTCCGTCTCCTCCTGCTCGTCCTCCTCATCCTCCCCATCCTCCTCATCATCATGTTCGTTCTCCTCGTCCATCCTCCTCCTCCTCCTCCTCCTCCTCCTCCTCCTCCTCCTCCTCCTCCTCCTCCTCCCCCTCCTCCCTCTTCATTCCCCTCCTGTCCACCCCCATCAACCACCCTCCTCGTTCATAGTATTCTCGTCCTTCTCCTTCGCCTCCTCCTCATCCTCCTCCTCCTCATCATCATCGTTCTCATCAGCAGCATCCTCCGATTAATCCTCCTGATGATCATCACACGCATCATCATCAGCATCATCATCATCACCCTCAGATTCCTCCTCTTCCTCCGCGTCAACATCATCATCGTCGGTCTCGTCGTCATCGTCGGCATCATCATCATCATCATCATCATCATCATCATCATCATCATCATCATCATCATCATCATAATCATAATCATAATCATCATCATCCTCATCCTCATCATCATCATCACCATCATCATCATCATCAGCAGCAGCATCATCATCACCATTACCATCCTCATCCTCATCCTCGTCATCGTCATCGTCATCGTCATCATCATCATCATCATCATCATCATCATCATCATCATAATCATCGTCCTCGTCATCATCAGCATCGTCATCGTCATCATCAGCATCATCATCAGCGTCATCATCATCATCATCAGCAGCAGCAGCAGCAGCAGCATCAGCATCATCATCATCATCACCATTATCATCATCGCCCCCGTCATCATCAACAACAGCATCATCAGCAGTGTCGTCATCATCGACAGCAGCATCATCATCGTTGTCAGCATCGTCATCATTTACATCATCACTCCCACCAGCTCCGTCGTCATCATCCGTATCATCACCATCATCGTCATCGTCAGCAGCCTCCTCCTCCTCCTCCTCATCATCATCATCATCATCGTCAATATCAGCATCATCATCATCGTCATCATCCTCATCACCATCACCATCATCGTCATCATTGTCATCATACTCGCCATAGACATCATCATCGTCATTATCCCTCCTTATCATTCTCCTCTTCCGCTGGCGCCGCGTCGTACTCCTCTGGTGTTTGCACGTCGTCCGTATTCTCCATCCTCCTTCTCTAAATCCTCATCATCATCGTCCTCCTGCCTCCGCCCCCCCTGTGTCGTCCTTCTCCTCCTCCTCCTCCTCCTCCTCCTCATCCTCCTCCTCCTCATCCTCCGTCTGCTCGTCATCCTCCTCCTCCTCTTCCTCCTCCTCATCCTCCTCCTCTTTCCTCCACTCCTCCTGTGGTCGTTCTCCGTCTCCTCATGCTCGTCCTCCTCCTCATCCTCCCCATCCTCCTCATCATCATGTTCGCTATCCGTAGGGAAGGGCTTCGCCCCCTGTCGCCGGCCCCCTCTCTCGGATAATGGGCAATGCAAAAGCGAAAGCATGAGGCTTTGGCGCCGCCGTGAAGCAGCGTCGGGACTTCACGCAAAGACGGTGAGTAATCGGCAAGACAACTTGAGATTCTGGTGATATTGTTGTTGCTCGCGTATGCTGCGCAAAAAGATTGATTTCCTACGAAATATTGACACGTTGCAAATCCCATGAATTTCAAGGTATGCAGCAAATCCCATGTGTTTTTCGACCCTGACCCCGCCGATCTACACAAGGAGTGCCATTGAATTTCAGAAATGTAGCAAATCCTCTGTGTTTTTTGACCGTGGCCCCGCCGATCTGCACGGGGGGGGCCACCGAAATTCAAGGCATGTGGCAATTCCCTTGTGTTGTTGGACCCTGACCCGCCGATCTGCGTGAGGCGTGCCATTACATTTCCAAAATGTAGCAAACCCTCTGTGTTTTTGGACCCTGATCCCGCCGATCTGCATGAGGAATGCCACCGAATTTCAGACATGTGGCAAATCCTTGTTGTGTTTGACCCCTGACCCCGCCGATCTGCGTGAGGGGTGCCACCGAGTGTCAAAGATGTGGCAATTCCCTTATGTTTTTGGACCCTGACCCCGCCGATCTGCGTGAGGCGTGCCACTGGATTTCCAAAATGTAGCAAATCCTTTTGTGTTTTTGTTACCGTGGCCCCGCCGATCTGCACGAGGAGTGCCACCGAATTTCAGAAATGTTGCACATCCTTTATGTTTTTGGACCCTGACCCCGCCGATCTGCGTGAGGGGTGCCACCGAAATTTGGAAATGTAGCAAATCCTCTGTGTTTTTTTACCCCGACCCCGCCGATCTGCGTGAGGGGTGCCACCGAATTTTAAAAATGTGGCAAATCCCTTGTGTTGTTACAGCAAACCCTGGCCCTACAGACTGGTGGCCGCACAAGGGGGCCGGCGGATCATCGTTCACTATTCCTCCTCATCCTCTACATCATCCTCATCATCAGCATTGTCATCATCATCATCGTCGTCATCATCATCATCATCATCATCATCCTCATCTTCATCCTCATCCTCCTCCTCAACCTCCTCCTCCTCATCCTCATCCTCATCCTCCTCATCCTCCTCATCCTCCTCATCCTCATCCTCATCCTCATCCTCCTCCTCGTCCTCCTCATCCTCCTCCTCCCTCGTCATCCCCCTCTTGCCCACCCGCTCAACCACCCTCCTCCTTATCCTCGTCCTCCTCCTCCTCGTCCTCCTCCTTCTCGTCGTCCTCCTCATCCTCTTCCTCCTCCTCCTTCTCCCCATCACCACCATCATCACCACCATCGTCATCAGCATCATCATCAGCATCATCGTCGTCGGCGCCGTCATCATCACCACCACCATCATCATCATCAGCAGCAGCAGCAGCAGCAGCCTCATCATCAGCATCATCAGCAGCAGCATCATCATCAGCAGCAGCATCATCCTTGCCTCTCGCCCTCCCCCTCGACGGCCTGTGCGCCGCTCGCCCCCAGGGGCGAGCGGCGCGCGGGGGGGGGCGTCGCGGCTGGCGCGGGAGGCGCGGCTGGCGCGACAGGTCACCGAAGGGTTCTCTCTGCTGCACGCTGCGCAGCAGCGTGCTGCTACTGCGTCTCGCGGTCCTGGAGCTCGTGGAGGCACCGTTGCTTGTTGACCGTAACGAGTATTGAGAGTATTCTCCATATGTCTATATATATAGACATCTAGATCAGACATGCACCCACACATACACATGCACCTACATATATACAGATTTCCAGATATACACATAGACGCATACATATACATATAACTCTGAAGGTACATAAAAATCGAAGCGATGGGGGCCGCACAGTCATTCATTCTCCATGGGTGCGTGGCTGAGTGAGGAATTCGTGGTGGAAAGTATGTCTGTTGCGTTGTTGTTGTTGCTGTTGTTGTTGGTGGTGGTGGTGGTGTTGTTATTGTTGTTGTCGTTGTTGTTGTTTGTTGTCGTCGTCCCACCCGCGACCCACCCCGCGACCCACCCCGCGACCCAACCCGCGACCCACCCGCGACCCACCCCGCAACCCACCCGCGACCCACCCCGCGACCCACCCGCGACCCACCTCGCGACCCATCCGCGACCCATCCCGTGACACACCCGCGACCCACCACGCGACCCACCCGCGACCCACCCTGCGACCCACCCTCAAGGGAGGAAAAAACACCCAGACCCGACAATTGACTTTGACTAAAACGGCCTTGGGAGTTGATTAGTCAGCCTTGCCCTGTTCGATTCAATCCTTGTCTGCGTTTACTAATCGGCTTCGCTTGTCGGGGTGATTATCATGGGGTGGATTTTCTGCCCTCTACACCCGCGACCCAACAGCGACCCACCCGCGACCCACCCCGCGACCCACCCGCGACCTACTCACATTAGTTTAACGAAAGAATCGGCGCTTGCGGCGGGCTCGTTGTATAATTTGTGAAACTTTGGCGCTTGCGGCGGGCTTCTGCAGAGTCTCGCAATCTGCCGACGTCCCCACCGCCCCCTTAGACTTATCCGCATCTGCGGGGTGCTACGTATAAAATATAAAGATCTTCATGCGTCAGACCCACATAGAGCTTTATAACAACATCATGTGATGCGTATACCTATAGATATAGATACGTATGTATACATGTGTGCACGTGTGCACCTGCAAAATTATATACTTGTATGTAGATATAAAAATGAATATACATATATATATATATGTATATATACACATATATATAACAAAAAAAACAAAAAAATGGATGTGTGGAAACATACGGTTAGTCTGGCGAAGGATCCAACCATATGCAGCTGTGAGCACTGCAGCGATGAGTATCGTCTTCGGTGGAACTCCATATGGGGTCACAGACGCTGTAATGGGTGGGGGGACGCATGCGAACACTGCAAGTGGGGCCTTCGGTGGAGCTCTCTATGGGGCCACGAAACGCTGTACTGGG
>CAUYUJ010015237.1:95000-235000 GCA_963575745.1 Prorocentrum cordatum
CCGCACTACCACTCCCCCCGTCCCTCCCTCCATCCCTCGTCCTTACCCTCCACTCCACTTCCCTCCATCCCTCCCCTTTCTCCTCCCTCCTCCTCCTCCTCCTCCTTTTCCTCCTCCTCCCTTTTCCTCCCTCCTCCTCCTCCTCCTCCTCCTCCTCCTCCTCCTCCTCCTCTCCTCCTCCTCATCATCATCATCATCATCATCATCATCATCCTCATCATCCTCATCATCCTGATCCTCATCCTCATCCTCCTCCTCCTCCTCCTCCTTCTCCTCCTCCTCCTCCTCCTCCCTCCTCCCCCGCTCCCCCTCCTCCTCCTCATGTTCCCTCCTCCTCCTCCTCCTCCTCTCCTCCTCCTCCCCTCCTCCTCCTCCTCCTCCTCTCCTCCTCCTCCTCCTCCTCCTCCTCTCCTCCTCCCCTCCTCCTCCCTTCTCTTCTTCCCTTCTCTTCCCTCTCTCCTCCTCCTCCTTCTCCTTTCCTCCTCCTCCTCCTCCTGCTCCTCCTCCTCCTGCTCCTCCTCCTCCTCCTCCTCCCCTTCCTGATAATCCTCCTCTTCCTCATCCTCTTACTCCTACTCCTCCTGATCCTCGTCCTCGTTATCGTCCTCCTCCTCATTCGCCTCCTCCTCCTCCTCCTCCTCGTCCGCCTCCTCCTCCTCCTCCTCAGCTCCTCCTCCGCCTGAGCCTCTCCTCATCCTCATCATTATCCTCCTCCTCCGCCGCCTCCTCATTATCATCAGCAGCATCATCATCAGCAGCAGCATCATTATCAGATTCTTCATGATCCTCATCACCATCATCAGCAGCAGCAACCTCATCACCAGCAGCAGAATGAGCATCATCATCATCAGCAGCAGCAGCATCATCCTCATCAGCATCATCGTCATCATCAGCAGCATCAGCATCATAAACACCAGCAGCAGCATCAGCATCAACATCAGCATCGCCAGCATCATCACCAGCACCTTTTTCCCGCATCATCATCACCATCATCATCATCAGAATCAGCATCATCATCATCATCATCATCATCATCATCATCATCATCATCATCATCATCATCATCATCATCATCATCATCATCATCATAATCTACATCAGCATCATCATCATCCTCAGCAGCGGCATCTGCATCGGCATGATCATCATCATCGTCGTCATCCTCAACATCAGTATCGTCATCATCAGCATCAGCATCAGCGTCAGCATCATCCATATCATCACCAGCATATTAATTATCCTCATCCTAATCATCATCATCAGCAGCAGCAGCATCATCATCATGATCATCATCATCAGCAGCAGCGTCGTCGTCTGCGTCGTCGGCGTCGTCGTCGTCATCATCAGCAGTAGCATGATCATCGTCATCATCGGTATCATCGGCGGCAGCAGCAGCAGCAACAGCCGCGTCAGCAGCAGCAGCAGCATCAGCATCATCATCGTCAGCAGCATCACAGTCAATATCAGCCTCATCGTCAGCAGCGGCAGCACGAGCATCACGCAACCCGACGGCCACGCGCTGCATACACCCGCGGAAGGCCAGCGCGCCTGGCCACAGGGGGGCCGAGCGCTGGAAGGACACGTTGCCTCGGCGGCGGAAGGAATGCCTGCACTTGGTGTGAGGAGGGAGCTTGGGGCGAATGGGTGGTATCGCAGCAGCCAGAGGTGTTCTGTATTGTGACGGCGGTGTGGCCGGTGCCGCCGACCCTGGAAGACGGCCCCGTTTATGTTGAAGGTGACAGCCGGAGATGTTCGGGAAGGATAGGACCAGACGGCCGGAAGAGTTCCCCTGAAGCCCTGTGTGGTTCCCAAAAAGCGTATCAGGAGGAGTACAGCTTGGCCAAGCTACTTGCCGATGTGGTTTTGCAGAAGAGGGTGTGAATCAGGAGAGGGAGGAGGAGCAAAAAGATGAGGAGTGGGAGTAGCAGAAGAAGGAGGAGGAGGAGGAGGAGGAGAACGATGAGGTGTTCTGTATTGCGAAGGCCTTACGGCCCGTGCCGCCGACCTTGAAGACGGCGACGACGAGGACGACGAGGATGTTGAGGAGCAGGTGGCGGAGGACGCTAGGGAGCAGGAGGGGGGAGGAGGAGGAAGAGGAGATACGAGGGGGAAGAGGAGGTGCGAGGGGGGCGAGAGGGACGAGGAGGGAAAGACGAGGAGGGGGGGAGAGCAGGGGGCAGAGCGAGGCGAGCAGGGACGTAGTTGCAGGAGAAGGACGGCTGACAAGGAGGAGGGGCAGCGGTGGGTAGAGCGTGGCGAGCATGAGCAGCAGGAGGTTGAGGAGGAAACTAATGACGAGGATGTTGATGATGATGACGACGACGCGGATGATGTCGGTGATGACGACGACGATGATGTCGTTGAGGGAGGGGGGAGTGTAGCGCCGGCGGCAGGAGAAGTCGAAGGAGGAGTAGGAACGTGAGGATGATGTTAATGAGGGGGGAGAGGAAAGGGATGAACAGGAGGAGCCCGAGGCCGAGGAGGAGCGGGAGTAGGAGGCGGAGGAGGAGGAGGGCAAGAATGGGGAGGCTCACGAGGTTGAGAAAAACAAGTGCACACATACTCTTGTCCGGGGTGGTTCCCCGGAAAGTCTGATGGGGGACGTGGACGACGTGACGACGACGACGACGACGACGACGGCGACCACGACGACGACGATGACGACTACGACGCTCACGACGACGATGGACGACCAACTGTTTTGTGGGCAGCGCGTCCGTGGCCGAAAGAGGAAAAGGAGGGTCAGGAGAGGGAGGGAAACGGGAGTGGCGGACGTCCCCAGAACCAACATTTGAAGCGAGCCCTCGGGGTGTCTCCGAACCGTCTTCGTGCTCCCTTGGGTTGTTCCAGCGTTGGCTTCCAAGCCACGTTGGGCGTCTTCGAGGTTTCTGGGGTCGTGAGCGTCTGTGGGGTTTCTGTGCCCGTCGTGCTTCTTTCTGCTTTCCTGGAAGATCTGTTGGATTTTTGGGGGCCGCCTTGGGGTGTTTGGAGTGTTTCTGCCCAGGGCATGTGTGGGCCGTCTTGGAGGCCAATTTGGATCGTCTCGGGCGAACTTCGGGCACTTTGCCTCTCGGAGTCTCTTGGGATGTCTCTCGGTGGCTTCCTTGGAGGCCTCTTTGGGCGTACCTGTGTTTCCCTGGAGTCGGGATTTTTGTGTGAAGTCGTCTTGGGGTCTCCTGGGTGTGGGTGTTCTCTGGGGAGGTCTTTGGGGGCCGCTTTGGAGGCTCGTGGGAGCCTCTTGAGGCTACCGGGGGGGTCTTTGGGAGGTTTCTTGGGGCTTCTCGGGGTGCTTCTGAGGGGCCTCCAGGGGTTTCCCGAGAGCATCTGAGGCCAAGGGCTCGAAATGTTCGTTCGGGTCCCCCGTCTGGGCTCCTCCGTGGAGCCGTCTTGGGGGCCTCTTCGGTTGTCTTGGAGGAGTCTTGGTCGGTCTTGAGGCCTTCGTGGGTCGTTGTGGAACTCTCTTGAAGGCCTCTTGGGCCATCTTGGGGCGGTTCTGGGGGCTTCTTGGCCGGTCTTGGATCGTCGGGAAGGTGACAAGGTAACAACGCCGAAATCTTTGTAAAACGTATTGAAAATCGCTGATGCTAGCCCCTGGAGGCCTTTTTGGAAGTCCTCTTGGAGGCTTCTTGGGGCGTTGTGGGAACCTTTTGTGCCCTCTGGAGGTTACCTTGGCACACTGTACCGATACGCAATCGATCTGGAACCCTCGAAGATCGTCTTGAGGACATCCTGGAGCACTGTTGCCGCGTCCTGCGGCTTTTCTCGGCCGCCAAACCGCCCGAGGGGGAGTCGTATCTGCCCCGGGACCCCTCCCCCGGGACCCCCCCGGGGACGCCACCCCCCGGACCCCCCCCCCCCCCCTGGCGGGGAAGGGATCAAAGGGAAGGGGCTTCCCTTCGACTCAAGTACAACGTGCAGGTTCTGAATTTGCACTGGCCCTCCTCGCCGTCGTTCTCCGCACTCTGCAGCTCCCTCCTTCGCCTAGCCATGGTTATTACATCTCGCCTTCCTGCGCCTGCCGCTCCGTGCCATCCTCTTCATGGATGTCCCCTCTTCTTCTCCCTCGAACTGCTAAGAAGTAGCCTCCTCCTCCCTCTCCCTGACGTCCTCCCACGCAGCATCTTCCCCGTCTGCCTCCCCCATTCCCAGTCCAAACCCCTCCACTCTTCCACTCTACCTCGTCCTCTGCCTCCTCCTCCTCCTCATCCTCCTCCTCAACCTGATCCTCATCCTCCCCGCCCTACGCCTACATCTCATCATCGTCGCGGCTGGGGATGTCGACACCCCTAGCGCATGGGGGCCGCGGGACAAACCCCACACACACACACACACACACACACACACACACACACACACACACACACACACACACACACACACACGCGCACACGCGCACACACACACACTTTTGAGCCAGCGGCGCAGAGGAACCTCAGGCACGGTCCACGGATGGAGGCGTGAATTGCGACCGAATGTTGTCGGAGCGCGCACTCAGGGATACGTTTACCACAGCAGTGCAGAAGGGATGGTGAAAGGAGAAAGAAGGTACCGTAGATAGCAGAGAGTGGGTAGTGTAGTGACCTGACCTGCCCCACAATTGCAGAGAATGGGTGGTGTAGCGATGGGACTGTACACCCAAAAGCGTGCAGCGGCCAGAACCCGAGGAGTACGCAGAGCGAGCTCGACTCAAATGAACTGAAGCGCGGGCAGTCTGGTGCAAACTGAGGCCAAACCTCACCAGCACATGATGACCCAAGAAGCGTTCAGGGCCAGAACCCGAGGAGCGCGATAGCTCGACTCATGGCAGCCTGAGAGTCTGTACAAATTACAACCTGGAAAGCTGCCAGACCAGCCGATTGGTAGGGTAGCGCTGAGAGCTATGACTGGCGAGACGATAAGCAGGGTTTTCCTCACGAACCGGCGACACAAGATACAGCATTGGTGGGGTGCAAGATTTGCAGCCGCGGCAGCACCACAAACGCGGACCCGACGCTAAGGCAGCATAGACACCAACACACACGCACACACACACACACACGCACACACACACGCACACGCACACGCACACCCACACCCACACCCACACACACACACACACACACAACACACACACGCACGCACGCACGCACGCACGCACGCACGCACGCACGCACGCACGCACCACGCACGCACACGCACGCGCGCACACACACACACACACACACACACGCACACAACTCCTTGTCCACCCCTTCAATCCCCGTATCCTCCAGCGTACCCTGTTCCTCCTCCCAATCCGAAGGCGGGGGCCCCAGATGCCGCCGACGCCCCCGCACCAGCTGGCGGCGCAGCCGCCGAAGGCGCGGCCAGGGGGCACACCGCGCCTTCGTGCGAAGCAGCTTCCTCCCCATCATCATCCTCCCCCTACCAATTCTCCCCATCATCCTCTTCCTTCCCCTCTTCCTTCTCATCCTCCTATTCCTTCTCATCCTCCTATGCCGTCGCATCCTCAGATTCCTCCTCACCCATGCTCCTTCTCCTCCTCCTCCTCCTCCTCTTCCTCCTCATCCTCCTTCTCCTCGTCATCATCATCATCAGCATCCTCATCCCTGCCTGATACCCCTTCGCCGTGCCTCATCCCCCTCCTGATGTTTCTCGTGGTCCTCCTCCTCCACTTCCTCGTCTTCCCCTCCCCATTCTTCTTACTTTGACTCAGCAGCTTCATCGTCATTGTCCTTATCATCGTCCTCTTCCTCCTTATCCTCATCCTCATCCTCATCCCCACCTTGCTTATTGCGGGTCACGAAGAGCAACATCATATCCCTCCCTCCACGTCCTCCCTTCCTCCCTCCGTCCCCGCCCCTCCCCACCCCCCCCCCTTCCACTCCACCTCCTAAGCTTTTCTATGTCTCGTGTTTCTCCCCCCTTGCCTCGGCTCCTGAGCCTCCGAAGGTGCGGCGGCTGAAGAGGCGACTGGGGGTGCGGCTGGAGAGGCGTTGGAAGCGGACCTTTCCGACATTCGCGAGCAAGCCGCGGTGGCGATAGGCGGCGAGTGAGTTGCGCGCCTCCTCCTCCTCCTCCTCCTCCTCCTCCTCCTCCTCCTCCTCCTCCTCCTCCGCCTCCTCTTCCTCCTCGTCCTCATCCGCTTCCTCGTCTGCTTCCTCCTCTTTCTCTTCCTCCTCCTCGTCCTCCTCCTCCGCCTCCCCTCCACCACCATATTCTTCATCGTCATCATCATCAACATCGTCATCATCATCATCAGCAGCAGCTGCATTATCAGTAGCATCATCAGCCGCAGCAGCATCAGCATCACCATCGTCGTCGACGTCGTTGTTGTCAGCATCAGCATTACCATCATCATCATCATCATCATCATCATCATCATCATCATCATCATCATCATCGTCACCAACAGCATCGTTATCATTCGCCCCTGACCCTCCTCTTCACCCTTGATCATTATCATGTTGCTCCCCCTCGTTATACTCACAGCACATTATATCCTCATCATGTCCATAATCCTCTTCATCCTTCGTTTGTCTTCCTGGCCGTAAATGTTTTCCTTGTCTATAGTTATCATTCCTCTCTCTATCTCTCTCTTTATTTCGTCCTGTCCCTATCTCTCTCTCTCTCTCTCTCTCTCTTTCTTCTCGTTCTCTTGTTCTGTATATCTTTCGTCTCTCCCTCTCTCGCGCGTCCTCCTTCTCCGCAGTCCTCATCATCCTCCCTCATCGTCATCCCTCCTCTTCCCCTCCTACCCTCCCCCTCTCTCTCCCCTCCTGCCCATCCTCCTCCTTCCCTCCTCCCTCTCCTCATCATGATATATGCTTCTCCTTCCCTCCGTCATCCTCCGCCACCGCTTCCGCATCCGTAGTCATCGCCATCTTAATTCAAGCGATGTGTTGTGTGCCCCCCAGGCATATCGGTATGCGGCACTGGTGCCCTGTCTTGTGCAAAGCCCGAAAGAGGTATTTGTGCAGACGGTGGCTCGTGGCGTATCTACAGGCGGTAGTCGGTATTGAGATGTGGTACACCAGCCCTGCCGCACACGAGACCAGCGACACTCAGGGTGCTAAGGTCCACATCGAGTGTCGAGGTCGAGCCAGCTGTCGTGGTGGAAGGGGTGCAGCACGTCGAGAAAATCGTTGATGTCGAAGATGCCATCGAGAAGGAAGAAGACATGCCCATGAATGAGTAGGATGAGGAGGCGGAGGAGATGGTTCCACTGTCCGCACTGACCAGAACAGAGATATAGAATGGCAAGGGAGCAGAAGAGGCAGAACTAGAGTATGAAGAGAATATGGTGCATTTCGAGCAAGTCTTGAGGAGAGCCCAACGTAACAAGGTCCGCTATCATCTGTATGTCACCCGCCGTGTACGCCGTGGAAGCCGCGGAGGTGCAGAAGCGCATGGCATTCAGGGCTTGCAGCCAGGTCAAAGAGCGCATCGGCAAGTTTGTCGGCAAGTGCAGCGTGATCACCCGCACTGCGCAAATCGATCACAGGCTAGATTGGCTACGTTCTGTCTTCCGGCCAGAAGAACACAGCTACAAGCAAGCAGCACAGCGGTGAGATTGCGAAGGGTAGCTAGGAATCGAATCCACGTTTTTCTGATTGTGTTGTGTAGCGCACACGTGTCGGTCGTCGCCCTGGCGGTCGCACAGCCTTTGTCGCTCGCGCTCACAGTGGATAGGCTCGCCGTTGTTGGTGTCCTCGTCGCCATGGTCGTGCGGGCGGGCGTCGTCGTGGGACGAGGTGCCAACGTCGTCGTGGTCGTCGTCGCCGGCGCAGTTGGCGTCGTCCCTGGTGCCGTCGGGTCGGCTGTCAGGCATGATTTGGAGTAGGTCGTGGGAACACTTGTCGGGAAAACGTTCGGGTAGATCGCCAGTGTGGCCGTCGGTAGGTCTTTTGGCTCGCGTCTTCCGCATAGCCGTGGTCGTCGTCGCCTAGGCGGCCGTGTAAATGTTGTCGTGTTCCCTGTCGTCGTGGTCATGGGTCGGCTCGGTGTCGTCGTCGCGAGTGTCGGGGCAGTCGTCGAGCGACCGGGGCGGTCGGCGCGGGGCGTTTGTTTCACACACGTAGAACTTGCTGGCGAAACAACGCTGCTGGCTAGGACGTTGTTTTCGTTGACGCGCATGGCGCTCATCCTCTGGGAAGCCTTAGCGAAGCAGGGCTAATGCTGCCTCCAACAAAATGCAACGCGCAGACAAACCGGAGTGCCGGTGTGATGCACGGAGGCGTTGTTTTAGACGGTGGTTTTTGTGTCGATGTTTTGCCAGAAAGGAACAACCTTGAAGTTGGGAAGTTGCGTTCTGTTCGTTTGACGTCACCAGAGTGGAGATTGAGCACAGAACTGGTATCTTTTGGAGGAACTTCTGGACAATGAAGCTGCATGCCATGATCCAGAATTCGTTTGTCTTCAACCGGCTGAAGCTATTCGACTCTTCGGTTGGGGACTGCATACTGTACGGGGCGTATTCATGGACGCCGAGAACTCTAGAACACAGCGCAATCAAGTCCATCCAAAACAACATGTTGCGCGGCATATGCGATTTTCGGCGAGCATCTGACGAGCCGTGGCACGACTGGATCGTTCGCACGACGCACACATGTAGGTTGCTGGCAAAATGCGCTGACATACCGGAGTGGGTGCAGGCATAGGCGAGACAGGAATGGTTTTGGGCAGGCCACGTGGCAGGGATGCCAGCGACATTGTGGGCATGGCGCGCAACTTTTTTGAGAGACAGTGAATTGACACAGGCCACGCGGGACGAGAGCACCCAGGAAAAGCGGCCGTCCAGACGGCGTTAGATGCAACGCAAGCGGGGATGCGGCGGTGGGCCCGCGCAGCGGCGAATTCATTGGGTTTCGCACGCTAAAGTATTCCAGCGATTCGTCGAAGAACGAGGACAGCGATGTTCTTGTTGGACATCCTGCCCCCCGCGGGGCCTTTTCGGAGCCAGGCATTGTTCGCTTCACTTCGTAGCCGTTGGAAGCATCGCCCGCGAAGCTGCAGACCACGTTGCGATATGTGCAGCGGAGGCCGCAGGAGGCTCCCGCACCTGCCTCTGGCTCCCCAGTCCCTCCCTCGGGGGACGTCCGCGGCCACAGGGGCCGAGAAGTTTCATTGTCCTGCTGCCCCCCAAGGAGCCCTGCGATGGCGCACCTCTGGGCGGTGTGGGTGCTTGAAGGCTGGTTGGCCTGGCCACCTTTGGCTGGACTGTGCTGGTCGGAGTTGCTGCTATTCTAGTGCGGGCACCCCTGGTTGATCCAATGGGGTCGTTCTTTCCGCCGTACTGGTTCCAGGAGGTGTCATTGTTCCAGCCTCCGCGATGGCTTCAGCAGTGGTCGGTGTTCCAGCCGTTCTGGCAGCCTCGGTTCGACCCGTTCTTGTTGTCGTAGTTGCCGAGTCATGTTTGTCATGGCTAAAGTTGTCGTAGCCGCTGCCGTTGGCCCTCAGGTGGCTCCAGAGCTGGCCGTCGCTGTTGGAGGCAATGTGACAAAAGCCCACAGGACGCGCAAGCACTGCAGCGTCAGCCCCAGCAAGTTCCCTACCTCCTCCTCCTCATCCTCCTCCTCCTTCTCCTCCTCACTCCCTTAGTCCTCGTCCTCATCATCCTCGTCCGCTGGCCTTGTCGGGGCGCACTTCCCCAGCCTCCAGACCGAGGATGTCTGGCAGATGTGGAAGTCGGAGGATCCGCCGCGAGGCAGGCGGGTACGCCTCGTAGCACATGTGTTTAACTTGCAGAGTTTCTTCTGGTTTGGTGGCGCCCTTTCCTCCCTCTCCCATCCCTCCCTCCTGCCTCCTCCCTCCTCACCCGCCTGCTCCTCCGCGTGTTCATCTTCACCCTCCTCCTCCTCCTCATCATCATCATCATCATCATCATCATCATCAAATTCCTTTTCTTCTTCATCGCCATCTACCAGATGTGTCAGTAGGGCGGGGCAGGCGGGGCACTTGAACATCCCACACCGTTTATGATATTGAAGTTTGGCACGTCCAAACAGATACACAGATGAAGGGCGCATCGTTTTCAAACGTGGCTCTCGCTTCAGTCCCACGCACGTTCCTATTGAAGGCTCCAACCAGCTACACGGATAGAGGGCGGGCCAATGTCAAAATGAAGTGGTCGCATCAGCGCCGCACACAGTTGTTGAAAAGCTTCCAATGGATACAATGCTTACCAGCGCTGACCCAGCACAGTACGTTGTTGCACTGTGGATGTGCATGCTATGTGGTGGAAAATGTGTTGAGCAAGTTATGCGGAGCAAGTTATGCGGTGCAAGCTACGTGGCGCAAGCTACACTTTGCAAGCTATGTGGTGGAAGCTGTGCGGTGGTTTGCTATGTGGTGTAAGCTGTGCGGCGGAAGCTACGCGGTGCAAGCTATGCGGTGCCGAGTGTGCGGTGTAGGCTGCGCACCCAGCGCACGAGGCAGCCGCCACGGGCGAGCACCAGTCGAAACCTCGGTTCACCCACCCAGCACAGCAGGCGCCCATGCGGCGCCCACGGGCGGGGACCAGGCGAAACTTCAGCGCACCCGCCCAGCGCGCGGGGCGCCCACGATGCGCCCACGGGCCCGGCACACATCCCCCCGACCACTTGGGAACGCGAGCAAGAACCCTTGGTGCAAGCACGCTTGGAGGAGAGGTGGAGGGCAGGTGATTTTCAAACTGTGCATGTCGCTCCAGTCCCGTGCACATTCGTCCCATAAGCCTGCGACAACTACAAAGATGGAGGGTGGGTCGTTTTCTGAATGCGCCCTCACTCGAGATCGCAAGCTTTACACATGCTCTTAAGTGTAGAGTCGTGGAACTGCTGTTCGGACGGAAGGCGGCTCGCTGTCAACACGAGATGAACCACTACGTGAGACCGCATCAAACCCTTGTAGCCATGAGGGAAAACACGTGGAACGATTAGATTAATGGCGGTTCATGTTCAGAATGGGGTTTTCACATGAGGCTTCGGCAAAGTATATTACCACTGGTTTCCATTTGCGCTACAGTCACACCGATCGCAGGCATAACCTTTTCAAACAAGAGCTCTCGCTAGACACGTCCGGAGTTTTCTGTTCATACCTGCTCGCACGAGAGCTAGAAGGATGCGAGGCAGTCCGGCAGCTCCATTTCGAGACTAGCGTCTCGTCGAGAAAGCAGGCCCATTGTTGTTTCATTGCAGCGCTTCCCGTTGTGAAAAGGAATGTCTTTATAGACTTGTGACGGGGCTTGAGTTTATTCTGCTCCTGCTCCTCCTTCTCCTCCTCCTTCTCCTCCCCCTCCTTCCTCTCCTTCTTCTCCTCCTCCTCCTCCTCCTGCTCCTCCTCCTCCTCCTCCTCCTGCTCCTCCTCCTCCTCCTCCTCCTCCTCCTCCTCCTCCTCCTCCTCCTCCTCCTCCTCCTCCTCCTCCTCCTCCTCCTCCCCTTCCCGTCGGGGCCTGGTCTGGCGGACCCGACGCAGCGCGCATAGGCGAAAGAGGGAGGGGCTGACTGGGGACTTCCGCTCGCGCAGGGGGAGAAGGGCGAGGATGAGGAGGAGGAACAGGAGCAGGTAGAGGAGGAGTGCGCGGATGCGGGCGGGGACGAGCAGAAGAAAGAGAAGGAGGAGGAGGAGGAGGAGGAGGAGGAGGAGCAGGACGAGGAGGAGAGAGTGCGGCTGGAGTGGTCTGAGCGTGATTCTCTACCTCTATCTCGCTTTCTTGTTCTCCTCCCCTGCCCCACCTTTCCGACTCGTCTGATCAGTGCCGGTCGGGACCACGCTTGTATATATATATATATATGTATATATACATACATGCCTAGGTCTAGACACCATATGTAGTTGTACCAGTCTACATGTATATATACACATATACATATATATATACATGTACATATATATATATATACGCGTGCAAATTTTCATATACAAATAGACAAAGTGTCTATATATATATGCATACAGACAGACATACATACATACCTACATACATACATATACAAAATATACCTGTGTATATTCTGCGTATAAATACAACCGTAAGGGATTCAGCCGCGAGGGATACATCCGTGAGGGTTTCGCCCCCTGCCGCCGACCCCCTCTATATCAGAATGGGATATATCAGAGTCGCGTCGGTGCGTCTCGGCGCTGCCTGTGCGCATCTTGGAACATCATGTGAGGGCGAATATAAATGATCAGCGCGTATTGAGACACGTTGGCGTTATCGAAGATGCCTACGGCGAATCACCGCCGCCCCCTGCCTTTTTGGAAGCGCCTATGTGGCCGAACGTTGAGGCCAGGCCTGCCAAGCTATCGGACCATGTGTTCCCCGAATCGGTTTGAAAAGCCTTCGGGGAACACGTGGGCATCTTCAAGGTCATCTTGGCCGTCTGGGGGCCATGTTGACCCTTTCGGACCTTCTTGGAGGACGTCTTGGAGGGCTCTTGGGCCGTCTTGGAGGCCATCTTGAGCGTATTGGGTGCCTCTTGGGCCGTGGGCCTCTTGGGCGATCTTTGAGGGCCTCTTGGGCCGTCTCGGGCCGTCGGAAGGCCGAAAAAAAGCAAATGCCACAATCCTTCAAAAACTCGTTTGGGGGGCCTCTCTGGGCCGACTTGGGGCCCTCTTGGAATGCTCCAGGGCCGTCTTGGAGGCCATCTTGGGCGTCTTAAAGGCCTCCTGGGCCGTCTTGGGGGCCTCTTGCGGCCGTCTTGGGGGCCTCTTGGCCCGTTCTGGGGCCATCTTGGAGGCCTCTTGGGCGATCTTTGGGCGATCTTTGGGGGCTCTTGGGCCGTCTCGGGCCGCCGGAAGGCCGAAAAAAAACAAATGTCAAAATCTTCCAAAAACCTTAAGAAATCAGTGTTGTTTTACCTTCTCTGGCCTTCCTGGAGGCCCTCTTGGAGGCCTCTTGGGCCGTCTTGGGCCAGCTTCGAGCCAACTTCGGCCATCTTGGTGGGTTCCTGGCCCGTCTGACGCCGTCGGGAGCCGTCTTGGGGGCCTCTCTGAACCGGCTTGGGGCGCTTTGGGGCCGTCTTGAAGGCCATCTTGGGCGTTTTGGAGGCTTCTTGGCCCGTCTTGGGGCCCTCTTGGGGCCGTCTTGGGGGCCTCTTGGGCCGTCATGGGGACATCTTGGAGGCCTCGTAGGTGCTCTGGGGGCGATCTTGGGGGCTTCTTGGGCCGTCTTGGACAGCGGGAAAGCTTAAAAGAAGCATATGTCAAAATCATTTTACAACTAATGGAAAATCAATGATGTTGGTCTCTTCGGGCTCTCCTGGGGGACCTCTTGGCACCCTCTTGGGCCATCTTGAGGCCATCTTGGAGCCATCTTGGCCCGTTTTGAGGCTTCCTGGACGATTTAGAAGGCATCTTGGAACCTCTTGGGCCGTCTTGGAGGCCATCTTGGACCATCTTGGGCGAACTTGGAGGCCATCTTGGGCCAACGTGGGGCAACAAAGGCATCGACGGATGCGTTTTGAGATCCTTCCCGGGACCCCAGCGGGACGCGCCAGAGCCCCAGTGGGAGTTCTGTTGGAAAAAAAACCAAACCAAAACCGAAATCCTCTAGCACGCCAGGCACCCCTGCGATGAATCGACAGGGGGCGGCGGATCCTAGTGGCCTGCGGCAAATCCCGCCACCGTGTCTGGGTTGTGGGTCTGAGGCCTCTTGTATATGTGTTGGGGTGTCGTAGAGAGCCTCTCGGGGGCCTCTTGGAGGCGGTTTCGGCGCCTCTTGGGGGCCTCTTGGGGCCTCGTGGGGAATATGTTGGGCCTCTTGGAGGCATCTTTGGCGCGTCTTGGGCGCCTCTTGGGGCGTCTTGGGGCCTTCTGGGGGCTTTTCGGAGCGTCTCTTGGGCCATCTTGGAGCCGTCTTGGGGCCCTCTGGGAGGCGTCTTGGGCTGTCTTGGGGCGGCCGTGGGAGCCTCTTGAGCCATCTTGGAGAGTCGGGAAGCCGAAAATGCGAGAACCCCAAATTCCTTCAAAAACGTGTTTTGTAAAATCAACGATGTTGGCCTCTTGGGGCTCTCTCGAGAGGCCTCTCGGAGCGCTCTTGGGGCATCTTGGGGCCCTCCTGGGCCGTCTTGGAGCCATCCTGGGGCACCATGGAGCACTCTTGACCTCGGCAATACGACTACGGTGTAATTTGCTGGGGCTGATGGCCACGTGGACGCCTATAATGAATCATTTACGATGGTTTGTTGCCTCGGGGGCGCAAGAATTGATCCATTTGCAAGGGGGTGTGGCCTCGGGGACGCGAATATTGCGTAATGTACAACGGATTCTGGCTTCGGGGACGCGATCATCAATTAATGTACGGAGGTTTGTTGTCTCGGGGGCGCAAACATGGCGTAATGTGGAAGGGTTCATGGCCTCGGGACGCGAACATGGTGGAATGTACAAGGGTTTGTTGCCTCGGGGACGCAACCATCGCGTAATCTGCGAAGGGTCACTGGCCTTGGGAGCGCGAACATTGTATAGTTTACGAGGGATCGTGGCCTTGGGGACGCAATTGTGGCGTAATCTACGTGGGACGCGAATGTAGAGTAATTTGCAGGAGATCGCGGCCTCGGGGGCGCGAATACGGCATAGTTTACGAGGGATCGTGGCTTCGGGTACCCGAATGTGGTGCAAGTTACTAGGGATCGTGGCTTCGGGGACACGAATACAAAGTAATGTACTAAGGATCGTGGCCTCGGGGGCGCGAACGCGGTGAAATTTACAAAAGATCGTGACCTCGGGAGCGCAATTTACAAAGGATCGTGGCCTCGAGGGCGCGAATACAGTGTAAATTACAAAGGATCATTGCGTCGGGAACGCGAATCCCATGCATTTTTGCATGCCCCACGGCCCCGAAGGAATTCAGACAACGCGATTCGGGCAGGGCAACCGGGTGCTTTTCGGCTCCCCTTCATCGCGCGGACTTCCATAGTTTGCAGCAGGAGGCTGATTGCAGGATTGTAACAGTGGAGACTTGAAACTGCAACTGGCGCAGGGCACTGCGAGCATGACCCTCGCAGCCTGATGGCCTCACAAGGGGGCCAGCAGATTTCTCATTCTCTCTCTCTCTCTCTGTCTCTCTCTCTCTCTCTCTCTCTCTCTCTATATATATCTCTCTCTCTATCTATCTCTCCCTCTCTATCTCTCTCTCTCTCTCTCTCTCTCTCTCTCTCTATATATATATATATATCCCTCTCTATCTCTCTCTCTCTCTGTCCCTCTCCCTCTTTCTCTGTTTGGGCGCTGCTCTCCGAGAAGACAGCGAAGACAGGAGGCACATCCAGGACGTGGGGACATGCCAGCGCAATAGGCCGTCGCAAGAAAAACAAAGCATTTGGATACGTGTGCGATCGTCCGAAACGCGTAGCTGTTCATTGTTGTCTTTGGCGTTGTCGACCAGACCCTCTCTCGCAACCCTGCTGGACAAAGCAACGCGGTCGTGTCTGGGCTGGTCGTCCTTTGTCGTTGTCGCGTCGGGGCCGGTGGGCAGTGACGGGGATACGGCCGACGACGACTCGCGAGTGCCTTCGTCCTCCTCGCAGTGGTCCTGATCTGCCCGAGACGGGTCTCCTTCCCAACAGGAGTCCTCAGCGTCCGCGGCGTCCTCGGGCGCATCGCTGCCAACATCTCCCCCGTCGTAGAGGGACCTTGTGCTGGCCGTGCCTCGATGGGGCAGTTCGGTGAGCCACCGCCGTCCTGGCCGCTCCTGGCTCGCAAGTCCCACGGGTCTCCCGTCCAAAGCGTCGAACGGGCCAGGTGGCCAGAGCGTCGCGAAGGTCCAGCTGATCTCGCGCTTTTTGTTTGGAGCTTCCCAGCGAGACGCGCGCAGGAGTAGCAAAGTTCTGCACGAGGCCCTGGCACGGTACGCGGTTGTGCGGCAGCCAACAACCGCAGCTAGCGTAGTTGCCAGGGTTTGCGATGCCGTGCAACGGCGTGACCTCATGTGCCTCATCGGTGGGGCGGCACCCTCTGGCAAGGCGTAGTACTCGCCGTTGGTATCTCCGCCCTGCCCGCATCCAAAGAAGCTGCGTCCGTCCTTGATCGTCTCTCGGTGACTGTAGACTTCCGCAGGATGCTCTTCAACAAACGCATGCAACTTTTGGAAAGCGAATACGCACCACTCTCATAACCAGGACTCCGAGCGTAGTCGCATCTGAATACAAGTGTAGCGCCCGTTGAATGTTTCTATGCTCCTGAATACCCGTACGATCTGGTATGGGTGGTGTGCCGCCTTCGGTCTGCGGGGCATCTTCGCGCTCTTGCCTCAAGGACCAGTACCATGGGAGGCAGAGGACGTTAGTTCTGCCATCATAGTAAGGGTGCCGGCTGCCGCCACAAATCCGTCCCTGCCATTGCTCCTGGCACTGACCGTGGCAGACCCCGCACTCCCGCGCGAGAATGATCTCGCCTTCCACCGTCACGTCCACGCAAACCCATTCTTCATGATTAATGGGGTACACTTGACGGGCGTGTGGGTCACAGTGCCGGTGCGCGTTCACATCATGTGTGGAACCATGATACGAGCAGGCGTAGTGCATTGTCTTTTCGCAAAGGCCGCATTCAAAGACATGCTGTCGTTGTAAGCAAGTCGGATCGATTGGGGATTCGTTCCCCGCCAGGGGGTCTGCCATCGCATCAGCTTCGCTGTTGGGGTGTTCCTCCGACAGGACGGAAGCAGCATCAGAGAAAGAGGAGCAGGTCCGTCGTCTCGAAAGTCATCTTCAGCCTGAGAGAGCGAGCTGTCTCGGCCCCTGTCGTCTGCGCTTACAGCGCCTTCGTCGTCACCCTCCATGCCACCCTAACTCTGGTGGGCAACGAAGCCTAGCTCCTGGCTGGGCAGCCACCTACGGGAGCTAACGTGTTTACGAAGGCGTTGGCCCTTGAGCCCGGATCCCAGGGGGAGGAACACCCACAGGTGACGGCTTCAAACAAAATGCTACGGACCCCCACACAACACACATACAAACATTTTGTTGGCGTTGTGGCCCGGCGCGCAGCGACAGGGCGTAGAAGGTCGAAAAGCAGCAGCCGCGCGCACACGTCTAAGCTGGCCCGAGCCCTCAGAGACCATTTAGGGTCTCGCAGCCGCCGACAGCCATGACCATCCGGGCATGGATGGCAGGGGGGGTCGGTGAAAGGACGAGACTACGGTGAGGTGGAAGGTGCCATAAGCCAACCAGGACTGGAAGGCGGGGGGAGCGAGCAAGCAGGGTGGAGCCACAGGGAGACCGAGACCGACCTGAGAGGCAGGGCGGAGCAGCGAAAGGACACGACTACGGCGAGGTGGCAGAGCGGGAAGGCGGGGGGCGACGGAGCCGAGCGGAGGGGAACGGAGGCCGAGGCCGAGGCCGGCCAGGCAGCAGAGGCGGCGCCGAGCCGCACGGGAGCCGCAGGCCGCAGAGCCGCGAGGGCCGGCGAGGCCGGCACGCCGGAAGCAGCGGCGGCCAGGGAGGCTGCCCGCGCAGGACGGGCGGGGCGCCCGCCCCCCGGGGCGGCGGCGAGGCGGCCAGGGGTCGACGAGGCCGCGGCGACGCGAGGCACGGCCGCCGCACGCACGGAGCGGGGGCAGGAGGCCCAGGGCGCGGCAGGGAGCGCCAGGGAGCGCCAGGGGGCCCCCAGGGGGAGGAGGGCCAGGGGCAGCTCCTCCTCCCCCTCCTCCTCCTCCTCCTCCCCCTCCTCCTCCTCCTCCTCCCCCTCCTCCTCCTCCTCCTCCTCCTCCTCCTCCTCCTCCTCCTCCTCCTCCTCCTCCTCAGCGCCGGCCCGGGCGGGGCCCGAGGAGGGAGGCGGGAGCGCGCGCGGGGGTCCGCCACGAGGCGGCCCGGCCGATGCCAAAAGCAGAGGGTCCGGAGCTGGGGAGAGCGGAGCGCACGCGCGCCTCCCGAGAGGGAGGTGAGGTCCAGCCCGTTCACCAAAGCCTTGACGCTCGCACACCCTCCCGCGGGGGAGGGGGGCCAGCCAGCGATGACAGGGGCCGCGGGAGGCCGCCAGGGGGGATGACCCGCCAGGGCCAGCGAGGGGCAGCCCCAGGAGGGTTCTTTTTGCCAAAGCAATCCTTGCGGCCATGCTTGGTTAATATATATCATCTGGTGTGATGTGGTCTGATCACAACGAAAACTGCCAGGACACTAGGTTCAGTCGGCTCGGTTCCTGGGTTTGTCTGGTAGCCTTGAGCCGGCTCGGAAGATAACATACAAATCACAAATGAAATTGGAAAACGCGTAGGAGTGTCTGAAAAGCTCGAGCACGGCTGCTGGTCCAGCCGGGCATGACAAGGAGGAGCAGGAGGGGGCGAAGGCGCAAGAAGAGTGCCTGGGCACGCGGGTACAGCTTTGGACGAAGTGAAGTCCTGAATTGGGTGGGGGCGAAGCAGAGCCAAGCCCCCGGGGGCCCACGGGGCCCGAAGAGGAAGGGGAGGGGGGGAGGGAGGGCAGAGACCAGAGAATCGCCGCCCAGGCGTCAACTTGCCAACCTGGCTCGTCCGAACGGCGCCCAGTTCACGATTACATGATGCCCCTGGGCGTCCGGTGGCACGTGGCTTGCCACTCTGTCTAAGACCAAGTTGCACACCGAGTCCACACCCGTATTGAACTCACGGTACACATGGTCTATGCGCACAAGCAACGCCAAGGCGCGCTCGCAGGCTGGACGCAGCCCAATGCACGCACATCTCCGCTCGTGTCTCAACTGCCGGGCCACCGACAGAGAATCCAGCAAAAAGCGCATTCTCGGGGCAGGATTCTCGACAGCATGCTCAACTGAAAGCAACACCCCTGCATACTCAGCCTCGTTGTTCGTTACGTCTCCGAGGAACGTGCCACAACATGCAACTACGCGTCTCTAACCTGCGTGAAAACGCACGCTGCCGCAAGAGGATTGGCGCTGCCCCGTTGCCCCCTGCTGACGAGCGGCCTCGTCTGAGGCATAGATCGTCCACCCGGGCTCAAAAGTAGGCGCGACCCTCGCTCTAAATCGGCGCCTTTCCGAACGCGTTAGCTCCTGAGGGCTGCCCGCCAGCCACGGGTCTTCACTTAGGCGCCGCACGTGGCGAAGCATATCTTCATGTGAGAAGAACACGTGGCCTTGCAAGAGTCACCGACGTAGTCGCGCGATGGCGCTTGTAATCGCCAGCACCTGCTGGAGACCGGAACCTCCGCCAGGGTGCTCCTGGAGCCACAATTGCGGGATTGTCAACCGGGGCAAGGGGCGGTGCGACACGACACCCCAATGGGAGCGCACGGAGGGCGGAAGTCCCGAACAGAGCCAGTCGAGGAGACGCCGAGGGGGTGTGGAGAGCACGGGCGGGGGCGCAGTTGCTCAGTGCTTGCGCCCTGGAGGCGAAACAGAGCGCGCGTATGCCGAGCTTCGCGTCCCACGCCCCACTTCGCGGCACGAAATTACACCGCCGCAGGCAACGCCCACCAGGTCACCCTCGCTTCCGGGAGTTGTGCTGGTGGACCTGTCGCGAGGCAGGCCTCTTCGGCCGCCCTCGATGGAGGGTGCGTGCCCCGAGGGGGCCTCGCGAGGGGAGGGGGGGGCAACAACCAGCGCCGCGGGGTGGAGGGAGTCGAAGAACTCCTCGAGCTCCGCTGCCGAGTAGGCGCAGGGCGACGGGATCGTGGTGTCGGCGATGCTGTGTACACCTTTGGGGTGGGAGAGCATCCACAATCGCCAGCCAGCTTTGGTGATGCGGTCAGAGGTATTGCTGCGCTGACACGGGAGAATGATTTGTTTGGCCATGTAGCGCTGCACCTGGGCGCCGCCAGACTCGCCTCCAGGGCCCAAGGCGGGGGCAGGCAGGCCAGGCGCAAGGCGTGCGAGGGGAAGCAGAGAGGGCGTGCACGGGGGGGGTCACTGCCGTGAGGGCGGCCGCTGGGCGCAGCACGAGAGCTGGCAGAAGCACCCCACGGAGCAGGAGTGGAGGTCCCAGGCGCGCCGCCAGAGCAGCCGCTGGAACTGGCAGCCGGGGCGACCCCGTGCAGCGCAGCAAGGCAAAGCGAGGGGGGCGGCGGGCGAGGAGGCAGGGTGCAGGGCGAAGGCTCAGACCCGCCAACGGGAGGGCGGCGGTCCGGAAGGGCCTGCCGGGCCACGCACGCCAGCCGGAGGACGGGGTGCGCGCGGCCCTGGCGGGGGGGCCGCCAGGGGGGTCCCTCAGCGTTGGCCGTGGAGGGCCCACCCCGAGTGCCGGGGCTACCGAGCTGCCGAGCGCCGACGGCGTCGCGCGGGCAGCCACGCGGCCCCCAGGGAGCCCGGACAGCCTCGTCCGGAGCGGTGGCGGAGGAGCGACCGCGCTGGGGGGCGGGGCGCTGGGCGGCCCCAGAGGATCCCACGGGGATGGGGAAGCGCGCAGAGACGGGAGGATGAGGCCGCGATGACCTGCCGACCTGCCGCGGGCGGCAGGCGAGGACGTCGCGGTCCTTGACCCGATGGGACCGGGCCTGCGCGCAGGTGCGGCAGGAGGGAGCGATGGCCCCCCATTGGGGAGACTTGTACGCCCTCCGATTGCCCATGAGGTCCGACGCGAGGGTGCGCTTCGCTTCGTGGTCTTGACTGCGCCAGCGTTGAAACTTGTCCTGGTCGAGGCCTTCGATGAAGGCCTCCAGGTACCGAGGCTCCACAAGGTTGGGGTCGATCTGCAAGATGGGCTTCCCCCGCGCTGAGGTGTAGCTGATGAAATCCTTACAAGCGACGCAGAGAGAGCCCAGGACGCTCCGCATCTCGCCGATCCGCGTGACGAGGTGGGGGGGCCTGGCGGGGTGCGCATCATACCCGTCTGGGAGGCCAGGGGCAGAGAGGTGCGTGGCGGCGTTCCTCTTGCAGCAGAAGGCACGGCCGAGAAAGGTGCGGAGGATGTCAGTGGAGTGGGCGTTGGGACCAAGGGGAGGGAAAACCAAGCATATGACACGCCTTGGTACCCCAACATGTGGAGGTCGGCGGATCCTTGGATGGATTATTTAATCGCTTCGCTCATTCCGCCGGCCCTGGAGCGCTATTTGGGGCCTCTTGGGGCCGTCTTGGGGGCTTCTTGGGAGCGTCTTGGGGCTCCTTGGCGGCGTATTGGGCTCCCCTGGGGTCTCTTGGGGGCCCCTTGGGGCGGGAGGGGAGGTAGTCGTTGGCAGCCCCCCCCTCGGAGGCCACGATCCTCGTGAGGGGTGGCGAAAAATAGCTTCCCCCCTGGGGATCGCCCGGGGGTCAGCCGGGGATCGGCCGGGGTATTTTTCGTCTGGGGCCCCCCAGGGGCCGCCCCGCGCATGCGAACTAGAAATATTGTTAAGTAGTTACCGGAGATCTTAGCACGCCTCTGGCCCGTTGGGCCGGCGAATACCACACAGAGCCATAATTACGCTTGGTGTTTCCGCATGGCTACGCCAAGGCAGGCACGCCTCGAAGCTGCATCGAATGCCAGTAGGAGCGCATGTGGTGTGCATATGTGTTGGTATTGACCTCGTGTGCTGGTTGAGGCAGATGCATTGGAAGTCCCACGTTCAACCAGACGATATGCCACAGTATGACACGACCTTGTCAGATTGGCGGGATGCGAACTCATTGCTTCGATTGCAATCACCTGTTGCGTATTTGTCGTGATCGTTTTACGCCTGTATTTGTTTGAAGGCTATGGCGATGAAGTGGACCACAGCACCAGGGTGCGGTGTGGTTGGGGTGCCCACACAAAGCGCGTCTATACGTCGCGAGTAATGGGCCCATGAATGATGCCGAGATACCCCATTCCATGATCACCATAGTCCCCCTGGACCGCGGGACGCTATACGTTGCCAGTTTTCCCCGACTATCTTGTTTTGAATTGGCTGTTTGGCTTTAGTTCGCAGCGCCCCGCGTTCCATTCCTTCCTTCCTCCGCCTCATGCCTGTGCCCTCCGCACGCCCATGCCGGTACATCTCTCATACGCGTCGTTTCCTACAGGGAGCTCTACCGACGCCCCCAGGAGGTGGTACCGCATGGCGTCCCCCAGCCCGTTTCGGTACACCCCTCACACGTTTCGTGGCCCCATCAGGTGCTCCGCCGAAGTCCCTACGGGGTGGTACCGCATTGCGTCCCCCCTAGAAGTTCGGCACACCTCTGACACGTTTCGTTGCCCCATAGGAAGCTCCACCGAAACGCCCAGTTGGTGGTACCGCATGGCGTTCCCCTGACCATTTCGGCACCCCTCACACGCTTCGTGGCATCATGGGAGGCTCCACCGAAGCCCATAGCGTCCCCTAGTCCATTTCGGCACAGCACTCACACGATTCGTGGCCCCATAGGGAGCTCCACCGAAGCCTGCAGGGGGTGGTACCGCGTTGCTTCACCCGTCTGACATCGTCGGAGGCTTTCTTGGGCCGCATTGGGTCCCTCTTGGGGCGTTGTGGGGTCGTTTTGGAGGTCTCCTGGGTTGTGGTCCCTCTTGAATCCGTTCTGGATCGTCTTGGAGCCTTCTTCGTGGGCCTCTGGGGCGGTCTTGTCGTCATCTGGGGGCCTATTGCGCCGTCCTTGGCTGTGAGAAGCCCAACTTGGCGAGAACGCCAAAATTCGTCATCCGCTTTTTCTGAAAATCACAGGTTTCAATGTTTGGAGCCCGTCTGGAGGGCATGAACCATCTCGGGCAGTATTGAGGTCATATTGTGCCGTCTTGAGGCCACATTTTACCGCTTTGATGCCCTATTGGAACAGCCTAGGGCCGTCTGGGCCCGAAAAGGCCCCCACGAGTTGTTGTGAGTTGTGGGGGTTAGTTGGGCTGGTGCGGATACGCGAGCCCCACCTCAACCCCCCGCTTTGCGAGAACATGCCTTATGCTGTCCTGCCGTTATTATTCCAACCCTCCGAGCTTTCTACCTAGTCAAGGCCACTTGGGGCTCCTGAATGTAGATTGTGCGTATCCTCAACAGCCCCTCCCAGAACGATGCTTGTGCGAGATGTCGAGAGAAGGGAAACTACGAACCATGTATTAGAATAAAGGTGCCAACAACGTTCAATTTGGATACCTGCTGAAGGCTTCTTGGGAAGCATCCGAGTTTACAAAGGTGACAGTTTCCATTAGTACTGCCCCCCTAGAGCTCGAAGCATTGCTTCATGGTGCCCTATTGAGGCGATCTTGCTCGTGGCACCTCTTTGGGGCTTCTTGGGCAATGTTGGGGCCTCCCCGGGGCCTCAGAAGCTGATCGGATGCGAGAAGACGAGAATACGCAAGTCATTAGAAAGCATTATATGATGAAAGATGTTGGTTTCTTGATTGCATCCATGGAGGGCTCCGAGGCCGCGTGGGGCCATATTGGAGCATATTGGACGTGTCAGGGTCAATGTTGAGTCAACTAAGACTAACGCGCCCAATCTCGGTGGCTACCCGAAGGCATCTGGGGCGATATTGCAACCACGTTGGCCCATCAGCCCCACTATAATTTTTCCGAGAGCTTCAAATCCTTCAAAAATCTCTACGGCCAAATGATGCTGCTAATACAAAAGAGGGAATCATTGTCTAGGCTTCCTGGAGCTCGACATAATTGACTCTCCTTGGGGCGCTACTGGGTCGCTGTTTGGGCTATTTGGGGCGCGCTTGAGGCCATACTGAAGCTTCGCACGGCCATTGGAAGCGAAAAGGATAGAACATAAGCATCAGTGATAAGTGTTACGCTTTTCAGTGCTGCGTTATTGGGAGGTTCCGTGGCCTCTTGGTGTCATATGGGCTCGACCTGAGGGCCTATTGCAGGCATGCTGGAGCCAACTTTGATCCATATTCGAAAATAGCGTGCCATCTTGGAAGAAATATTGGGGTACATCGGGCCATACTGGGGCCATCCAGGGCCATCCGGGTCGTTGTGATTGCCACACGCTCCCCCCCCCTCGGCCAGACCCGGGGAACGTCGTAAAGGGAGGGGTAAACACTTGCCCGAAGAGGAAGTTGAAGGACCCACGACCCCGGTAATGCAATCAAGTCGAAGAACATGTTGTCAGATTGCTCTGGCGACGCCTCCTTGTGTGAGAGTGTCTCAGGCGGGAGCCATGCTCTTAAAGGTACGTCTAATTCGGGAGCTCATTGGACATGTTTTTTTCTCCTGAGGATGTCTGCAGCGAAACGCCACACCACATCAAGTTCGATAACCAACACCCGAGTTCAAAGTTTCAAATGTCTGAGGACTTCCCATGCGTAAGCTTCATGTTTGAGAACCAACGACGTAACTCCTCCAACATCCCCATTGTGAGAGGATATCTGAAGCGAAACGCCCCCCACTCCATGTTGAATATGCGATGCCCGATTTCCAACAGATCGTTCTTCTGAGGATGTCCAAGTCGGAAGCCCCGCTTTTGACAACCAATATCGTAGGTCACTTCCTCCGACATCCCCATGCTGTGAGGATGTCTCAGACGCAACGACCCCCCAGACTACGTTGGAGATCCGAAGTCTGATTTTTCTACATTTCAAGTGTCTGAGGATGTCTCAGGCGAAAGCTTCATTTGTCATAGCCAACGTCTTAAAACAACGCATCCAGCATCCCCACTGGCCGAGGATATCTCAGGCGCGAGGCCCCCCCCACCCACTCCATGTTGGATCTCCGACGTCTGATTTCCAGCATGTCAACTGTCTGAGGGCATCTACGGCGAAAGCCTCACTATTGAAAACCAGCGTGGCGAAGACAATTGACGTTTCGCGTATCCCTTGCGCGTCCGTAGCCTCTGGCTCAAGTACGAAACCGTCGCCCTGCGGCTTCGTGCTTGTCTGCTGCCGAGGGGCTGGCCCGAGGCGGGCGCGCCTGCAGCAGGCTTTCTTTCCTCTCGCGCGATCCCCACGGTGAGCCCTCGCGCGGCCGTGGGTCTCTGTGTCGCAAGCCTCGCTTTGATGTCGCTGTCGGCGCGCACGGCTTGCCGGCGGCAGCTGCGGCGGGCGGCGGCCGCTCGCCGAGCTGGCACCGCCGGCGCGGCTGCCGTGGCCGCCGCGGCGCCGCCGCCTGGCCTGCCGCTGCACTTGGCTGCCGCCTGCGCCGCCCCCGCCGCGGCGGCCGGCTGCTCGGCCGGGGCCGCCGCCGCGGCCGCCGCCGCGGCCCCTGCTGACAGCGCGGCCGCGCGGCCCGCCGCGGCCGCCGCCGAGGCTGCCACCCCCTGCTGGCTGCCTGGCTGCGCGGCCCGCCGCGGGCCGCCCTCTGCTGCGGCTTGTGCCGCCGGCGCTGCCGCCCCCGCGGTCGCCGCGGCCGGCGCCGCCGCGGCGCCGCCGCCTCGGCCGCGGCGGCGGCCGCCGCGGCCGCCCTCTGCGGCCGCCGGGCGCCGCCGGCGCCGCTGGCGGCCCCTGCGACGGCGGCGCCGTCGGCTTCGCGGGCGCCGCCGCCGCCTGTGGCGCCGCGGGCGCCGCCGACGCCGCTGGCGCCGCAGGCGCCGCTGGCGCCGGGCGCGGCGCTGGCGCCGCCGCCGCCGGCGAGGCCGCTGGCTCCGCGGGCGCCGCCGGCGCCGCGGGCGCCGGTGGGGCCTGCTCCGCGGGCTCGGCGGCCGGTGCCGCCGCCGCCGCCCCTGCGGCCGCCAGCGCCGCGGCGGCCGCCGCCGCCGCCGCCGCCGCCGCGGCCGTGGCGGAGGCGGCCGCCGCTGCGGCCGCGGGCATTGCGGCCGGCGCCGCGGCCGCCGTGGCCCGCGCCGCCGCGCTTGGGCCCGCCGCGGTTGGCGCCGCCGCGGCCGCGCCGCTGCTGCACGAACTGGCCCCCAGCGGGCAGACGCACCAGCAGGGCAGCAGCGGCAGCAACAGCAGCCGAAGCAGCTGCAGCAGCACCAGCCTCAGGGGACCAGGAACTCAGAATTTCGAGGCGGCTCCAGCCGTGGTGACCAGAGTTTCGAAGGCGGCTCCTGGACCTGGGGACCTGAATTTCGAGGCGGCTCCAGCCGTGGTGACCAGGGCGACTGACGACTATCTGGAGGATTCCTTCACTGGAAGTGCAGCCTTCAGCTGCCCCCTGGGTCGTTATCGTGCAGCGCAGCCAGCATTTCAGGCAGATCCAGTCCCCAGCATGCCGATCAATCCCACTTCGGATTCGCCGATTCATCCCGCGCTTCCTGGCGACAGTGCGAGTAACAATTCGGCCTTCAGCCGAGGAGTAGCGGGGTCCCAAGCAGATGCCTGGCAGTGCAGAGTGAAAGGGCGACCTTCAGTCGCAAACCTGGTAATCCTGGCAGTCATGACGGCGCGCTCCCCCCACGCGCGGTTGGCGCTCAGCCCTGGGCGATGGAGACTGCGGCGGCGCGGCGGCGCCGACAAGGGCGCGCTGCGAATCAGCGCCGCCTGGACGCTGCTGCCGCGGCCGGCGGCCGCCCCCCTGGGCTCGCCAGCGCGGCCAACGCGGTCGGCGCTGCCAACGCGTCGGAGGCGCCCTCTCCCTTGGGCGCGTCCGCCGCCGTTTGCGCCGCCAACGCCGCTGGCAATGGCTGCCCCGCCGCGGCCTCCGCCGCCAGCGCCTTCTGGGGGGCCGACGTGGCTACGGCGGCCCACGCGCGCGCACCAGCCAGGGCCGCGGACGCAGCCGACGCCTTCGGGCGAGTTGGCGCCGCCCGTGCCCGGCGGCCCGCGCCCCGCGCCGCCTTCGCCGCCGACGTTGCTGACGCCCCAAGCGTCCGCGCAGTCGGCGCCAGTGCTACGCCCGACGCAGCCGCCGCCGCCGCCGCGTGTGCCTGCGCCGCTGCCGCCGCAAAGGCTGCGCAAGCCTCCCTCTGGACGGCCGTCGCGGCCCTGGCCCGGGCTGCTGGGCGCGCGGCGGACGCCGTCGCGAGCGCGCTCCCTGGACGCAGAACCGACCCGCTTGAAGACAATCGCAAATCTGAGGTTGACGATTGCTGCAAATCTGGAGGTGGCGCTTCGCCTGAAGACAGTCGCCAACCAGCGGCCGTTAGCTGCATCAGTCGCCAGGGGGAGTTACAGACAGAGCACGCGGTGGTCAGCCGCAGCGGGTCGGTTCTTCCCCTCGTCAGAGACAGGCAGACAGGCGCTCCTACAGCTCTTCATTCCTATCAGCGCCCCAGGCACAGAGTCTTGGTGGAGGCCGAATACGCCCCCGACAGCGCGCCCATTCCTAGTAACAGCGTCACGGTGACAGGCGGTGGCTCCGCGGAGGGCGCGCCTGCGGTCGGAGACCGGCCTCCTCCCGACATCAGGTCCACGACGCCTTCCCGAGCGGTGGGTGGAGGGTATCTCGAGCCTCCTCGCAGCATAGAAAATCAGGAGTTCACACTGGAACGCGCGGCCTTCAGCTGCAGCAGTCCCCTGGGAGTGCTACGGACCGAACAGGTGGTCGTCAGCCACAGCGCGCCGGTGCCTTCCCCTCCAGGAAATGACCAAGCAGGAGTTCCTACAGCCCCTCGCTCCTATCAGCGCCCCGGGGGCGGTCTCGTTGTTGACGCGGAAGATGCGGCCGAAATTCCGCCCCCCTTTGGCAACAGTATCGTGGCGACAGGTGGGGATGCCGCAGAGGGCGCGCCTGCGCTCGGAGACCGGCCTCCCCCCGAAGGGAGGTCCACGACGCCTCCCCGAGCGGATGATGGAGGATATCTCGAGCCTCCTCGCAGCATAGAGAGTCAGGAGTTCACACTGGAACGTGCGGCCTTCAGCTGCAGTAGTCCCTTGGGAGAGCTACAGACCGAACAGGCGGTTGTCGGCCACAGCGCGCCGGTGCCTTCCCGCCCAGGAGACAACCAAGCAGGCGTTCCTACAACCCCTCACTCCCATCAGCGTCCCGGGGGCGGTCTCGTTGTGGAGGCGGAAGATGCGGCCGAAATTGCGCCCCCCTCTGGCAGCAGAGTCGTGGCGACAGTCGGGAATGCCGCAGAGGGCGCGCCCGCGCTCGGAGACTGGCCTGCTCCCGAAAGGAGGTCCACGACGCCTCCCCGAGCGGATGATGGAGGATATCTCGAGCCTCCTCGCAGCATAGAGAGTCAGGAGTTCACACTGGAACGTGCGGCCTTCAGCTGCAGTAGCCCCCTGGGAGAGCTACAAACCGAACAGGTGGTCGTCAGCCACAGCGCGCCGGTGCCTTCCCGCCCAGGAGACAACCAAGCAGGCGTTCCCACAGCCCCTCACTCCTATCAGCGTTCTGGGGGCGGTCTCGTTGTTGAGGCTCAAGCGGCTGTGGCTCAAGCTGTTGTGGCGCGAGCTCAAGCTATCACATTGCCAGTCGCCCGGGCTGTCGGCCACCACCTCATATCCCATTGCTCCCCCCCTGGCAACAGTATCGTGGCGACAGGTGGGAGTGCTGCCGAGGGAGCGCCCGCGGTCGGAGACCAGCCTCCCTCCGAGAAGAGGTCCACGACGCCTCCCCGAGCGGATGGTGGAGGATATCTCGAGCCCCCTCGCAACATCGAGGGTCAGGAGTTCACACTGGAACGTGCGGCCTTCAGCTGCAGCAGTCCCCTGGGAGTGCTACGGCCCGAACAGGTGGTCGTCAGCCACAGCGCGCCGGTGCCTTCCCCTCCAAGAAATGACCAAGCAGGCGCTCCTACAACCCCTCACTCCTATCAGCGTCCCGGGGGCGGTCTCGTTGCTGAGGCGGAAGATGCGGCCGAAATTGCGTGCCCCCCTGGCAACAGCATCGTGGCGACAGTCGGGCATGCCGCAGAGGGCGCGCCTGCGCTCGGAGACCGGCCTGCTCCCGAAGGTCCACGACGCCTCCCCGAGCGGATGATGGAGGATATCTCGAGCCTCCTCGCAGCATAGAGAGTCAGGAGTTCACACAGGAACGCGCGGCCTTCAGCTGCAGTAGTCCCCTGGGAGAGCCACAAACCGAACAGGCGGTCGTCAGCCACAGTGCGCTGGCGCCTTCCCGTCCAGGAGACAACCAAGCAGGCGTTCCTACAGCCCCTCAATCCACGATGTGGCCGAAATCGCGCCCCCCCCTGGCAACAGTATCGTGGCGACAGTCGGGTATGCCGCAGAGGGCGCGCGTGCGCTCGGAGACCGGCCTCCTCCCGAATGGAGGTCCACGACGCCTCCCCGAGCGGATGATGGAGGATATCTCGAGCTTCCTCGCAGCATAGAGAGTCAGGAGTTCACACTGGAACGCGCGGCCTTCAGCTGCAGTAGTCCCCTGGGAGAGCTACAGACCGAACAGGCGGTCGTCAGCCACGGCGCGCCGGTGCCTCCCCCTCCAGGAGACAACCAAGCAGGCGTTCCTACAACCCCTCACTCCTATCAGCGCCCTGGGGGCGGCCTCGTTGTTGAGGCGGAAGATGTGGCCGAAATTGCGCCCCCTCACTCCTACCAGCGCCCTGGGAGCAGAGTCTTGGCAGACGCCGAGTATGCGCCCGAAAGGGCGCACTCTCCTGGCAACAGCATCGCGACGACAGTTCAGAATGCAGCGGACGGCACTGCGGAAATCGGATACATTCCGCGCGCAACAGACAGGAGGTCGCAAATCCAAACGCGGCCGTCAGTTGTTACAGTTTTCGCGTCGTGGGAGTGCACGAAAGTGTGACTGACAGCGGCCCTGGGCGCTCACGATTGGAGGTTCGCTTGACTCCTGGAGGTGCGTGCGGGCCACAGACGGGCGCGTGTTTGCGATCGGCACAGACCCTCCAGCCAGTGCCTCCGAGGCCATCCCCGTGGCCGACGGCCGATACGGAGCCCATTACTTGCAAAGCCTGGGGCTGTCGATACATCTGGTTGGCGGCGAGACCCAACAACGCCCCGCTGCGACTCCGCCCGCCGCCGCCCCTGGCACTCTCGAAGACCCCTCGCTGGGGAACCACGAACATGCCTTGCAGAGGCAGGACGTCGAGGCCATCCGCCAGCTTGTCGAGAGAAGTCCCTTCGCGCCACTTCGCCCTCGTTCCCCTGTCAGCGAATCCGCCCGAACGGACAGCGAACTGCAGCCACTCCCTCCCGAAGGCCGGGCCACGCTGAGGAAGGCGACTCCCGCCCTGGCGAAAGAAACGGTGTCTGACAACGTGCCTGGGCCAGGTACGACCCGCAGCACTCCCACACATGGCGAAAGTCACGCTGCGACAGATGGGGGCGCGCTCGTGGACGAGGGCGGGCGCGGGTCTGAAGGCGAGCGCCAACGGGAGGGGCCTGCCCCCGCTTACCACAGTGCAGCGTTCCTCTCCACCCCAGCTGCTGGAGGCGACACGGCCTTTACCTGGCGGCCAACCGCGCGGCCCGCGCCAACCCGCAAGTCCCCGCCAGGTTTCCGTGCCCCAGTAGCCGCCGCGCCTCGCGAAGCCATAGACGATTCTGGCGGCGGGCCCAACCAGTCGGAACAGTCGCAGAGCAGCGAGCGCGAGCAGCATGCGGAGCAGGAGGCGGAAGAGCCCGATGAGCAGGAGCTGCCGGCCGCCCACGGGGAGGGCGCGGAAGTGGCGCCAGCACAGGAATGGGAGCATGGGCAAGAACAGGAACAGGCAACCACCCACCGCCACACTCCCCTGGCTGACACTACTTGCCCTGGCCCCTCCCTCCCTGGCAATGGCGCGAGCTCGAGCGCCGAGGAACAACCGCAGCGCGGCCGGAACGTTCCCCCAGCGCGTCTTCGCGGCAGCAGGTGGACGCCCTGCCTAGCCTCTGCGACTGGCGACCTTCCAGTCTCCCCGCCGCCCCTGGGCCGAAACCTGGCCCGTAGCGACGCCGACCGCGCCGGCGGGTCTGGGCGGCAGACGGCAGGCGGCGGACGCAGCAGCAGCAGCCGCAGAAGCAGCGGCAGGCGACGCGCCGAGGACCAGCCGCTGACCACCCCGCCCCTGGTAGCGGGCCCCGCCGCGCGTCACTGCCCAGACCCTTTAGATCCAGACACGGGACAGCAGCTATATAAAGCTAAGATCGGCGGCATCCAGTGGGACCCCCTCGGGGAGACACCTGGCGAGACGATAAAGCGGCTTCAGGTCACCCTGGGAGCGAGGTTCACAGGCGCCTGGCACGCGTTCGCCTCGCAGCACGCCATGCCTGGCAGCAAAGGCGCGCTCGACCCGCGGCGGCACGACCAGCAAACGCGCGTCAATTTCCTGTCCTCCTTCCGCAGCCACAACTGCGACGCGTGGGCCATGGACGACGCGCTGGACCTCGGCGTTGACTGGACGCAGTTGCGGCTTCGGTACCTGGGTGGAAGTGACGGCGCGGGCAGGGGGCGCCAGGCGGCGAAGGGCCACGCTGATCGCCGCGCACCCTGGAAGGACCAGAAGCAGTGGAAGGTCGTCACCTAAAGCCGCGGGCGCGCCCGCCCTTGTCTCACCCTAATTCATTATGCTTCTCCTGGGTGTGGCCGTGACCCGGCCTTCCAGCGGGCAGCCTTATGCAGCTTAGGTTCTGTACGGTCGCGACAGGGTCGGGCGTGGTCTATCCTACTTGGCTCCTGGCGTTGCCAACAGGTCCACAGGTGTCACAGGTGGCACACTTCGGATGACTGTTGGTCGTGCGTCGCATCCGCTGGCGCCGCCTTCATTGTCCCGGCGTCACCCGCCACTGGCTGCGCACGAGCACCCTGGGTACATCTTTGGCATTGGGTGTGGTCCATCCTGCTCGGTGGCATTGCTATGTATTCACAGGTCTTGCTATGCTATGCATGGACCACGGTGCACATGATTGCTCCTGGGGCGTAGGTTTACCTACCTTCGAGGGGTCATTATTCGATCTGTCGGTGTGCGACGCTTCGGCTGGCGCCTCTTCAGATTTCGCGCCATTTTGGCAGCGCGTGCCAGGTTTGGCTAATTTGGTGTTCCCTGGGTGTCCCTGGGCTTTGCAGCTCTGCCCTGGGTTCTGGTCTCCTCCGGGCCCGCCTCACCCTCGCCGCAGTTGCTGCTTGCTGCATCCGGCGCCGCCGCGGCCGCCTAGTCGCACGCGTGAGCCGTCGGTAATTGATTGCTGTCGCGGCCCGACCTATTTCGCCCGCCGCCGGCGCGTTCGCCTGCGCGCGGCTACCGCCCCCTGTCCGCCGCCTCGGAGCCGCCGACCAAAAAAAAAGTATCCCCTGCGCCTGTCCCCCCGCAGGAGGTGCCCGAGTCCGCCCACAGTGCGACCGTGGCCTCGGCACCCGTCGCTCTACGCTGGTTCCGCTCGGGGGCCATGGTTCGTGGTGCGCCGCTTGTTCGGGCACAGCGCCTCGCCGATTGGGCGTCCTCCGGACGCAGGATCTCGTCGTCAGTTGGTTCATCCTCGACGGCCCGCTCGCCCACGAGATGTGGTTACTCGGCATCGTTCCTGACGACTGCGGCGGGGTGCTGGTTCTGCATTCGGCGCATGCGCACCTGTCGCCGAGAAGAGTTTGTCGAGGGTGACGCTACTGCAATGTGGGCGCCATCGAACCCACCGTTAGTTGGGCCTGGGTGTCCTCGCCTTCTGAGCGGTGGTCGAGCCTGAGCCGTGGCGTAGTTTGCATGTGTCCGCCGCTTGTTAGCTGCACGCGTGCGGTCCCTCTTTCGGCCGTTGTAACATAGGCCTTGCTATTCGGCGTTTTCCTGACGGCGCGCGGCTCTTCCGCTTGCGCTCGCGAACAAAAAAGGATCCCCGCCAGCCGACCCAGAAAGGATGCCCAGGGGAGTTGAGGTGATCAGGGTAGTGGGGAGCATGCAGACGAACAAAGGGCGGGGGAAGCCGTCCGAGGTAGGGGGGAGAGGAGGGAGGACGGAGGAGGAGGAGGAGGCGGATAAGGACGAGGAGATGGAGGAGGAAAAGGAAGAGGAGGAAGAGGAAAAATGACGAACATGCGATCCTCCTCGGATGTCTCTTCGGGGTTTGTAGTAGGCCTATTGGGACTTTTGGGGGGCATCACGGGTGCTTCGGGGATCCTCTTGGAGCCTCTTGGGGGGGGCCTCTTGGGAACCTCTCGGAGGCAGATTGGGCGCGCGTATTGTGGCTGTATGGGCGCCTCTTGAAGCGCTCTTGGGTGCCTTGCCAGTCTAGAGTGCCTTCAATCGCCTCTTGGGCCCCTCTTGGAGCGCTCGTGGGCGCTTTGGGGGCCGTCTTGGGGTTTTTGTGGGCCCCTCTCGGGGCTATCTTGGGCCCCCGTGGAGCCATTTTGAAGTTTCGGAAGGCCATCGGAAGCGAAAAACGAGAAATTAAATGACATCGCTTGCTTAAGTGTTTGATGGATTTTAATATTTTCGGTGCCTCATTGGGGGAACTGTTTTGCCAATGGGACCCGTTTTGAAGCGGTCTTGGAGCATCTTGGGAGCCATTTTGAGGCATATTGGGATAGATTGAGCCATCTTGGACGTTCCAACGTTTCGCGGGACCCCCCGTCCAGGTCCAGGGGAAGGGGCACGGGGATGGGTCAAGCTACCCACCCGCCAGCGAGCCGTCTAGCTCACACCCACCCGCCTTCCCAACACATGAGTAACACCGAGCCTGAGCATGTTCAACGGTCGTCTTTGGATGGACAGCTACTGGGAACCAAAGCCGACCCCAGGTGCGCGACGCTTGGGCGAGGTGCGCCACGCGTGCCAGGAGCGCCAGGCCCCCCTGGGGCCCGAGCATGCCAGGCACGCCTGATGCGCCAGATGCGCCACGTGCTCCGAGTGCGCCAGGTGTGCCGCACACTCCAGCCGCGCCAGGTGCGCCGCGCTCGGGGCACGCGCAGAGTGCTCCAGGTGAGCTTGCGCACGTGACAGAACACATCGGGAAACATGTCGGCCCCCACCATGTTTGTCGAAAATCAATGCCCATCATTGTGTTTGGGGGGCCTGCGCACAGCAGGTCACTCACCACCACCCCCGCCGTCCCTGTCAAAAACCACTTGGCAGTGATCGCGGGGTGGCCGCGCACGATCCAGATTTAGCCACGAGGTGCAGTTTGTATTGTGTTTTGTCAGGGGTGGTAGCCCTGCGCGCAGCAGGGAATATTCCAACACCCAACACCCCGCCGTCCCTGTCAAAAACAAAACTAAGTGCTCGCGGGCCTCACGAACATGATTCAAGATTTTGCCCCAAAATGTGTTCTGTATTGTTTTTAACAGGGATGATGGTGTGGGGGCCGCATCGGGTTGGCCGCGCATGCCCCAAATGTGGAGGCAGAGTGCGTTTTGTATTGTTTCTTGGCAGGGATGGTGGGTGGTGTGGCCCGCATGGGGTCGGCATGGTTCCGGGTTGGCCGCCGGCAGGGTGGGGGAGGGGGAGCAGATCAATAGGGAACAGTGATAAACTCTTCCTGGAAGGGGAAGAGGGGCAGATGGAAGACAAAACACCCTAGACCACCTGCGCTGGGCCCTCAAGGGCTGGCGGGACTCCTCCAACATCCCCCCGACAACATGCTCGTCCGACGCGAGCCGCGGACACTTGAAGACGCAGGCCCCGCGCGGCCGCCCGTAGAGGATCTGGCGTCGGCAGGCTGGATACCCCCCTTCGGGCGCCCGCTGTCGCCGTTTGGCACGTGCAAGCACATGCCAAAAACGCGTGCGTGACGAGACGCATGGGGCGCTCCCGAGAGAGCCTCGCTTTGAGGATCGAAGGAGGTGTCATCATCGAAGGTCGGCGTCAGTAAGACGAGGCCGCCTCCGCCGGCGGAAGCTAGCGAAAGTAAAATATGCGCCTCCAAGAGATGACAACATTGTTGGGTTCAGAGGTCCCGACATCGACCACATGTTGTTTTCGCGTGCCCAGTTCCGACGCCACCCGCTCGACACCTTTTCTGGTGCAGGGCCAGAGGCCCGCCCACCGAAGGAGAACCTTGGGCCCGAGCCCGCACGAGGAAAAGGAGGGTGGGAAGCCGCAAGCCCGTGAACCGAACCACCTGCGCCCGGAGGGCAGGTTGAATTGGATGCACGGCGGGGCCACACAAAGGAGAATGTGGACTAAGGTCAGCACAGTGGGCTGCACTCGGGAGGAGGGTGGGGAGCGGCAAGCCCTGAAGCCAGTTGCGCCCAGAGGGCTGAGTGAATCGGATCCACGGCGGGGCCAGACGAAGGCTCGTGTGCACTGAGGTCTGGACGGTGAGGTACCCTCGGGATGGGGGGCACAACGGTCGGAACACACCAGGGCTATCATACGGCACGTTGGGGCTCACTCGGGGTAGGAGCATCGAGGCTTGGATGCACGAGAGGGCGGGCGCAGTCCACTTCGACAGGGCCGAGAGGGCCCGCTTGCCAGAGTTGGCTTGACATTGATAAGCTACTGCGGCCGGCTCGGGGTCCATACATTCACTCGAACGATATGGGGGCACATTGAGTTGGGACGGGACACGCTAACAGAGTGTACCGCGTTGGGTGCCCGGCAAGCGCAGCGTATTCCACTGGCGAAACTTATCGACCTGGCGAGAGGGAATATACAGAGCTTCCTGCTAAAGCAAACTCATATACTCAGGGTGGCCTAAGTATGTTGACCTGTAGTTGGTGCATCCCGCCGAGTTGACAATTTTTAGGCGCAGATCGCTGCGAAGTTCTTTGATTGAGCTGTCATGACAGAACCGCGGAGTGTGGCATCGAGGCCGTGGTTCGACGTCCAGTTGCTGTGGAGCGCGAGGGAACCGGGGAAATATCCATCGGAAAGTAGCACTAATGGAACATGGGCGCGTGGAAGCGCATCCCATGTTTCGGTCACGCATATTCCGTTGCACGTCATGGTGCCCAGTATTTTCATCTCTGGGAATTCGGGATTACATGCGCCACTCACAGGAGTTGTATTATCGATGATCTACCCGTTGTCGCTTTGGTCTTGTGACGATGTCCGGCATGCATCCCGCAGCGCTTTTTGTATTATTAGACGTCCCGATACGCGCATAGGAGCAATGTTGACGTGGATCGGTCCAATGCAGTAGAACTGCGCGATGTATTATGAATATCCGGAGGATGTGGTTTCGATCAATACAAACGTCGAAACGGCGGAGATCCGAAACATCATTGATCGAAACATGCAGGTGGGCAGTCTCGTTCTGCAAACGCGGTTCCAGTGGTCCACGCCCAGATATAGAGTGGACATTAAATTTACCCGCATGTGTTTTTGTGGTGTGTCTCTCTCTCTCTCTCTCTCTCTCTCTCTTTCCCTGTATATATTTATTTTTCTCTTTCTCTCTCTCTCTCTCTCTCTCTCTCCCTCTCTCTCTCTCTCTCTCTCCTTCTCGCTCTCTATATATAATGGCCTCGAGCCCATCCCGCCACCGCGCCTGGTTTGTAGGTCAGAGGCATCTGGCATGCATGTGGGGATCTCTTGAAAGGCTTCTCGGAGGCCTCTTGGGTTCGGTTTTGGGAAGTCTCGGGGGCCTCTCGGGGGTCTCTTGGGGGGCCTCTTTGGGCACGATCTTAGCCTTCGGGGGGGCTCCTGGAGCTTGCGAGGGGACTTCGGGGGCGGGGCCTGTTGGCGGTCTCGGGGCTACATTTAGGCGAAGGGCTCGAAATGTTGGTGTGTGTTCCCCCTCTGGGTCTCTCTTGGGCCCACTGGAGGCCGTATTGGACCGTCTTGGGGGCGGGCCTCTTGGGCCGTTTTGTGGCCATTTTGGGCCGCCTGGTTGCGCTCTTGGAGGCCTCTTGGGCCGCCTTGGGGCGATCTTACGGGCCTTTGGGACCGTCGGGGGGGGTCGAAAATCCGAAAAGGCGAGAGAAAGAGCATCCCTCAAGTTATCCTGGCGAAGGACATGCAGGCGTGGGTACCGCAAGGCAGGTGGGACGAAGGAAGGGGAGCCCCTTTTGTGGGGCCACGAAACGTATGAGGGGTCTGCCGAGCTGGGCGCAGGTATGCCATGTGGACTTTGCCGCTGGTGCTTCCGGTGGAGCACCTGATGGGGCCACGAAACGTGTGAGGGGTGTGCCGAATCGGATGCGGGTACGCGATGCGAACGTTGTCGCTGGGATTTTCGGAGGAGCCCTTGTTGGGCCACGAAACGTGTGAGGAGTGTGACGAATCGGATGCGGGTGCGCCATGCGAATGTTGTCGCTGGGGCCTTCGGAGGAGCCCCTCGTGGGGCCACAAAACGTGTGAGGGGTGTGCCGACTTGGGCGCGGCTCTGCCATGCGGACCTTGCCGCTGGGGACTTCGGTGGAGTTCGGTGTGGGGCAACGAAACGCGCGAGGGGTGTGCCGCATTAGGTGTGGGTACGCCAGGCGGACGTTGCCTTTGGGGTTTTCGGTGAAGTTCTCTATGGGGCCACGGAACCTGCGAGGTGTTTGCCGAGTTGGGTGCGGGTACGCCGTGCGCACGTTGTTGTTGGGGTCTTCGGTCGGGTTCTTTACGGGCACACAACGTGTGAGGTGTTTCCCGAGTTGGGTGCGAGTACGCCATGCGGACATTGTTGTTGGGGTTTTCGGTGGAGTTTTTTGGGGGGGTCCACGAAACGTGTGAGAGGTGTACCGAAGAAGTTGATTGACACGCAGAGCGCTGAGACAAGGATGGGAGGAGAGGGGAGGAGATGAGGGCGCGCTGCATTGTTTCTTCAAAACGAGAACCTAGCACCAGAGGCTCCATGGGACATATCTAAGGAATGTCAGTGATTTTTGAATGTCGACGCCCTCGTGAGGGGCCTCTTGAAGCCTTCTTGAGGCGTCATGCCTCCTGGGCCGTCTCGGGGCCATCTTGGGCGCTTTGGAACGAAATCGGGGCAATTCGGGACCATGCTGGACCGTCTGGGGCCTCTTGGGCCCTCTTGGCCCGTCACAAAGGCCCTCGGCGTTTAGAAAGGTCATGCGGGGAAGCTCGAGAAAGCGCGGGACCGCCCGGATGAGGGCATTTGGGGTTCTTTGCTCCGAAGAATAATATGTCATTCGTGTGGTACAGGAGCACAAACAGCTTTAGAAGCCTGGGGACATTCCACTTCGTGCCTCGAGGCACGGTGGCAGATATCTTGTTGTTTAACGGTTATATTTTGGGACCTTGCGACACCCCCTGAACGGGACCCCCCGGATCCTTAGCTCCAGAAGCATCCTGGACGCTTTTGCAGGCGGTCCTTTGTATTTCCCAGGGTTCCCGAAGCGCCTGCTGAGCCTAACGAGCCCAAATCGGTCAGGAGGGCAGCCGAGCGGCCCCGCGAGAGCCCACGGGGGCCCCAGACACCCACCAGACGCCCGAAAACGACGCAAAGAAAGCCCCCTAAGGGGCATTCGAAACGCCAAAAAAACAAAATGATGCCCCATGGTTTTTGTATGATTTGTGAATGCTGTGTTCTTCGGTCTTCCGGGCGCGAGACCGCACACCAGGCCAGAAACCGCCCCAAATTTCATTATGAGTGCTTCCAAGCAGTCGAAGAGGAGCCCCAAGACGGCCCAAAATGACCCGAAGAGAGCTCCAGGACGGCCCCATATCCCCGAATCATTCCAATTCGTGGCCTGTTCGTTCAGGGAGACCGCGGTTGGAAGCAGGGTGACCAAGGAAAACCCACAGAAGGAACCCGGGAGGCCTCCAGAAGGCCCCTAACCGCTCTTCTAAATGTGCGTGAGGCCCCCAAGAGGCTTTCCCAGGATGAGCCTCCACAACAAGAGTTGAGGATGGGGACCAATGCATCCTTATGCCACAGCGATTAGCTGTTGCATCCACACCGTGTGCCTGGCGTGCACTCCCTTCCCTTCCCTCCTGCACCCTAATGCTGCAGCGGTTAGCTGCCACACCGGGGTGCCTACCGTGCCTGACATGCACTTCCCCTCCTCTCCTCCTGCATCCTTATGCCACAGCGGCCAGCGGTTGCTCCGGGGTGCTCTCCCTCCTGTTTCACAGGGTTCTTCCCTGGCGGCTGGGGTTTGCTGCCCAATACTGTTTCCTGATGGCGTTCAGGTGGTCTGGAATTCATGCAAGGGTTCACACAGGGAATGGTACTGCGTCACATTCGCTGAGGTCAGGTGCCCCCTGGCCTGCTCCTGGCTGGTGTCGGCCCCTACTGATGACCGGTTCCAGTGGGTCTCTCGCTGCAGTGCCTACCTTACGGTACCTGGACCTCGGGTTCGGCAAGTGTGGCTCTGTACGCTCGTTGGCCGACGTTCTCCTGCATGGATTTCGCTTTCGACAAGTGCCACAGGTTTTACTGCCGTTTGCACTCTTGTCGGTGATGAGGTTGCCCCTCTTCACTCTTGCGCCGGCACGATGTTTTGGCATTTGTGTCGCCTACTTCACGGAGTCGTCTGGGTGTGCTTGTCGGTGTAGTTCGTCTCTGACGGTGCTTTTTGCTTGACTCACACCGAGCGATCGACCTCTGCGTGTTTATGGTCGCGCCGCCGCGCCATTTTGGCTGCGCTTACTTGCTGGTGGCCACCGGGATTTCCAACGCCACCGGGTTTGGGAGTATCGGTTCTGGCTCTCTTTCTGAGTGGCTGCCCGCTCGCTCGCTTCGTTTGCCTTTCTTTCCCTGCTGCCTAGTCGCGGTCCGACTAGTGTTCGGACGGCGTTCGACCTGCTTCGCGAGCCTGTTGGCCAAAAAAATGTCGACCAGCTTTGGACGGCGCGTGGCCCTTCCGCTTGCGCTCGCGAACAAAAAGTATCCCGACCAGCCCATCCAAAAAAGATACCCAGGCGAGTTGAGACGATCAGCGGAGTGCAGGAGCAAAGAGAAGGACAGAGAGTACCGTTCGAGGGGGGGAGGAGAATGGATGAGGAAGGAGAAGGATGATAAATTTGCGGATGAGGGGGAGCAGGCGGAGGAGGAGGAGGAGGAGGACGACGACGACGAAGAGGAGGAGGAGGAGGAGGACAACAACGACGACGAGCAGAAGGACCTGAGGCTTCTTGGATGCCTCCCGGCGTCTCCCAAGATATCTCTTGAGGTTATGCATGTTTCTTGGAGCGTTTTGGAAGCGTTGTGGCGGTTCCGAGAAACACGACAGCCGTTTTGGATACATGTTGGAATCTTCGTGGGGCCTTGTTTGGGGCTGCTTGAAGGTGTTGTTGTGAGAGGTTCTCGGAGATCTCTTGGGGCCATCTTGCGGCTCTCTTGGGGTCCTCTTGGGTCCTCTTCGGGCTTGGGGTTTTTTGGGGGCCATTTTTGGGCCCTCGGGGCAGGTCTCAGAGGTCTCCTGGGGCCGCCTTGACCCCCCTAGTTCAAAAGGTGGGGGGTCCTCAATTCACGCCCCCCCCCTGGGAGGCTCAAACATATGGTCTTGGTGCCCTCCTGGGGCGTTCTTGGAGCGGTCTTGGGCGTTCTTGGGCCCTTTTTCGGGCCCTCTTGGGCCCCTTTTGGGGCTCTCGTGGGCCGTCTTGGGGCCATCTTGGGGCGTCCGATGCCACTTGGAAGTAAGAAGGCGAGAAGGCAAAACACATTGAGTCTGTTAGGTTTTGAAGCCTTCTTGGTCTCTTGGAGAGGTCCTTAGGGACCCAGAGGGCATTTGAAATTGTTGTCGCTTCGCGAATCCCCACCAGCCCATCCAGAAACGATGCCCAGAGGAATTGCCTCGATCAGAGAAGTGGGCAGCACACAGAGGAAGCCATTATGAGACATCTTGGGATATCTTGAGCCATCTTGGAGGTCATTTTGGGCTCTCCCAGACGCTCTTGGAGTCATCTTAATCCGTGCCCCCCCCCAAGAGGCCTCCATGTGGCTAAAACCTGTGTAGAATCAATGATTAGGCATTCTCGCCGAGGCCTCTTGGAGCATCTTGGGTGCATCTGGGGGGGCTCTTGGGGCCTCTTGGGGGTCTCTTGGGGGCCTCCGGGGGGCCTCTTGGGGGCCTCTTGGGGCCATTTTGGGGCCATCTTGGGACCTCTTGGGGCTTCCTGGGCGCTTCTTGGGGCCATCTTGGAGGGAGTCGATCAAACAAGAGGGGGGGGTGAATTAGCGCCCCCCCTCGGAAGCCCCTAAAATCGCCTCTTGGACCCCTCTTGGAACGCTCTTGGAGTGCTCTTGGGCGCTCTTGGGGCCGTCTTGGGGCTCTTTTGGGGCTCTCTTGGGGCCCTCTTGGGCCATCTTGGAGCCATCTCCAGGCCTCGGATGGCCATCGGAAGCGAAAAGGCGAGAAAGCAAAAATCATTGATTTTCCTTAGGTTTTGGGACGATTTTGGCCTCTTCGGGGCCTCCTTGGGGAGCTGTTTGGCCACTTGGAGTTATCTTGGGGCCGTCTTTGGGCTTCTTGGAACCATCTTAGGAGCCATCGTGAGCGATCTTGCGCTATCTTGAGCCATCTTGGAGCTCATCTTGGGTTCTCTGAGGCGCTCTTGGAGCCGTCTTGGGCCATCTTGGACGCTCTAACTACCCGCGGCCCCCCCCGTCCAGGTCCAGGGGAGGGGGTAGGGGGAGGGGTAAACCCCTCCCCAAGGGGGAAGAGGGAGGGGTGGAAGAGGATCTGCTCTAGACCACCTACGCCCAGAGGGCTGGTGGGACTGTCTCGGAACCGTTTTGGGCCGTGTGTGAGGTTTGTCGGAAGTTATCCTGAGCCATCTTGGAGGCCATCTTGGGCCCTCTGAGGCCCTCTTGGCGCCATCTTGGGCCGTCTTCGGGGCTTTAGCTCCTCGCGCCCCCCCCCTTCCCAGGCCCTAGGGGACAGGGTAGGGGAAGGGGTCAAGACACCCCCTAGATAGCAAGCCGTCTAGCCCATTCCCACCCGCCCTCCCAAAACATAAGTAACACCGGAGCCTCAGCATGATCAGCAGTCGTCTTTGGATGGACAGCGACTGGGAACCAAGACCACCCCCATGTGCGCGACGTTGGGGCGAGGTGCGCCACGCGTGCCAGGCGCGCCACGCGCGCAAGGCACCCCTAGGGCCCGCCAGGCGCGCCTAGTGACCAGTTGCGCGACGTGCTCCGTGTGCGTCGGGTGTGCCGCATACTCCAGCCGCGCCAGGTGCACCACGTTCGGGGCACGTGCAGAGTGTGTCAGGGGCCCAACCATCTTTGTCGAAAAGCAATGCCCATGATTGTGTCTGGTGGGCTTGCGGAAAGCAGGCCATACGCCGCCACCCCCGCCGTCCCTGTCAAAAACCACTTGGCAGAGATCGCGGGGTGGCCGCGCACGATTCTGATGTCGCCGCGAGGTGCATTCAGTATTGTTTTTTGTTAGGGCTGGTAACCGTGCACTTTGCTAATACCCCGCCGTCCTTGTCAAAAGCCATACAAAGTGTTCGCGAGCCTCACGAACATCACTCAAGACTTTGCCCCAAGGTGTACTTTGTATTGTTCTGTTGACAAAGATGGTGGTGTGGGGGGGAGGGGGGCGCATCGGGTTGGCCGCGCATGCTCCACATGTGGAGGCAGAGTGCGTTTTGCATGGTCTTTTGACAGGGACAGTGAAGGGGGGGAGCATGGTTCCTGGTTGGTTGCCAGTCGCCTGGGGGAGGGGGTGTATACTAGTAGGAAACAGTGATAAACCCTTCCCTCGAGCAGGGGAAGGAGGGATGTTACAAAGAGAAGACAGACACAGCTGGTTAAACCACTTACGCCCAGACGGCTAGTGGGATTCGCAGAGTAGGGCGAGCATCTGGACGGATCACGGATAACATTAACGAATGGTTTTTTGTTGATGTCGCCACCTTGCTTGGATTCTGGGGGCAACAGGTTCGTTGGGATTGCGGGTTGTGTTCAGTATAACGTTGCGCGGCCTCATGACCAGTTGCAAGGGCTGAGTGATGAGGGGGTCTTCAGGATTCGCTTGGCCGCAGCCTACCCCCCCTCGCGCTGTGCGCCGCCATCGCTCCGCGTGTCCAGCGTGCGCGGGCCAAGAAAAGTGTATACCATGTACATATACATATACATATACATATACATATACATACACGTGTATATATATACATATATATATATATATGTGTGAAGTTGCGTTTTAGGGGGCCTAGTTCTAACGCGACAGACGCTTCGGAGCGTGAAGCGCTCGGGGGGCGGAGAATCCTCGAGCTGGGCTTTTAGATTGTCGCGAAAAAACTCCGGAAGGCTTGTCGACGCCGAGCTACGCTTCGCATGGCCAAAAAGAAAAGCTGGAGCGTTTCATGTTTTAATGCTTGCATCCGAAAGACCCTGAGAAATCAAAGCACGCCGCCTTTTGATTGCATGGCCGCAGTTTTTCTCTTGGCCAGCCGTCTGCCCCATTGCCGCCATCATATTGAGAAATTGCACATGACGGGAGATGGGGGTATGAACCGATCGGGGAGCGAGATAAAGTTGGAAGAGTTGTCGGCCCCTGATCAAGCTACTCTTAACATGGCGGCGAACAGCAGCGATGCATATATATATATATATATATATCCCTGGTAACCCTCTCCAGCGACCTCAGAGCCGCCCAGACGGCTTGAAGTAGTGCCACAGAGACACCAGAAGGCTTTATAATGTCCCGCGGGGCTTCCGGGCAACCCTAGATGGCTTCAAGACGGCCCAGGGGGATTCCGTTTTCGCTCCCCAGAGGACCCCAAGAGACAAAAGCCATTGATTTACTAAGTGCTTTTTCTATGTTTTTGGGATTGTGGACTTCCGAACTTCCGCACTCCACGACGTCCCAAGAGACTGCCAAAGAGACCCCTAAGACCGCCCCAAGACGGCCCAAGTGGGGCACAAGACGGCCCAAGAAGAGCTGCCTAGACGGCCTTAGTGGCGGTGATACCAGAAGGCTGCGAGATGTCCCGCGGGCTTCCAGGCAGCCCCAGATAGCTTCAAGACGGCCCAAGAGGACTCCATTTTTGCTCCCCATAGGGCCCCAAGAGGCGAAAACCATTCTGATTTACCAGAAGTTATTTCTATGTTCTTGGGGTTGTCAATTTTCGAATTTCCGACGTTCGACGACGTCACAAAAGGCCTCCAAGACCGCCCCGAGACGGCCCCAAGGACCCCCAAGACCGGCCCAAGACAGGCCAAGAGGGTCCCAAGACAGCCCCCAAAGGGGCCCATCACGGCCCAGGAAGAGCTGTCCAGGCGGCCTATAAATATATATATATATATATACATATATATATATATATTAAAAAAAATCGACAACATTCGAATCACGAGTTATAAAAGAATGAACTCGTGAGTTCATACTGCTCATTTCGGGTATGCGCAGCCACCGAAAGAAAAAAAATAACTCGCGAGCGAATACTTCACCATGTTTCCAACGATACAAGTCACAAAAGCATTAACTTGCGAGTTAATGCTTTCCATTTTCCACCGACACAAGAAGTAGTGATTGCGAGTTAATTCTTTGTGTTACCCTACGACACCGAAAGTATTAACTCGCAAGTTAATACTTTACCCTGGCCAGTGGTATCAGTAGTAGTCGAGGTCGAAGTAGTATCAGTAGTAGTACCAGTAATAATAGTACATGTTGTTGTAGTAAAGGTGGTAGTTGTAGTAGTCGTAGTAGTAGTAGTAGTAGAAGTCGTAGTAGTAGTAATAGTAGTAGTAGTAGTAGTAGTAGTAGTAGTAGTAGAAGTAGCAGTAGTAGTAGTAGCATTCGTGCGAGTATTAAAAGTAGTTGTAGTAGTAGTAGTAGTACTTATCGTAGTAGTCTGGTTGAAACAGCAGTAGCAGTAGTAGTAGTAGTAGTAGTAGTAGACGTCGCCTTTGTCGTCGCCGTAGTAATCAAATAGTGGTTGCTGTAGTAGCAGCATGGTTGCACTAGTCGTGGAAGGTAGTTGTAGTAGTAGTAGTAGTTGTAGTAGTAGTAGTAGAAGCAATAGTAGTAGTAGCAGCAGGACTAGTAGTAGTAGTAGCAGAAGTATTAGTAGAAGTAGTAGTAGGATATTATTCGCACGCATGACAATGTTGTAGAAATGTCATCTTCAAATGTTGTTTGTGTCACGCTTTCCTGAGCACCACGATCCTCCACAGATTTGCCAAGATTGTGGGGGTTAGCAACATTTTCTTTCAGCGAATGAATCAAAACCACTCTCATAGCTTAAAACTACTAGGGAACAAAAGGAGGGAGACGAGCCAAAATATCGTCTAAACTTCCGGGTCGCTCCAAAACAGCACAGCTGGCCCAGCAGAAAGAGAAGGAGACAGAGAGAGAGAGGAGAACGGACACAGAGAGTGAAGGAACGGAGCAGTAGAACAAGCAGGGCGGGGGCGAGGAAAAGCAGAAGGGCCGGGGAAAGGCAGGGAGCGGAGAAGGCGACTCAAGGAAAAGAGGACGACGGCGAACGACAGTGACGACAGCAGCACGGACAATTACCGATGTATGAATCATCACGCCTAAAATATGTGGATAAACCACAAAAATATTCATGCAAACTAGCGAATTGTGCTCCTTCGCGGTAAGATGAAACATTTGTTGAATATAATAAACCAGACTAATCCGTAAAAAATGTTTTAAGTAAGAATTCGCTGCGCTATCTTAAACAAACGAATACTCGAGACTACAACTTGAAGCCCACATGTTGGACATTTCAAATTAATGAAACATGCGCCGGGTAAAACTGCAAAGCTCCAACAACATGATCAGTCACTGAAAAACGAAACACGAATAACATTAGTATAAACTAAATGAAGTTGATATGCGGTATAAGCTCCGGCACAACAATCATTCGTGGCAACGTAAATTCAAGAAAAACGATGTCAACGAATTGAATATAAAGAAAAATGTCCTAGTGAATAATCAGAAACTGCTAATTCACTGACTCTTGACAATAGAACGAGCAAAGAACTCGTCAAAAGAAGACGTACTAAGTGACAAACTAAATCACACGAACCAAAGATTGACAAATTACTACATGTTGAACAAATACGAATTTGTAGGTCCCTTAATTCAGAATTCAGAAACCTTAGATTGCATGCAAGAGTAACCATGATGACATAATGGAAACCATCTTGTGTAGAACGTTAATCATTTAACCCTTATCACACCAAAAAATGCATTGAACAAAAACAACGACGTTTAGCATTTTCTAACTGAAAAATCGTACATTGTTCAAATTACGAAACAAACAAACTCTTAGATATGATACAATACATTCGTCACTACAACAACCGTTACTAAAAAATGACGCCAAACAACCTGACTATGATAAGTCCGAGCTTTGGGGGGGAGACAGAAAATTAACCTATTGATGGAATCGTGAAATGTTAAAAATAGGTTTCGTCTATGTTGCTGGCGTTTCTTCGACATTAAGTTTCGTGCAATTGTGCCATATCGTATCACCCGCTTGAAAAGTCTAACTTCATTGCAAGATGATGCGTTAAGAGTATTCACGTCAATCGCTATCGTCAATATAATTATTCACCAGATGATCTAATGTAACTTTCAGAGATGCGCACGAAACTGGGTCGCCATATATCTCGAATGGACGCCTGGCGAGCGCCCATTCGAGCGTCGCCTCGCGAGCGTCGTGGCCGAGCTGAAGAAGGGCCCCCCTGCCCAGGCGGCGGCCCGCGCCCCCTGGACGGCAAAGCGGCGGGCATCGCCCCGCCCGAGGCGCCGTTGTCGGGCGCGGCCCAGACTTCCCCTGCTCGCGGCGAAAGCGGCAAAAGTGTAGCAGCACCGAGCGCCGCCAGCGGGGGACAGCATCATGGCGCCGGGGCGGGCGGCGCGTCGCCGCCGCTGCAGCTGGGCACTGCCCTGACCGAGACGGTCGCGCCGAGGGCCGCTGCTGCGGGGGCTGAGGCGGCGCTGCCTGGGCCGCTGCCGCTGCGCGAGGTGTCGGAGAGCATGGCGGCGCGACGCAGGAGGTCGCCCGCCGAGTTTGGTCGGCCCATGCGACGAGTCGACCCGGCAGTCAAGCTCGCGATGTTCGCGCAGCTGCATCCTGGCACCCTGGGTCGTCTCGCAGGGCAGGCGCCCCCATTCGAGACGAGTGGCACGAAGGCCCGAGCCCGGGACCTGCCGCCGCTAGGGCTCGCGGCGTCGCCTCACACCCGCGGCCAGGGCGGTCACGGCTGAGGCGTGAACATACACGAGAGTGCCGGGCTTCAATCACATGCGCTGCGGGGTCGCTCGGGAATCGCTGCGACTCGGGGCGCCGCGGACGCTGGCGCAGGAGACGGCCATGCGGCACATCCGCTCGCAGGCGGCGGAGTTTGCCCAGCAGCCCTTCGAGACCGTGGCCATCGCTTCCTTGGCCGACGCGGTCGCGACATCGTCAGTGGACTACAGCGGGAGGCCCATGATGCGCGCGCCCCCCTGCGCCCTCGCGGAGCTGGCCCCTGGCCTGCCGAAGAAGAAGCACACGGCGACCCTGAGCGTGATCGCTTTCGTCGACGACGAGGCGGCGCGCTGGCTGGCCGACCCCATGCCGGGGCTCAAGGCGGAGGCGGACTTCCCTGACCCCCCCCACGATGGCGCGGGTCAACGCCGGCTTGCAGTTCGAGTGGGGGCCTTGGCAATGCACCTCGTGGACCTCGGGATCTTCACCGTGCTTCCCGCCGAGGAGCTGGTCCACGTCCGCGGCGAGCCTCCGCTGAACGGGCCCTCTGCCGCAGAGAAGAAGGGCGCGCCCGGGCGAGGCCCATCCCGAACATGGTGCCGGGCAACGCGCCCATCGAGCCCCTCGTGGGGGAGGCGGCCACGCTTGCTGGATCCACGAGCTGGGTGTTGCTGCACATCCCCGAGGGGACGCTGCTCCTGTGGTCGGGCGACGACCAGAAGGGGAGCTTCTTCGTGCGGCGCGGGCCCCGTGCCTGGCACCGCTACACGGCGGCGGGGCGGCCCCTGGCGGGCTCGCTCTCCGGGCGGCAGGAGCCCAAGGTGCACCTCGCGTCGGCGGTGATCGCGATGGGCTGGTCTCTGGCGGCCCCGGTGCACCAGCGCATCCACGTGCGGCTGCGCCGCCTGCCACCGCCGCTGGGCGCGGGGCTGCCCCCGCAGGCGGAGCGGCGCAAGGACGCGCCACGGCGCGTCGCCGCCGCCGCACAGGAAGGAGACTCAGCGCGGTGGCAGGTCTACATCGACGACATCGACGCGCGCGAAATCGTGGAGGAGGTGCGCGCCAGGCGCCTGATAGGCTCGCTGGCGAAGATGCAGATCAGAGCCCGAGCCAGCTACGACAGGGCTGGCGTCGCCTACTCGGCGGAGAAGGCTCACTGCAGGCATCTTCGGGTCGAGCGCATGGGGGCCGACGTCGACGGCGAGTCGGGCCGCCCGGCCGCCCCCTTGGCCAAGTCGCTCGAGGCGATCGCGCTGTGCCTGGCCTCCTTCAGGCTCGAGGCCGTGCCGCGGCGGCTCGCGATGACGATCCTCGGGCGCTTCGTTAAACTCTGCGAGTTCCAGAGGCCCCTGGTCAGCCTGCTCAGCGAGGTCTGCGGGCTGACCTCGCAGCGCGGCAACGCGAGGTTCTCGGCGGCGATGCTCGAGGAACTGCTGGCCGCTACGATGCCGATGGCCGCGACCTCGCTGCGGGCCAAGATCGAGGGCATGGCCACGGTCTCGGACGCGTCCGAGTTCGGCGGGGGCTGGCGCGCGTCGGCGGGCCTCCGAGCCGAGCCGGAGGCCAGCCTCAGCAGCGCTCCGACGCTCGACGAGCAGATGCACCTGGGGGCTCGCCTGCTGCAGCTGGCCGCAGAGCCCTAGGAGCCCTGGGCGGTCACCAACCCCCTCATCCCGCGGGCCGTGGTTCTGAGGACGCCCAAGGTGCTCCTCGTTGGCCTGTTCGACGGGATTGGGGGCTTGGCGGCGGCCTTCTCGCGCTTGCCTGCGCGGGCCACGGGCTGCGTCACGGCGGAGACGGACGCCGAGGCGCGCAGGGTGGTGCGCCTGCGCTGGCCAGGCGCAATCGACTGGGGCGACGCGACGCGCGCGGCGGCCGCTGTCGTGAACGAGCTGCGGGACGCCTACTGCGACGAGGTCGACCTCTGCGCGGCGGCCGCGGGCAGCCCCTGCCAGGACCTGGCCAGGCTGAAGGCGTCGGGCGCGGGCTTGCGCGGCGCGATGTCCGGCTTGTTCTACGAGGTGCCCCGCTTGCTGGAGCCCATCAGGGCGGCGTTCGGTCACAAGCTGAAGTGGTAAGTCGAGAACGGCGCGAGCATGACGGCGGACAACCGGGCTGAGATCAGCAGAGCCCTCGGCGTCGAGCCCTTCGTCGCGCGTTCGTCTGTCATGGTGCCCTGCCGACGTCCCAGGCTGCACTGGATGAGCTGGGAGCCGCACGTCGCTGCCCCGCTCACCGGAGTCGCGAGGGACGGGTTCTGCGAGGTCGATGTCCGCGCGCCAAGGGGCCCCCTCTGCGAGCTGGCCTGGCAGGACGAGGGAGCCCGCTGGCTGGGTGCCCCAGGCCTGTTCCCGACGCTGGTACGCAGCAGGCCTTGGCGGCGGCGCGCGCTCGGTGGGAGGCGGACTCGTTCCGATATCACGCTGCCCTGTACGAGGAGAAAAACTTGCTGCTGGACAGCGCAGCGGGCCCCGCCCCTCGCTCCCCCTCCAGCTCGGGAAGGGAGAGGACGGACGCTCGGCTTCGACGCGAACTACACGTCCGCGGCGCCGCGAAGGGTTCGAACGAGCGCGACTGCAGCGACGCACGGGCTCTCTCTTGGGCAACTTCTTCAGCGCCTACGTCGTCACATGGCTGGCGCAGGCGGTGCCGCTGGAGGACGCTGAGCAGGCCGCTGGACGCGCAGGAGGTGGTGCACTTTGGCTGGCGCCGACCGTCGCGGGACGCCATCGGACGGCACGAGAGCGAGCCGGGGCTCCCGGACACCTTGGCCTCGCGACGGCTGGTGCTGCATTACCTGGCCCGAGCGGAGAAGGGCGGGACCGACGTGCGCTTGGACTGCGGCCTCCTCTACAGGCCGCGCGGGTGGCCGCGGTCAAGCCTCGATCCGTTCGCGCGGCGGTGGCGCGCGGTGCTGAGCACGGCGCGGCCTGCGGCCAAGAGCGCCAACATAAACGTCCGGGAGCTGCAGGCGGCGGCAGCGGCGCTGCGGTGGCGCGCCCGCAAGACGAGGCGGCATTGCAGCAGGTGGCCCCATCTCGTCGACAGCCAGGTGGTCGCAGCGATCGTGACGAAGGGCAGGGGCAGCAGCCGCCGCCTCCAGCCCGCGCTGGCCAGGTGGGCCGCGGCCGCGGTGGCCGCCGACATGTACCCGGTCGTCGGCTACGTCGCGTCGGAGGACATTTCCGCCGACGAACCGTCGAGGAGGTTGCGGCGTGGCTTGCGGCTCAGGACCGCCGCGCCCAGGCCGCCCAAGCTGCTGCCCCCGCGGGGCGGGGGCCTCCCGCCGCGCGCGCTCGGCCGAGGGCAGGCGCCCTGCGGGCCCAGTCGCTGGTCCTGCTCCGCGTGGGCGCTGCGACAAGGCACAGGCATTCCCCCGCGGTCGGCCGCCTGCTGGAGCACTACGGCGTCGCAGGAGACGGCGTCGAGGCGCTGGGCCAGGAGGGCCAGGACGCCGACGCGCTCGTCTCGGGGTACTTGGAAGTCCTCTGGGCCTCGGGCGCAGGCATCGCGGCGCCGAACAACGCGGCGGCGGGCGCGTGCTTCTTCAGCCCACGGCACGCGCGCCCCCGTTCACGCCGGAGATCGTCGGGGCCATGGTTGGCCTAGCCTAGCGCTGGAGGCAGGCTCCGTCGACGTCGCGTGCCTCCTGATGGTTGCTTTCGAGGGCCTGCTGCGCGGGGGCGACGTGGCTTTCCGAGGCCAGTGCGCCGCCCACCGCATCGCCGCGTCCAAGGGCTCAGCGGGGCGCGACGCAGCGGAGGCGGTCGTCATCAGGGCGCCCATCACCTTCCAGCTGCTGCGGCTCGTCACGCACGATTTGGACGACGGTGACAGGCCCAGCGCAAGGTCGCCGCACCAGCTGCGAGCGGCCCTCGCAGCGTTGGTGGAGGGCCTCGGCTTGCAGTGCCCGTTCAGCTGGCACAGCTGCGGCGCATCAGAGTGCTCCCCGCAGACCAAGAGCATGGAGCTCACCATGGTCCGTGGGCGTTGGGCCAGCAGCCTCACAGCCCGTATATATGTGGAGGACGCGCTGACCGATCTCGCGCTGGTCCAGCGCGGCGATGCGCAGGCGACGCTCATCCGACAGGGGCTCCAGTCGCTGCGCGTATTGTCCGAACTGCGCGCGTGAACGTTTACGTTTTCCAGCGCCTCCCTCTCACCCGCCCCACCTCTCAAGGTCCTCTACCTGAGACGCCCCATGGGCAAGGCAGCGTTGGCCTGTGGGATGCCACGGCGCCCCTGTGGGGGTCCTGGGCCATCGCGGGGCGACGCGGCGGCCCCTCGCTCTCGGCTTGGCCCAGCTGCTTCGGGGTCGGCACAGGGACGCTGCGGTCGCAGGTGTCGGCGGAGTCCTGGACGGGGCGCAGGTGGTAGGAAAAGAGGGGGCGGCCTTTTCTCCCACGGGTCTGGCCTCAGAGGTCCTCTTCCTGTCTCGCCCATGGGCAAACCAACGATGGCTTGCAGGGTGCCGCGTCGTTCCTGGGGGCCTTGGTCCGCCCTGGGCCGTTTCGACGGCTTTCGACGGCCCCCCCGCTCTCGGCGAGGCACAGCTATTGCGGGGTCGTGCCAGGGACGTCGTGGCCACAAGTGTCGGTGGTCTCCTGAAAGGGTTCAGGTTGCAGGCAAGAGAGGTTATGACCTGCTTCTCACGCGCCCCACCTTTCGGACTTCTCTCGCAGGCGAGAGGCGGCGGCCCTCTCCCGACTCACCCTCGACAGCCCTCGTCCCGATCGCCCCGAGAGAGGGCGCGGGTTGCAGTGTGAGGCGGCACGGTCAGGGGCAAAGGCTTTCTAACTAAGTAGATCCAGCCTGACGGTTTGTGGAGCCACGGGAGGGTTGCTAAGAGCGGCCCGTTGGGCCAACGCGTGGGGGAATGGGGCCCCCCCAGCGTTTCGGGAGAGGGCGGCTCGGGGTCAGGGGCCGCCCTTGGTGGCCCGCCGACGCGGTAAGCTGAGGGCCCCCCGATTCGGGCCGAATGCTCTCGGACGAGGCGCAGCGTTTCTTGGGGCCGCGGTGCTTGTCCTCGGAAACGTCACTCGGGGTTTAGAGGGGCGTTTGAGCGTAGTGACCATGGGCGGGGGAGCGAACAATGGCCGTATATACGCATGTGTAGGTGCATATGAGGAGGGTGGGTGCGCCTAGCCTCTTGAGGCTCCCTCCTATTAACCACTCCGTGTAGCTTGCTTTGGTGTGATCCCGGTTTGGCGCCCGAGCCCAGGGGCACACTCCGCGCCACCCCCAACGTTTCGGGAGAGGGCGGTTTGCGGCCAGGGGCCGCCCTTGGAGGCCCGCCGACGCGGTCGGCTGAGGGCCCCCCGATTCGGGCCGAATGCTCTCGGACGAGGCACAGCGATCCCTGGGGCTGCGGTGCTTGTCCTCGAAAACGCTACTGGAGGTTTAGAGGCGCGTCTGAGCGTAGTGACCCAAAGAACTTATATATATATATATATATATATGTGTGTGTGTGTGTATGTATACATATATATGTGTGTATATACATATACCTATATATATACATATATATATATATATATATATATATATATAAGTATATATATGGGAGATTTCACATCGTGAAGCGAGGAGGGGAGCGAGCAGGCGGCCGCACCGCGCTTCCGCGGCCGATCTGCTCAAGCTCCGAGGCCCCAGGGGCTTCCGAGCGGAGGCGCGTCGGGCGCGCATGGACCCCGCTGGCCTCCTCCTTCGCGAGGCCACGCGGGGGTTCGCCGCGGGCGCGGCGGCGTGGGGCGCGGCCTGGGGTGCGCAGTGCCCGTCTTGCCCTGCGTGCCCCTCGTGCACATGCTCCTGCGAGCCGCGGCTGGCGCGCCCGGGCGGCTCGGTCTCCGAGGTCCAGCGGCCAGAGCCGCTGGGGGCCAGCCTCGCCTGGCTGGTCAGCTTGGCCGTGGTGGCCGCCGCGGGCTGTGCTTTCGGCAGGTGGAGCAGCGCTGCTCAATCCCCGGCCCCTGCGCTGCCTAGCGCGGCCGCGGGACTTGCTCCAGCAGCGCAGGAGGCGCCGGCCTCTGCAGCGCAGCTGGCGGCGGCGCAGGTGGCGGCTCTGCGTGCCTCGCGGTCTCAGTTGACCCGCTGAGCAGGAGATGGCGATGGCGGCCGTGCACCCCGTTGCCGCGCTGGGCCTTCAGGAGGGGGACTTCATCCTGGTCGAGTACGCGGGGTACCCCAACGTGTTTCACGAGCGCTTGGTGGTGCTCGCTCCCGACGGCTCTAGCCTCACCTGCACCCTCACGCCCGACGACGACAGCTATGAGGAGGATCTCTTCTCGGCCGCGGAGGTGCGGCGCTGGCTTCCCTGTGATGGCGGACGCATGGGCGCCTACCCGCCGGCGGCCGCAGGTATGCACGTGCACGGCTTCAGGGGGGTTCCCTCGCCCGTGCGGGTTGCGCAGGTGCTGGCGGCTGCAGCGGCGCGGCTGGGGATCCAGCTAGGCGCAGGCGATGCGGTGACGCCCAACCTGATTGGCGGCGGCGGTGGAGCGCGACCTCGGCCCGGCGCAGTGGGAGCGGCGGCGGCTGCTGGAGGTTTGGTGGCAGCGCCTGCTGCTGGCGGAGGCATGCCGCCCGCTGGGGTGCTGGTCGCTGGACCGCCTGCTGCGGCTGCGCCCGCGGGTGGTGCCCCCGCTGTGGCGGCAGGAGTTGCCGGCCTGGCTGCCGTGCTTGGGGCCGCGCCAGCGGCTCCCGCGGCAGGCGCTCCCGTGGCCGTGGGCCCGCCGCCGCCGCTGGTCGCGGCGCCCGCTGCTGCGCCGATTGCCGCCGCTGCTGCAGCTGGTGGTGGTGCGCTGGCCGCCCCTGCGCTGGCCGACGCGCGCATCCAGCCGGTCACCTACGACTTGCAGGGGCAGCGGCACGCGGACTTCCGCACGGCGGTCATGGGCATGTCGGAGGGGGCCTTCCCTGACTGGCCTGTCAGAGGCCCCAGGACGGCGCTGTGGGTCCTCAAGTTCATGGAGGCCCACGGTGGCACTCCGACGGGGCGCCACTCGCGGTGGCTGTCGGAGACGCGTCTGCAGGGCCATGAGCCAGGCGTCGACGAGCACGAACGGGCTTGCAGGACGCTCGAGCGCATGGTGATCTACGACCAGCTCAACGTGGCGAACCTCGCCTCAGGCGAGATGCTAGCCAGGACCGTGCAGCTCCAGGAGGAGCGCTACAGGGATCGAGTCGCCCCGGCAGTCGACTCGGGGAGTCTCGACGCCCACGTGCTGTTGGGCACCGACCAGCTTCGCGGTAACGTGTGCGTGGCGCCGTTGCTGCAGGACCACATCAAGGACGAGCTCACGAAGATGAACGCTTACCGCAAGGAGCAGCGCAAAGCCAGAGAGGAGCGCGACTTGGCCCGCAAGAACAAGAAGGGGACCAAGGGCGACAAGGGCTCTGGCAAGGATGACAAGTAGCCTCGGAGCGGGGAGCGGAGTTGGGCGGCCGCTCCCGCCACTTTGCCCACCTGGCGCCGCCGCCTCGGTCGCCGGGTCACCTCAGCCCTCACGCCGTGCTGAACCAGACGCGCGCCAGCGGGATATCTTCCCCTTGCCGTACTTGGGCCGCCGGCACGAGGGTGCCAGTTTTGGGCGCAGCCGCCGTGGACGCCATCGGGTTCCTGATGACGCTCTCTGGCACGACTGGGCCAACGACGCCGTCGACGTCATGAACGCTGTGTGTGCTCCTGGGGCCCAGCCGTCTTCCCTCGGTCTCGCCGAAGGTCAACGGGCGTCCCTCGCGCACATCCAGTCTGCCTTCGCATGCCTCAAGCCGATCGTTGAGGATGAGGGCTTTCCCGAAGGTGCTCTTTCGGATATTCTTTCTGGCTCCCCGCTGTACGCATCGGGCGGGCCGCGCCGACCCTACTCGCGGGACCTGATCTCGTGGCCCGATGCTGGTGACGACCCTGTGCCTCTTACGAGGGTCGTTGCTGGCCCGGACGCTCAGTGGCTTAGGGATTGGAGCACGAAAATGCTACGCGGTCGCGAGGAGGCAGACGCCCTCCTGCAGCAGGTGTGCCCGCGGGGGCCGTACGTCGATCCCCATCTTGCTTTCTCTCCGGCGACCTTCGCCGACTTCCTTGCTGAGATGTTGCAGCGGAAGATGATCTGCTTCGAGGCGGAGGACCCCAGCATCAAGCCTATTGGAGTCTTCTGTGTCGCAAAGAAGAGCAATCGTCTGAGGCTCATTTTTGACACGCGTACTGCGAACGCGTACTTCACGGACCCGCCAGCCACTGCACTGCCGAGCGCCGCAGCCTTCGCTGGCCTGGAGGCGCCTGGAGGCAGGGTCGTCGTCGCCGCTGGTGATATTGACAACGCCTTCTACAGGATGCTGATGCCCGAGGGCCTCTGCCGCTACTTCAGGTTGCCACCCATCGACCGACGGCACTTGGAGGCGCGTGGTATTTCTGGTCTTCCTGGTGCCCCGCGTGTTCAGGCGTGCCTGGTCGTGCCCCCGATGGGCTTCTCGTGGGCGCTCCACCTCTGCCAGCTGGCGCTGCGCACAGCGGTGTCGCGGGCTGGCGTGCCGGCCCACCTGGTCATCGAGGACGGGCTCCCAGGCGTCTTGGTGGAGCCTCAAGGCCAGGCGGCGGTCGCTGGATACGTTGACAACTACCTGGCCGTCGGCAGTGCAGAGGCCGAGGCCGATCGCGCGCTGGACCGCATTACCGCGGAGCTGGAGGGCGCTGGCGTGAAGGTCCACGAGCCCGAGCGGGCGTCCGACACGTGCAGCTTTCTCGGGATGGAGCTGAGGCAGGGCCGCTGGCTGGCCATCAAGGGGCGCATGGTCTGGAGGCTGAAGTTCGCCATTGAGGAGCTGTTGAGGCGCGGGCGCGCCTCAGGTCACCTCGTGCGCGTGCTGGTGGGCCACCTGACCTGGGCCTCGATGGTCAGGCGAGAGGCGCTGGGGCTCCTCAACGCCACCTACGCCTTCATGCTGGCCGCGGGCTCGGTGGTGCAGACGCTCTGGCCCTCCGTGCGCACGGAGCTTTGGCGCGCTCGCTGCTTGCTGCCGCTCCTGGTGGCGGACCTCACGGCGCCCTGGGCCACGCGGCTCGTGGCGAGCGACGCCAGTGAGGAGGGGCTTCGAGTAGTCTCATAGCTAGCTCTGGGCGGCTGTGCGAGCGGTGGCGGTATCGTGTGGAGGGCGGGGCGCGTGCGAGAGATCGAGCGCTCCTCTCCGCTGCTCCCGCCTGCCCGCCTCGTGCCTCGTCGTCAGATGCAGGTCTTTGCGAGTCAGAGGGGAGGGAGGTCTCGGTTGATCACAGTCAGTTGAACTTCGTCTCGGCTTCGCCTGGCACGCTGGACCCCTACGAGATTCCCGAGGACCCCGACACGGAGCTCCACAGCGAGGACCCCCTGATCTTGGATCTCGGCAAGAAGCTCAAGGAGTTCGACGAGGTGCCCATGGGTCTCTTGGATGCTAAGTCTTGGAAGGGTGTGGTTGCCACGAAGGTCCAGGAGGGCCAGAACATCTTGGGATTGGATGCAGACGCCTTGGTTGTCGCTTACAAGCATCTTTTGAGGTCTTCAGCCTGCCGAGGGAAACGGGTTCTGGCACTTGTCGATAACATGCCTTTGTGTCTAGCCGTTGCGAAAGGAAGAGCATCCTCAGCTTATTTACTTCCACTGTTAAAGATTTGTATGATGTCGCTTGCCACAGGAACGAGATTGCACTGTAGATGGATTCCGTCAGAACGCAACCCCGCCGACGCTTTGTCTCGAGGGCGCCGCACCTGGTTTTCAGATTCCGACGCCCGTGCAGCGCCACCTCTGGCGCATGGCGGCGAGGCGCCGCCAGGCTGCTGGTCGCCCGGCAGTCCTTCGCCGACCTGCGAGGAGGCCGCCGCCAGCTGCCTTGGAGGCCCGGGGCAGGCGAGCAGCGCTGGCCGGCCGCCTGATGGCCGAGCGGCCGCCGCTCGGGCGGCTCAGCGCCCTGGAGACGCTTGCGGTGCGGTCCAGCACGGAGGAGCAGTATCGGCGCGTCCTGACAGAGTTCACCGCCTTTTGCTCTGCGAACCACCTGGACTGGAAGGACTTCGACCAACTCGACTCAGTGGCTACTCGCTTTCTGAACCGACAGTTCGAGCTCGGGGCCCCTGCCAGCCAGGGCTCGCTGCTGCTGGCGTCTCTGGCGCACTTCTTGCCAGGCCTCCAGGGCTCGTGGAAGGCGCAGCTGCCGCGGGCCACCAGGAGCTCGGTCGCGTGGGCGAGGCGCGTGCCTTCAATGACCCGCGTGCCCCTGCCGTACTTTGCAGCGGCAGCGCTTGCCGGGCTCTTGGCCATCAGCGGGCGTCGCCGCATGGCTCTCTGGATCCTGCTGTCGTTCAGCTGCTACCTGAGGCCGTTCGAGGCGCAGGGGCTCCGCGGCGGCTCGCTAGTGCGCCCGGCAGCGCAGGCCGCGGCCTCGGCGGCCAGCTGGGTGCTGCTTTTGCACCCAACCAGCGGCGGCCGCCCAGGCAAGACAGGGTTGTACAACGAGAGCGTGGTGATCGATCTCGACCGGCACTTGTGGCCGCTGCCTGCCGGCCTCAGAGGCGCCGTGGGCCTCGACCAGAGCCTCTGGGACTTCACCCTGCCGGCGCTGCGCGAGCGCTTCAGGGAGTTTGCCGATCTGCTGCAGCTCCAGGCCCTCAACCCGACCTTGTACGCGCTGCGCCGCGGCGGGGCGAGCTGGGACCTGCTGGAGGGGAGGAGAACCTTGGAGCAGACGCAGAGGCACGGCAGGTGGGCTTCGCCGGGCAGCATGAAGCGGTACGCCAAAGAGGCCTACCTCCAGGATGCCATGACCAAAGTCCCAGATTGGGTCTTCGGGTTCGGCCGCTTCGTGCATGCCAACCTGCTAGAGATTGTCGAGCTGGGGCCCGCCCTGCCGCAGCGTCCGCGCCTGTGGCAGCAGCTGCCCGCGCCCGTGCAGGCGCTGATCGCAGCCGCGCTGCCGTAGCTTCTCCTGCTCAGATTCAGCGTCATTTGAAGCGGCTGCTCGCCGGCCAGCTCAAGTCTGCCCGCAAGCGGCAGCACGGTGTCTTCTTGGAACTTTTTGGTGGGACTGGTCAGGTCGCCAAGGCCCTGCGGGCTGAAGGATTTGGAGCTCTCAGTTTAGATCTATTGCATGGCCCCTGTGAGGATCATCTTGACAAAACTTTTGAAAGGCTCGTTTGTGGCTGGATCAAGGGTGGCCTTGTCTTGGGAGTTTTCTCAGGCACTCCGTGCACGTCTTAGACACGGGCCCTTCGCAGACCTCTTCGCGATGCTACCTCACCAATGGGACTGCCCGGTCTCTCGGAGAGCGAGTCTGCTAGAGCTCGTATAGGTAATGCGACCCTTCACTTTTCGTGCCGCGTGATAACGTTGGCCAACCTCTTTAGTGTGCCAGTCCTGCTAGAGAATCCGCAAACTTCGTTGCTCTGGGCGGCGCCGCGTCTCGCTCGCCTCAGTGCTCAACCCGAATCCAGCTGTGTAGTGTGCCACCTCTGTCAGTATGGTGCTCGCTGGCGTAAAGCCACTCGATTGCAGGGATGGAACATCTCCAGCATGCAGCCGCTTACTCGTAAATGCAGTGGAAAGAAAGGGATTTGCTCTCGCACGGGCGAGCATCACATAGAACTGTCAGGGACAGCTCCAGGCGGCCGAAAGTGGACCAGCCTGGCCGCCGCCTACCCTTTGCCCTTTGCTCGATCTGCTGCCGCTGTCCTGGCGCACTCTTCCGAGCAGATGCACGGTCTTCGTCTAGTTGACATCATGTGTTCGTGAATTTCAATCTTCTTTCAGTAGCCCCTGGGGCTCCGGCCGTAGGCCAGTCTGCCCGTTTGGGGGAACGGGAGTTGTGCTTGCTTATGTCTCAGAGGGGCGCTTGACCGCCCCAGTTTAGCTCGCTTCCCATGGTTGCCGTTCGCGCATGCACACGAGAAAATGAGGTCTCATCGAGACAGCTTTCGCTGCATGGCCGCCCAGGAGTGTCCGCACTTGCTATATATATATATATATATATATATATGTGTGTGTGTGGGGGGGGGGGGGGGGGGGGGGGTGTGTCTCTATAAATATATATATATAGATAGAAGGGCAACGGACTTGCAACTGAACAACGGGACTCGCAACTGAACAACGGGACTCGCAACTGGCAACAAGGACTCGCAACTGGCAACAACGGACAACGGGACTCGCAACTGGCAACAACGGGACTCGCAACTGGCAACAACGGGACTCGCAACTGGCAACAACGGGACTCGCAACTGGCAACAACGGGACTCGCAACTGGCAACAACGGGACTCGCAACTGGCAACAACGGGACTCGCAACTGGCAACAACGGGACTCGCAACTGGCAACAATGGGACTCGCAACCAACAACGGGACTCGCAACTGGCAACAACGGGACTCCGAACTGGCAACGACGGGACTCGCAACTGGCAACAACGGGACTCCGAACTGGCAACGACGGGACTCGCAACTGGCAACAACGGGTCTCTCCCTCTTATTCCGGCTCCCTCCCATTATGGTTTGCTCCCATTCCGATATATTTTTCCGATTCCCTCCCATTTCTCTTCTTATTCCAGTTCTTTCCCATTCCTTCCATTCCAGTTCTCTCCCTCCTATTCCGGCTCCCTCCCATTCCGGTTTGCTCCCATTCCGATATCTTTTTCCGATGTCCCTCCCATTTCTCTTCTTATTCCGGTTCTCTCCCATTCCTCCCATTCTGGTTCTCTCCCTCCTATTCCGGCTCCCTCCCATTCCGGTTTGCTCCCATTCCGATATATTTTTCCGATGTCCCTCCCATTTCTCTTCTTATTCCGGTTCTCTCCCATTCCTCCCATTCTGGTTCTCTCCCTCCTATTTCTGCTCCCTCCCATTCCGGTTTGCTCCCATTCCGATATCTTTTTCCGATGTCCCTTCCATTTATCTTCTTATTCCGGTTCTCTCCCATTCTTCCCATTCCGGTTCTCTCCCTCCTATTCCGGCTCTCTCCCATTCCGGTTTGATTCCGATATTCTGTTCCGATTTCATCCCATATTGATTATCTCTTATTTGGGCTCTCTCCCATTCCTCCATTTCTCTGATTCCGGTTCTCTTCTACCTGTTCCGGTTCCCTCCCAATCTGGTTTGGTCCCATTCTTATATCCTCTTCCGATTCCTTATCATTCTTCTTATTCCAGCTCTGTCCCATTCCTCCCATTCCGATTCTCTCCCTCCTATTTCGGCTCTCTCCCATTCCGGATTGCCCCCATTCCGATATCTGTTTCCGACTCCCTTCCATTCTTCCCACTCTCCCATCCCAGCTTCTTACTTTTTGGCGCTCAGGGCGGCCAGGGGGCGCCGAACATCATAGCTCGGGCTAGAGCTTCGTTAAATCGGATGCTTCGCTTGCAAAGGCAAGCGGCGTCTTGCACCAGTCAGCCCTCCAGGGCAATTAATTGTGCGGAGACGTGGCACTCGCATTATTGTCCGTCCTATTCCTCCTTCTCCCAATCGTTTTCTCTCTGCTCCACTCGTCTTCTACTTCTTCGTCATTCTCCACCTCGTTCTATTTGTCTTATTGGCGTATCCTCATTCCTCCATCCGTCGCCATCGTCACCACTGTCTGCTTGCACAGCGTGTTCTTATCTATTGTGTCTCGCGTTCATCGCCCTCTTCCTCCTGATGCTCAAACCCTTCCCTTCCCTCCCTGTCATTCCTGCACCGTCGCGCCCTCAAGCGGCGCCGTCAGGCGTCGCTCACGATCACCTCGAGCTCCATGTCTTTCTGGAAAACGAAGTCCGGCCCGATGTACGCGTTGTCGATAGCGTCGAACAAGAACAATTTCGTCGGCGTCCTGGCAGGGAACATCACATTTCCTACATCCTACATTCTCCCCTCCTTTGCTTCCTCATGTTTTTTGTTTCGGTTCGACGGTGTGGAAGGCGTTTGATTACAAGAGGCCCCCTCCTGGCAAGCTCCCTCTGCCCCCCCATGGCCGCGAACGCGTTCCCGACATATTCGTACACGGTCTTGGCTGTCGTGCCGCGCGGCGCGCGGACGGTCAACAAGTTGTCCGGGGGCCCTGCATGATGCGGCAGTTCTTGCGGATACACCATGATGCACACTTCGTTATCGGAGTCGCCTTCGTCGTCGTGTATGACGATGGTGCCAGATTGCACGTGGGGCCACTTATCCTCTGGGTCCACTGCTTCTTCTGCCAATTCACCGTCATCGAAGTCGAGGTCTTCGGGCATTGGTGGTGTCATGCCTTCGTCCAGCGACGCTTCGTTGGACGAAAAACTCCCGAAAAGGTCCGCCTCCAAGAGTGTATTCTCGGACTGCGTCGGCGAGTGATCAGCTGGCAATGGTTTTGGTGCTTCGGGCTGACCTCGGCGAGGTGCACGCTCGCGGTGAATTCCGCCGAGGGGGCGGATGCGTTCAGCATCGCCTTCTCCTTCAAGAACTCCACGTCTGCCCCGGCCTCGGCGCCCGCGGCCGCGGCCGCCACTGCCGCGGCCCCTGGACTTCACACCATCGCCTTCGGCATCTCGTTTGCGTTTTCCTCTGCCCGTTCGGCGCGCCCGCACTTCACTTATGGGCAGGTGGCTCGCGTGCCCAAGCTTATGTTGAAGCCATAGCGTGTGCTCTGTCTGGCCGTCTGTGATGAAATTCTGGTGCGTCTCCGTGATGGAATTGTCAGCGCATTGCGTGAGCAGTGTGAAATGACGAGTGTAGTATAATATTTTGAGAACATCGTAATTTTTCTGGCCATCACCCGTTTTGATACCAAGATCACGGAATGCTCGATCTTGGTCGGTTGCCCCCACACCTGTGTGAATAGCATTGAAGATGGTTTCGAATTTGGCCTCGTTGTACTCGTTCCCATCATATTTAGGACAGAGCCACATCTTATTGCCTGATGCATCCTGCTTCTCTAACATGAACTGTCCTTCCTCTGCCATGCGTATGATTCCTTGGGCCGTGAGTTTTCGAGGCCGGTTCTTGTCGTCAGCGGGGCCTGCATCGGCTTTTCGCCCGCGCCCCTTGAGAAGTACATTAGCAGGTCTCGACGGTGGAAGGCCCCCGTGAGCACCATTCGTGATGTAGGGCTCCACGTCGGCGAATTTGTTCTTTTTAAACCATGTTTTCGCTGTCCGCTCCAGGAACTTGAGTTCGTCCAACACATCAGCTGTTTTCGGCTTGTCTTTTGTGCCCATGCCAACTACATTCCAAAACGATTCTATACAGTTTGAGCAATACGCTGAATATGGTGGGAGGACTCGCCCGCCGTAGCTCTGCCATAGCGCACATAGACGCCCTTCTTGTTCATACAAAAGCCACTTTTTGAAATAATTTGCGAACTGTGATTCGTCTTGGTCATGGAGATCTTGCAGTACCCGTTGCCAGAAATGATCGAAAAGATGCGGCGGAAGGAACGCACTCCTGTGCGCGTAGTCGCAGCAGTCAGATCCGTAATCCCTGTGCTTCCAATGCCGCTTCGCCTTAATAATGTCCTATGGGGGGCGGGCGGGAAATCGGAGGAGAAAACAGTTGAAGGCGAAGAACAAGGGGAAGAGGCGACCGAAGGTGGAGGAGGAGAAGAAGCAAGGAAGGAGGAGAGGCGGAACGGGGGATAATAGACAGGGATATGATTTTACGAGGGGGGAGGAGGAGGAGGAGGAGGAGGAGGAGCCAGAAGAGTAGAACGGACAGGGGGGATGGGGATGTGCGATTCTTATGCGTGTCACTCCTTTTTCACGTGCTGCAAACACCGGACGTGGGTCGCATCAGGAAAGCGGCGCCGAAACACATTGGTTAATGCCTTTCCACCATCTAAGTAGACTGCCGTGGTACGTTCGACCAAGTCGACACCGAACTCCTGCATTGCCGCGAGCACACTGTTCACCATTGCCTCGATGGCATCCGCGTCTTCCTCTGGACACGCGGCAGAATTGCGAGCGCATAGCAGATATGAGCAGTTTCGGCAACGCCCGTTTGACGTGTTCGACCTAATGTTTTGATGTTTTTGTCATCGTTCCTATATGTACACTTATCGCAATTTCCCGCCCTACTTCTGTATTCGTTCTTCCCGCTCACGTCCCTCCCAGACCCAGCGTTGCCGAACCTGACTCATTGTAGCTGTTCCTACATACACTTTCGGGCGGCAGGGTTTGTGTTAGCCCCACAGTTCCTCTGGTGCAAACGTGAAGCCAAGAGGAACGAACGTGGTGCTCCATTCCCCGTCTGTGAAGTGTACTCCCAACCATCCGAGTGATACCAATTTGAATTTTTGGACCCCTTTGTCGTGAGTCGCGTCGCAACAGAGGCGGAACTTGTAGTTCTCCCCCTGCTTAGCAGCAAAACCCGCGCACAAAGAAGTCAAATATTTGCATCTCAACACGAGAATGTGCGCATCACGTATTGAGTGTGTAGGGTCCACAACAAGTTTCCACTCGGCATCGTCGGGCTTGGGGGCCCACTCATTGAACGCTGCCTCCCATTGGCTACCCGTGGACTCGCCCGGGCCATGCTCGGACCGGCGGCCTGCCGTCCGGGCATCGTACACGTTCCGCACTGTCGGCAAGGTGCTAGGATCATCGCCAGCGTCGATCCGTTGCTGCATCTGTGTTGCCACAGTAATGGGATTCGCTGCCATTTGTTTCGCCACTGCTGCTTTTGTTTTCCGTGCTTGGCCTTTGGAGATTAGGGGCGCGCGTTCACCCTTCACGGACAAGTGCACCATGCCATGGTGCATTTCGTATTTGAACACAGCTTCGCATAGATCACCATGCTCATTTTCATGTTGTTGGCATTTTACTGATACGTATTCCATGGGTGTCTTGTCAGATGCCTTCTTCACCCTGAATGTGCCGACGTGTACGTGTTTCCCTTTGAGGTCTTCTCTGACGAAATCCTCGAACGGTTTATCGGTTGGGCGCGGCTCGCCCACGGGGACAAATGGTGGCGCAAAGGTTGCATCCACGACTCCATGCACGTCCTGATGTGAATCCAACTCCTCTTCTTTCTCTTCTTTTTTCATTTGCGTGCCATTTGCTGGCAATGCCTGCAGAGCGCCTCCCGATGACGAAGCCGGTGCTTCTGCGCCGCGTCGGCCGCGAGAAGCCGCTTCCTGGCTAAGCGGGGGGACAGAGGAGGAGCAGGGGGCGACGGCAGAGACGAATAAAAATGCCGGCGAATACCGGAGGACGCGGACGACGAGGACGAGTGACAACGACGATAACGACGACAAGTGACGACGAGGAAGATCCATTGCACGTGCAGAACTAGCAGTGTTGTTGCGCACAGAAGCAGAAGCATGACAAAGCAGATTGGCCAGATAGTGAGACAGAGTGGAGAAAAACAGAGAAAGAGAGACAGAGGGAGATACAGAGAAAGAGAGAGAGGGAGAGAGAGAGAGAGAGAGAGAGGGAGAGACAGAGACACGCAGAGACAGGGAGAGACGTAGAGATACAGAGAGAGAGAGATACAGAGATAGAGAGAGAGAGAGAGAGAGAGATACAGAGAGAGAGAGAGGCAGAGAGACAGAGAGGGCGAGACAGAGAGAAAGAGAGACTGAGAGAGCGAGAGAGAGAGAGAGAGAGAGAGAGGGAGAGAGAGAGAGAGAGAGAGAGAGAGAGAGATAACGATAGGGAGACACAGAAAGGGACAATTCGCAAACGAATGTAAGCGCCTGCGGCGACAGCCGTCGACGGTCGTCGCTGCTGTTGGGCGGCAGCGTGCGGGGGGCACCTCTGGACGAAGAAGAGAAGCGGCCGTGGCCTCCATGCGGATCATGCAGGCCCTCCACAGCCAGTTCAAAGTCAACTTCCTGGGAAGCCATGCTTATATGCGCCGGCATAATATTTTTAACATTTCTAATGACAGAAAACATGCGGTTTTGAAGTGTGGGTTTTTTTCGCCGTTGTCCCCGCTTTGTCCTCTTGAGGCGTAAGCCGCCTGCCCAACGACGCCCTCCGCAAGCGTTCGGCCGCGGGCTTGTCCACGGCACTGCGGACAGACAACGGAATAGGTATTTCATTCCGTTCCGATGGCAAGCGCGACCTCCCAGAGCGCTGTCTTGGTCCACGTTCGACTGCGGTGGTAATCTGTGGGGTTTTCGCAAGCCCGAAAGCATTTCTCTTCCCTCTTAAATCGATTTGGTCCCACTTCGACACTCCAGTCGCGGCTTCGATTTTGGCCATATCGCAATAACGCTCCTCGAAGTGTTGCTCCCGTTGTCGCTGTCTGGTTTCTCGATATTTGCTCCCCAACACATACTGCGCGTACCTTGGAATTCCAAACAACGCAAATATTGCGAAGGCCTTGCGGCCGGTGCCGCCGACCCTCAAGGACGACGACGACGACGACGACGATGACGACGACGACGAACGCTCTCGGCGGCCTTTTGGGGGTAGTTTTGGGGCCTCTTGGCTCTTGGGGGCCGCTTAGGACCTTGGCATTGTCTTCCTGTTTGCACGGGCCATTGCCATCAACAGTTGGAGAAGAAAAAGGCACCGCTGCGCCGAAATAGTGTTTCCAATGGAGTCCTTCTGCGGGCCATTCTCTCGGTAATTTGCTAATTGTCGTTGAAATTCTTCGTGGTACTCCTGGAGGGTGGGAGGAAAAAATTAAATAACACCTGCCTAAGTTACGTTGCCACTGCGCTTCAGTCGCAAATCCACCAACAAATGCAACCAGAGAAACATTATCCCTATAATTCCGTCTCGGAGAGCATCCGGTTGAACTGGAGGAACTGCTTCATGCGCGCCTCCTCGAAAGTGTCCCAATCTACGGCGGACCTTGGCGTGCACCGATCGGCAGCGATTGCAAAAATGGTTCGGGCAATGACAAACGATTACAAGCATAGAGACAGATGGCAAGCGTGCCGTAGTTCCTGCATATCAACAAAACGACACCGGCGAGAGGCCTGAGGGCTACGCATATTGGGAAGCGACTCGGGAAGAGGGTGCATGGTGCATCTATGCATCTCTCTCCCTCTCTCTCTCTCTCTCTCTCCCACCCTCTCTCTTTCTCTCTCTCTCTCTCTTTCCTTCCCTCTTTCTCCCTACTTCCCTCTCTCTTTCTCTCTCTCTCTCTCTCTCTCTCTCTCTCTCTCTCTCTCTCTCTCTCCTGTATATATATATACATACATGCGCCCCATATACTGTGGGTAACCATATGATTGCATCTACACCTCAGCGACCATGCCGAAAATTAAGGCTCAAACGTCGAAGTGATGGCAAATGCCACACCAAGCAGAATGCGCATCGCCATCATGTATGGAATATCCTGTCCAACGGAGCGGACCCAGGATAACGCGAAAATGAAACTCGAAAGAGCTCGTTGAAATCGGTCTGAACCTGAAAGTTACTGCGGTGAAAAGACAACGGTAATTGTGGCGACGGTGGTGATGGTGCGCATGGACATTGCAAACCCGATTAAGAAGTCGAGATTTGATCTTCTTGTTGGTATCCTTGCTCTTCTTGATCCCATTGTTCTTATGGGGTGCGGGAGAGACGGTGGGAAGCGGGAGAGACGATGGGGGGCGGGAGAGACGATGGAGGGCAGGAGAGACGATGGGGGGCAAGAAAGACGATGGGGGGCGGGAGAGACGATGGGGGGCGGGAGAGACGATGGGGGGCGGGAGAGACGATGGGGGGCGGGAAAGACGATGGGGGCGGGAGGGCTCTAGGGCTATAGGGTTGTAGGGCTATAGGGCTATTAGGGCTGTGGCTACAGGGCTATTGGGCTGCAGGCTATAGGGCTATAGGCTATAAGGCTATGGGCGATGAGGCTATAGGGCTCTAGGGCTATTCGGCCATAGGGATACAAGGCTATGGGACTATGGGGCTACAGGGTTATGGGGCCATGGGGCTATAGGGCTGTAGGGTTGTAGGGCGCCATAGGGCGGGCCTATGGGGCTATATAGGTTTTATGGGCTATTGAGCCATAGAGCTATATGGTGTACGGCTCTTGGGCCATAGCGATATAGGGATATAGGGCTAGGGGGTGAGTGGGCTATAGGAAGTTTGCAGGACCATGCGGCTACGGAACGCCCGGGCGCTCCCTGACACTTGGGCTCCCGGGCCCGGCCACCGAAATCCACGACGGGGCTTACCCTGTCATATAAATCCGCTTGAATCCCTAGGAGGCAAATTCTCATTGGGGAAAGAAAGAGAAAAGGAAAAAGATCGAGGAGCAAGAAAATGAAAAAGAGAAAGGGCGAGGAGCACGAAGAGAAAGACGAAGAAGAAGAGCAAAAGAGGAGGTCCAAGAGGAGGAGGTCGAAGAAGGCCACGGGGAAAATTTCGTCATCGCCTAGCAGGTCGTCGAATGCACAGAGACTTCCCTTTACAACTGCCGGGCGGGAAGGAGCGCGACCGCGGCCGCGTTCTGTCTTGGCGGCCGTTGGGGGGTTCAGCACGGCCGTTTGGGGTGAACATAATTGCTCTGTGAGGTCCGAATGAGGAAGAGGGTGAAGAGGAGGAAGGATCACATGCAAGAGGTCGACCAAGGAAATTTCGTTATCGTCGAGCAGGTCGTCGCCATGAAATTGTCGAGGAATTTCGTTGTCATCGGCAGGTCGTCGTCGAAATGTAGTACCGCTCTATTGGCTGCAGGAGGCCCGCATATGACAAACGGAATAATCATTATGATCGCGGGTTTGGTCCTTAAAACAATGCGGAAGAATGTCGGGAATATTATAGGCTTCTCCGTATGGTTACAGCAATGTTTTTCAATCCGGTGAACGGGGTACGATTACGCAATCGAAAGAAATACATATTATTATAATCCGCGCGAATACAAAATCAATGCAATACAAATTAGACAAAACCGGATTTCACCGCTAATCCATAAACGAATTCCCGACATATCTCACCATTATGTATGTCCCGCTAAGGCCGACTCACCAAACCGGCTTTCCCACAAAAACAAGCTCTAGACTTGAAAACGGTTTCATCTTTAAGCCTTCCGTCCTGTTTGAACCGAATTTCCTGTTAAAGCAACCTCTCCCATTAAACCTAGTTTTCTTTTTGAAGCCAGCTCTCCCGGCTCTCCTGCTTAAGCCGGCTATCCCGCTTAAACCGGTTCCCCGGCATAAGCCGGATCTCCCGCTGAATTGGTAAGCTAACACTCTCTTTCTTTCACCGACTTTCCCGCTTAAACGGGGTCTCCTGCAGAAGCCGCACGTCTCTACAATTCCTTCATTTGCGCGCCCCGTTGCTGCCAATTACAGGTCTCCCTGCTGCCAATTGCGAGCCTGCCAATTGCGAATCCCGCTGCTGCCAGTTACGAATCCCGTGCCAGTTGCGAGTCCCGTCGTTGCCAGTTCCGAGTCCCGTTGTTGCAAGTTGCGAGTCCCATTGTTGCCAGTTGCGAGTCCCATTGTTGCCAGTTGCGAGTCCCGTTGTTGCCAGTTGCGAGTCCCGTTGTTGCCAGTTGCGAGTCCCGTTGTTGCCAGTTGCGAGTCCCGTTGTTGCCAGTTGCGAGTCCCGTTGTTGCCAGTTGCGAGTCCCGTTGTTGCCAGTTGCGAGTCCCGTTGTTGCCAGTTGCGAGTCCCGAGTCCCGTTGTTGCCAGTTGCGAGTCCCGTTGTTGCCAGTTGCGAGTCCCGTTGTTGCCAGTTGCGAGTCCCGTTGTTCAGTTGCGAGTCCCGTTGTTCAGTTGCGAGTCCCGTTGGTGCCGTATATATATATATATATACATACACATACACACACGTACATATACGCATACACAGACATATATATATATATACACGTATGTGTGTGTGTGTGGTAGAAATGGATTTTATATTTAAAATAATTTGAATGAAAATCGTGGATCGCGTGTTGATTCGTATGATTTGAAATCACTTAATTTTAGATTTAAATTTCTCGCATTTGCATCGATTATTCAATTTAGAATTGTCTATAAGAAAAGAGAAAGAACAAGCGAAAGAAAAGATAGTGTAATAATCGACAAAAGCAGGACAAACGAGAAATAAAGTTGCACACGAGAAGAAAGAATTCTGAATTTTTAGAAGCAGAAAAAGAAAAAGAGAGTAATCCAAAGAGAATTTTTATATATATATATATGTATATATATATATATATATATATATATTCAAGTTATTGAAGATTTTTATTTTCTTTTATCAAAATTATTACTACATGTTGGGAAAATTTTCTCATTTTTGTTCTTCAAGTATTCAGAGAAAAAGATTTAAGAGCAAACTTCAAGTTTTAGTAGAACGATATTCATCTCGCATTTCAGTGGTTTGCAAAAATTGATTACAGTGTTTCATAACATATATTCATTCTGAAGATAGTGTTGTTTCGAGATATATATATATATATATATAGTTTAGTATAGCGTCGAAAATGAGCAGATCTTCCAACAAATGCAGAATTTATCAGCACGCCTCTGGCCCGTTGGGCCGGCGAATACCACACAGAGCCATAATTACGCTTGGTGTTTCCGCATGGCTACGCCAAGGCAGGCACGCCTCGAAGCTGCATCGAATGCCAGTAGGAGCGCATGTGGTGTGCATATGTGTTGGTATTGACCTCGTGTGCTGGTTGAGGCAGATGCATTGGAAGTCCCACGTTCAACCAGACGATATGCCACAGTATGACACGACCTTGTCAGATTGGCGGGATGCGAACTCATTGCTTCGATTGCAATCACCTGTTGCGTATTTGTCGTGATCGTTTTACGCCTGTATTTGTTTGAAGGCTATGGCGATGAAGTGGACCACAGCACCAGGGTGCGGTGTGGTTGGGGTGCCCACACAAAGCGCGTCTATACGTCGCGAGTAATGGGCCCATGAATGATGCCGAGATACCCCATTCCATGATCACCATAGTCCCCCTGGACCGCGGGACGCTATACGTTGCCAGTTTTCCCCGACTATCTTGTTTTGAATTGGCTGTTTGGCTTTAGTTCGCAGCGCCCCGCGTTCCATTCCTTCCTTCCTCCGCCTCATGCCTGTGCCCTCCGCACGCCCATGCCGGTACATCTCTCATACGCGTCGTTTCCTACAGGGAGCTCTACCGACGCCCCCAGGAGGTGGTACCGCATGGCGTCCCCCAGCCCGTTTCGGTACACCCCTCACACGTTTCGTGGCCCCATCAGGTGCTCCGCCGAAGTCCCTACGGGGTGGTACCGCATTGCGTCCCCCCTAGAAGTTCGGCACACCTCTGACACGTTTCGTTGCCCCATAGGAAGCTCCACCGAAACGCCCAGTTGGTGGTACCGCATGGCGTTCCCCTGACCATTTCGGCACCCCTCACACGCTTCGTGGCATCATGGGAGGCTCCACCGAAGCCCATAGCGTCCCCTAGTCCATTTCGGCACAGCACTCACACGATTCGTGGCCCCATAGGGAGCTCCACCGAAGCCTGCAGGGGGTGGTACCGCGTTGCTTCACCCGTCTGACATCGTCGGAGGCTTTCTTGGGCCGCATTGGGTCCCTCTTGGGGCGTTGTGGGGTCGTTTTGGAGGTCTCCTGGGTTGTGGTCCCTCTTGAATCCGTTCTGGATCGTCTTGGAGCCTTCTTCGTGGGCCTCTGGGGCGGTCTTGTCGTCATCTGGGGGCCTATTGCGCCGTCCTTGGCTGTGAGAAGCCCAACTTGGCGAGAACGCCAAAATTCGTCATCCGCTTTTTCTGAAAATCACAGGTTTCAATGTTTGGAGCCCGTCTGGAGGGCATGAACCATCTCGGGCAGTATTGAGGTCATATTGTGCCGTCTTGAGGCCACATTTTACCGCTTTGATGCCCTATTGGAACAGCCTAGGGCCGTCTGGGCCCGAAAAGGCCCCCACGAGTTGTTGTGAGTTGTGGGGGTTAGTTGGGCTGGTGCGGATACGCGAGCCCCACCTCAACCCCCCGCTTTGCGAGAACATGCCTTATGCTGTCCTGCCGTTATTATTCCAACCCTCCGAGCTTTCTACCTAGTCAAGGCCACTTGGGGCTCCTGAATGTAGATTGTGCGTATCCTCAACAGCCCCTCCCAGAACGATGCTTGTGCGAGATGTCGAGAGAAGGGAAACTACGAACCATGTATTAGAATAAAGGTGCCAACAACGTTCAATTTGGATACCTGCTGAAGGCTTCTTGGGAAGCATCCGAGTTTACAAAGGTGACAGTTTCCATTAGTACTGCCCCCCTAGAGCTCGAAGCATTGCTTCATGGTGCCCTATTGAGGCGATCTTGCTCGTGGCACCTCTTTGGGGCTTCTTGGGCAATGTTGGGGCCTCCCCGGGGCCTCAGAAGCTGATCGGATGCGAGAAGACGAGAATACGCAAGTCATTAGAAAGCATTATATGATGAAAGATGTTGGTTTCTTGATTGCATCCATGGAGGGCTCCGAGGCCGCGTGGGGCCATATTGGAGCATATTGGACGTGTCAGGGTCAATGTTGAGTCAACTAAGACTAACGCGCCCAATCTCGGTGGCTACCCGAAGGCATCTGGGGCGATATTGCAACCACGTTGGCCCATCAGCCCCACTATAATTTTTCCGAGAGCTTCAAATCCTTCAAAAATCTCTACGGCCAAATGATGCTGCTAATACAAAAGAGGGAATCATTGTCTAGGCTTCCTGGAGCTCGACATAATTGACTCTCCTTGGGGCGCTACTGGGTCGCTGTTTGGGCTATTTGGGGCGCGCTTGAGGCCATACTGAAGCTTCGCACGGCCATTGGAAGCGAAAAGGATAGAACATAAGCATCAGTGATAAGTGTTACGCTTTTCAGTGCTGCGTTATTGGGAGGCTCCGTGGCCTCTTGGTGTCATATGGGCTCGACCTGAGGGCCTATTGCAGGCATGCTGGAGCCAACTTTGATCCATATTCGAAAATAGCGTGCCATCTTGGAAGAAATATTGGGGTACATCGGGCCATACTGGGGCCATCCAGGGCCATCCGGGTCGTTGTGATTGCCACACGCTCCCCCCCCCTCGGCCAGACCCGGGGAACGTCGTAAAGGGAGGGGTAAACACTTGCCCGAAGAGGAAGTTGAAGGACCCACGACCCCGGTAATGCAATCAAGTCGAAGAACATGTTGTCAGATTGCTCTGGCGACGCCTCCTTGTGTGAGAGTGTCTCAGGCGGGAGCCATGCTCTTAAAGGTACGTCTAATTCGGGAGCTCATTGGACATGTTTTTTTCTCCTGAGGATGTCTGCAGCGAAACGCCACACCACATCAAGTTCGATAACCAACACCCGAGTTCAAAGTTTCAAATGTCTGAGGACTTCCCATGCGTAAGCTTCATGTTTGAGAACCAACGACGTAACTCCTCCAACATCCCCATTGTGAGAGGATATCTGAAGCGAAACGCCCCCCACTCCATGTTGAATATGCGATGCCCGATTTCCAACAGATCGTTCTTCTGAGGATGTCCAAGTCGGAAGCCCCGCTTTTGACAACCAATATCGTAGGTCACTTCCTCCGACATCCCCATGCTGTGAGGATGTCTCAGACGCAACGACCCCCCAGACTACGTTGGAGATCCGAAGTCTGATTTTTCTACATTTCAAGTGTCTGAGGATGTCTCAGGCGAAAGCTTCATTTGTCATAGCCAACGTCTTAAAACAACGCATCCAGCATCCCCACTGGCCGAGGATATCTCAGGCGCGAGGCCCCCCCCACCCACTCCATGTTGGATCTCCGACGTCTGATTTCCAGCATGTCAACTGTCTGAGGGCATCTACGGCGAAAGCCTCACTATTGAAAACCAGCGTGGCGAAGACAATTGACGTTTCGCGTATCCCTTGCGCGTCCGTAGCCTCTGGCTCAAGTACGAAACCGTCGCCCTGCGGCTTCGTGCTTGTCTGCTGCCGAGGGGCTGGCCCGAGGCGGGCGCGCCTGCAGCAGGCTTTCTTTCCTCTCGCGCGATCCCCACGGTGAGCCCTCGCGCGGCCGTGGGTCTCTGTGTCGCAAGCCTCGCTTTGATGTCGCTGTCGGCGCGCACGGCTTGCCGGCGGCAGCTGCGGCGGGCGGCGGCCGCTCGCCGAGCTGGCACCGCCGGCGCGGCTGCCGTGGCCGCCGCGGCGCCGCCGCCTGGCCTGCCGCTGCACTTGGCTGCCGCCTGCGCCGCCCCCGCCGCGGCGGCCGGCTGCTCGGCCGGGGCCGCCGCCGCGGCCGCCGCCGCGGCCCCTGCTGACAGCGCGGCCGCGCGGCCCGCCGCGGCCGCCGCCGAGGCTGCCACCCCTGCTGGCTGCCTGGCTGCGCGGCCGCCGCGGGCCGCCCTCTGCGGCGGTTGTGCCGGCGGCGCGCCCCCGCGGTCGCCGCGGCCGCCGCCGCCGCGGCGCCGCCGCCTCGGCCGCGGCGGCGGCCGCCGCGGCCGCCTCTGCGGCCGCCGGGCGCCGCCGGCGCCGCTGGCGGCCCCTGCGACGGCGGCGCCGTCGGCTTCGCGGGCGCCGCCGCCGCCTGTGGCGCCGCGGGCGCCGCCGACGCCGCTTTCGCCGCAGGCGCCGCTGGCGCCGGGCGCGGCGCTGGCGCCGCCGCCGCCGGCGAGGCCGCTGGCTCCGCGGGCGCCGCCGGCGCCGCGGGCGCCGCTGGGGCCTGCGCGGGCTCGGCGGACGGTGCCGCCGCCGCCGCCCCTGCGGCCGCCAGCGCCGCGGCGGCCGCCGCCCGCCGCCGCCGCCGCGGCCGTGGCGGAGGCGGCCGCCGCTGCGGCCGCGGGCCTCGCGGCCGGCGCCGCGGCCGCCGTGGCCCGCGCCGCCGCGCTTGGGCCCGCCGCGGTTGGCGCCGCCGCGGCCGCGCCGCTGCTGCACGAACTGGCCCCCAGCGGGCAGACGCACCAGCAGGGCAGCAGCGGCAGCAACAGCAGCCGAAGCAGCTGCAGCAGCACCAGCCTCAGGGGACCAGGAACTCAGAATTTCGAGGCGGCTCCAGCCGTGGTGACCAGAGTTTCGAAGGCGGCTCCTGGACCTGGGGACCTGAATTTCGAGGCGGCTCCAGCCGTGGTGACCAGGGCGACTGACGACTATCTGGAGGATTCCTTCACTGGAAGTGCAGCCTTCAGCTGCCCCCTGGGTCGTTATCGTGCAGCGCAGCCAGCATTTCAGGCAGATCCAGTCCCCAGCATGCCGATCAATCCCACTTCGGATTCGCCGATTCATCCCGCGCTTCCTGGCGACAGTGCGAGTAACAATTCGGCCTTCAGCCGAGGAGTAGCGGGGTCCCAAGCAGATGCCTGGCAGTGCAGAGTGAAAGGGCGACCTTCAGTCGCAAACCTGGTAATCCTGGCAGTCATGACGGCGCGCTCCCCCCACGCGCGGTTGGCGCTCAGCCCTGGGCGATGGAGACTGCGGCGGCGCGGCGGCGCCGACAAGGGCGCGCTGCGAATCAGCGCCGCCTGGACGCTGCTGCCGCGGCCGGCGGCCGCCCCCCTGGGCTCGCCAGCGCGGCCAACGCGGTCGGCGCTGCCAACGCGTCGGAGGCGCCCTCTCCCTTGGGCGCGTCCGCCGCCGTTTGCGCCGCCAACGCCGCTGGCAATGGCTGCCCCGCCGCGGCCTCCGCCGCCAGCGCCTTCTGGGGGGCCGACGTGGCTACGGCGGCCCACGCGCGCGCACCAGCCAGGGCCGCGGACGCAGCCGACGCCTTCGGGCGAGTTGGCGCCGCCCGTGCCCGGCGGCCCGCGCCCCGCGCCGCCTTCGCCGCCGACGTTGCTGACGCCCCAAGCGTCCGCGCAGTCGGCGCCAGTGCTACGCCCGACGCAGCCGCCGCCGCCGCCGCGTGTGCCTGCGCCGCTGCCGCCGCAAAGGCTGCGCAAGCCTCCCTCTGGACGGCCGTCGCGGCCCTGGCCCGGGCTGCTGGGCGCGCGGCGGACGCCGTCGCGAGCGCGCTCCCTGGACGCAGAACCGACCCGCTTGAAGACAATCGCAAATCTGAGGTTGACGATTGCTGCAAATCTGGAGGTGGCGCTTCGCCTGAAGACAGTCGCCAACCAGCGGCCGTTAGCTGCATCAGTCGCCAGGGGGAGTTACAGACAGAGCACGCGGTGGTCAGCCGCAGCGGGTCGGTTCTTCCCCTCGTCAGAGACAGGCAGACAGGCGCTCCTACAGCTCTTCATTCCTATCAGCGCCCCAGGCACAGAGTCTTGGTGGAGGCCGAATACGCCCCCGACAGCGCGCCCATTCCTAGTAACAGCGTCACGGTGACAGGCGGTGGCTCCGCGGAGGGCGCGCCTGCGGTCGGAGACCGGCCTCCTCCCGACATCAGGTCCACGACGCCTTCCCGAGCGGTGGGTGGAGGGTATCTCGAGCCTCCTCGCAGCATAGAAAATCAGGAGTTCACACTGGAACGCGCGGCCTTCAGCTGCAGCAGTCCCCTGGGAGTGCTACGGACCGAACAGGTGGTCGTCAGCCACAGCGCGCCGGTGCCTTCCCCTCCAGGAAATGACCAAGCAGGAGTTCCTACAGCCCCTCGCTCCTATCAGCGCCCCGGGGGCGGTCTCGTTGTTGACGCGGAAGATGCGGCCGAAATTCCGCCCCCCTTTGGCAACAGTATCGTGGCGACAGGTGGGGATGCCGCAGAGGGCGCGCCTGCGCTCGGAGACCGGCCTCCCCCCGAAGGGAGGTCCACGACGCCTCCCCGAGCGGATGATGGAGGATATCTCGAGCCTCCTCGCAGCATAGAGAGTCAGGAGTTCACACTGGAACGTGCGGCCTTCAGCTGCAGTAGTCCCTTGGGAGAGCTACAGACCGAACAGGCGGTTGTCGGCCACAGCGCGCCGGTGCCTTCCCGCCCAGGAGACAACCAAGCAGGCGTTCCTACAACCCCTCACTCCCATCAGCGTCCCGGGGGCGGTCTCGTTGTGGAGGCGGAAGATGCGGCCGAAATTGCGCCCCCCTCTGGCAGCAGAGTCGTGGCGACAGTCGGGAATGCCGCAGAGGGCGCGCCCGCGCTCGGAGACTGGCCTGCTCCCGAAAGGAGGTCCACGACGCCTCCCCGAGCGGATGATGGAGGATATCTCGAGCCTCCTCGCAGCATAGAGAGTCAGGAGTTCACACTGGAACGTGCGGCCTTCAGCTGCAGTAGCCCCCTGGGAGAGCTACAAACCGAACAGGTGGTCGTCAGCCACAGCGCGCCGGTGCCTTCCCGCCCAGGAGACAACCAAGCAGGCGTTCCCACAGCCCCTCACTCCTATCAGCGTTCTGGGGGCGGTCTCGTTGTTGAGGCTCAAGCGGCTGTGGCTCAAGCTGTTGTGGCGCGAGCTCAAGCTATCACATTGCCAGTCGCCCGGGCTGTCGGCCACCACCTCATATCCCATTGCTCCCCCCCTGGCAACAGTATCGTGGCGACAGGTGGGAGTGCTGCCGAGGGAGCGCCCGCGGTCGGAGACCAGCCTCCCTCCGAGAAGAGGTCCACGACGCCTCCCCGAGCGGATGGTGGAGGATATCTCGAGCCCCCTCGCAACATCGAGGGTCAGGAGTTCACACTGGAACGTGCGGCCTTCAGCTGCAGCAGTCCCCTGGGAGTGCTACGGCCCGAACAGGTGGTCGTCAGCCACAGCGCGCCGGTGCCTTCCCCTCCAAGAAATGACCAAGCAGGCGCTCCTACAACCCCTCACTCCTATCAGCGTCCCGGGGGCGGTCTCGTTGCTGAGGCGGAAGATGCGGCCGAAATTGCGTGCCCCCCTGGCAACAGCATCGTGGCGACAGTCGGGCATGCCGCAGAGGGCGCGCCTGCGCTCGGAGACCGGCCTGCTCCCGAAGGTCCACGACGCCTCCCCGAGCGGATGATGGAGGATATCTCGAGCCTCCTCGCAGCATAGAGAGTCAGGAGTTCACACAGGAACGCGCGGCCTTCAGCTGCAATAGTCCCCTGGGAGAGCCACAAACCGAACAGGCGGTCGTCAGCCACAGTGCGCTGGCGCCTTCCCGTCCAGGAGACAACCAAGCAGGCGTTCCTACAGCCCCTCAATCCACGATGTGGCCGAAATCGCGCCCCCCCCTGGCAACAGTATCGTGGCGACAGTCGGGTATGCCGCAGAGGGCGCGCGTGCGCTCGGAGACCGGCCTCCTCCCGAATGGAGGTCCACGACGCCTCCCCGAGCGGATGATGGAGGATATCTCGAGCTTCCTCGCAGCATAGAGAGTCAGGAGTTCACACTGGAACGCGCGGCCTTCAGCTGCAGTAGTCCCCTGGGAGAGCTACAGACCGAACAGGCGGTCGTCAGCCACGGCGCGCCGGTGCCTCCCCCTCCAGGAGACAACCAAGCAGGCGTTCCTACAACCCCTCACTCCTATCAGCGCCCTGGGGGCGGCCTCGTTGTTGAGGCGGAAGATGTGGCCGAAATTGCGCCCCCTCACTCCTACCAGCGCCCTGGGAGCAGAGTCTTGGCAGACGCCGAGTATGCGCCCGAAAGGGCGCACTCTCCTGGCAACAGCATCGCGACGACAGTTCAGAATGCAGCGGACGGCACTGCGGAAATCGGATACATTCCGCGCGCAACAGACAGGAGGTCGCAAATCCAAACGCGGCCGTCAGTTGTTACAGTTTTCGCGTCGTGGGAGTGCACGAAAGTGTGACTGACAGCGGCCCTGGGCGCTCACGATTGGAGGTTCGCTTGACTCCTGGAGGTGCGTGCGGGCCACAGACGGGCGCGTGTTTGCGATCGGCACAGACCCTCCAGCCAGTGCCTCCGAGGCCATCCCCGTGGCCGACGGCCGATACGGAGCCCATTACTTGCAAAGCCTGGGGCTGTCGATACATCTGGTTGGCGGCGAGACCCAACAACGCCCCGCTGCGACTCCGCCCGCCGCCGCCCCTGGCACTCTCGAAGACCCCTCGCTGGGGAACCACGAACATGCCTTGCAGAGGCAGGACGTCGAGGCCATCCGCCAGCTTGTCGAGAGAAGTCCCTTCGCGCCACTTCGCCCTCGTTCCCCTGTCAGCGAATCCGCCCGAACGGACAGCGAACTGCAGCCACTCCCTCCCGAAGGCCGGGCCACGCTGAGGAAGGCGACTCCCGCCCTGGCGAAAGAAACGGTGTCTGACAACGTGCCTGGGCCAGGTACGACCCGCAGCACTCCCACACATGGCGAAAGTCACGCTGCGACAGATGGGGGCGCGCTCGTGGACGAGGGCGGGCGCGGGTCTGAAGGCGAGCGCCAACGGGAGGGGCCTGCCCCCGCTTAGCACAGTGCAGCGTTCCTCTCCACCCCAGCTGCTGGAGGCGACACGGCCTTTACCTGGCGGCCAACCGCGCGGCCCGCGCCAACCCGCAAGTCCCCGCCAGGTTTCCGTGCCCCAGTAGCCGCCGCGCCTCGCGAAGCCATAGACGATTCTGGCGGCGGGCCCAACCAGTCGGAACAGTCGCAGAGCAGCGAGCGCGAGCAGCATGCGGAGCAGGAGGCGGAAGAGCCCGATGAGCAGGAGCTGCCGGCCGCCCACGGGGAGGGCGCGGAAGTGGCGCCAGCACAGGAATGGGAGCATGGGCAAGAACAGGAACAGGCAACCACCCACCGCCACACTCCCCTGGCTGACACTACTTGCCCTGGCCCCTCCCTCCCTGGCAATGGCGCGAGCTCGAGCGCCGAGGAACAACCGCAGCGCGGCCGGAACGTTCCCCCAGCGCGTCTTCGCGGCAGCAGGTGGACGCCCTGCCTAGCCTCTGCGACTGGCGACCTTCCAGTCTCCCCGCCGCCCCTGGGCCGAAACCTGGCCCGTAGCGACGCCGACCGCGCCGGCGGGTCTGGGCGGCAGACGGCAGGCGGCGGACGCAGCAGCAGCAGCCGCAGAAGCAGCGGCAGGCGACGCGCCGAGGACCAGCCGCTGACCACCCCGCCCCTGGTAGCGGGCCCCGCCGCGCGTCACTGCCCAGACCCTTTAGATCCAGACACGGGACAGCAGCTATATAAAGCTAAGATCGGCGGCATCCAGTGGGACCCCCTCGGGGAGACACCTGGCGAGACGATAAAGCGGCTTCAGGTCACCCTGGGAGCGAGGTTCACAGGCGCCTGGCACGCGTTCGCCTCGCAGCACGCCATGCCTGGCAGCAAAGGCGCGCTCGACCCGCGGCGGCACGACCAGCAAACGCGCGTCAATTTCCTGTCCTCCTTCCGCAGCCACAACTGCGACGCGTGGGCCATGGACGACGCGCTGGACCTCGGCGTTGACTGGACGCAGTTGCGGCTTCGGTACCTGGGTGGAAGTGACGGCGCGGGCAGGGGGCGCCAGGCGGCGAAGGGCCACGCTGATCGCCGCGCACCCTGGAAGGACCAGAAGCAGTGGAAGGTCGTCACCTAAAGCCGCGGGCGCGCCCGCCCTTGTCTCACCCTAATTCATTATGCTTCTCCTGGGTGTGGCCGTGACCCGGCCTTCCAGCGGGCAGCCTTATGCAGCTTAGGTTCTGTACGGTCGCGACAGGGTCGGGCGTGGTCTATCCTACTTGGCTCCTGGCGTTGCCAACAGGTCCACAGGTGTCACAGGTGGCACACTTCGGATGACTGTTGGTCGTGCGTCGCATCCGCTGGCGCCGCCTTCATTGTCCCGGCGTCACCCGCCACTGGCTGCGCACGAGCACCCTGGGTACATCTTTGGCATTGGGTGTGGTCCATCCTGCTCGGTGGCATTGCTATGTATTCACAGGTCTTGCTATGCTATGCATGGACCACGGTGCACATGATTGCTCCTGGGGCGTAGGTTTACCTACCTTCGAGGGGTCATTATTCGATCTGTCGGTGTGCGACGCTTCGGCTGGCGCCTCTTCAGATTTCGCGCCATTTTGGCAGCGCGTGCCAGGTTTGGCTAATTTGGTGTTCCCTGGGTGTCCCTGGGCTTTGCAGCTCTGCCCTGGGTTCTGGTCTCCTCCGGGCCCGCCTCACCCTCGCCGCAGTTGCTGCTTGCTGCATCCGGCGCCGCCGCGGCCGCCTAGTCGCACGCGTGAGCCGTCGGTAATTGATTGCTGTCGCGGCCCGACCTATTTCGCCCGCCGCCGGCGCGTTCGCCTGCGCGCGGCTACCGCCCCCTGTCCGCCGCCTCGGAGCCGCCGACCAAAAAAAAAGTATCCCCTGCGCCTGTCCCCCCGCAGGAGGTGCCCGAGTCCGCCCACAGTGCGACCGTGGCCTCGGCACCCGTCGCTCTACGCTGGTTCCGCTCGGGGGCCATGGTTCGTGGTGCGCCGCTTGTTCGGGCACAGCGCCTCGCCGATTGGGCGTCCTCCGGACGCAGGATCTCGTCGTCAGTTGGTTCATCCTCGACGGCCCGCTCGCCCACGAGATGTGGTTACTCGGCATCGTTCCTGACGACTGCGGCGGGGTGCTGGTTCTGCATTCGGCGCATGCGCACCTGTCGCCGAGAAGAGTTTGTCGAGGGTGACGCTACTGCAATGTGGGCGCCATCGAACCCACCGTTAGTTGGGCCTGGGTGTCCTCGCCTTCTGAGCGGTGGTCGAGCCTGAGCCGTGGCGTAGTTTGCATGTGTCCGCCGCTTGTTAGCTGCACGCGTGCGGTCCCTCTTTCGGCCGTTGTAACATAGGCCTTGCTATTCGGCGTCTTCCTGACGGCGCGCGGCTCTTCCGCTTGCGCTCGCGAACAAAAAAGGATCCCCGCCAGCCGACCCAGAAAGGATGCCCAGGGGAGTTGAGGTGATCAGGGTAGTGGGGAGCATGCAGACGAACAAAGGGCGGGGGAAGCCGTCCGAGGTAGGGGGGAGAGGAGGGAGGACGGAGGAGGAGGAGGAGGCGGATAAGGACGAGGAGATGGAGGAGGAAAAGGAAGAGGAGGAAGAGGAAAAATGACGAACATGCGATCCTCCTCGGATGTCTCTTCGGGGTTTGTAGTAGGCCAATTGGGACTTTTGGGGGGCATCACGGGTGCTTCGGGGATCCTCTTGGAGCCTCTTGGGGGGGGCCTCTTGGGAACCTCTCGGAGGCAGATTGGGCGCGCGTATTGTGGCTGTATGGGCGCCTCTTGAAGCGCTCTTGGGTGCCTTGCCAGTCTAGAGTGCCTTCAATCGCCTCTTGGGCCCCTCTTGGAGCGCTCGTGGGCGCTTTGGGGGCCGTCTTGGGGTTTTTGTGGGCCCCTCTCGGGGCTATCTTGGGCCCCCGTGGAGCCATTTTGAAGTTTCGGAAGGCCATCGGAAGCGAAAAACGAGAAATTAAATGACATCGCTTGCTTAAGTGTTTGATGGATTTTAATATTTTCGGTGCCTCATTGGGGGAACTGTTTTGCCAATGGGACCCGTTTTGAAGCGGTCTTGGAGCATCTTGGGAGCCATTTTGAGGCATATTGGGATAGATTGAGCCATCTTGGACGTTCCAACGTTTCGCGGGACCCCCCGTCCAGGTCCAGGGGAAGGGGCACGGGGATGGGTCAAGCTACCCACCCGCCAGCGAGCCGTCTAGCTCACACCCACCCGCCTTCCCAACACATGAGTAACACCGAGCCTGAGCATGTTCAACGGTCGTCTTTGGATGGACAGCTACTGGGAACCAAAGCCGACCCCAGGTGCGCGACGCTTGGGCGAGGTGCGCCACGCGTGTCAGGAGCGCCAGGCCCCCCTGGGGCCCGAGCATGCCAGGCACGCCTGATGCGCCAGATGCGCCACGTGCTCCGAGTGCGCCAGGTGTGCCGCACACTCCAGCCGCGCCAGGTGCGCCGCGCTCGGGGCACGCGCAGAGTGCTCCAGGTGAGCTTGCGCACGTGACAGAACACATCGGGAAACATGTCGGCCCCCACCATGTTTGTCGAAAATCAATGCCCATCATTGTGTTTGGGGGGCCTGCGCACAGCAGGTCACTCACCACCACCCCCGCCGTCCCTGTCAAAAACCACTTGGCAGTGATCGCGGGGTGGCCGCGCACGATCCAGATTTAGCCACGAGGTGCAGTTTGTATTGTGTTTTGTCAGGGGTGGTAGCCCTGCGCGCAGCAGGGAATATTCCAACACCCAACACCCCGCCGTCCCTGTCAAAAACAAAACTAAGTGCTCGCGGGCCTCACGAACATGATTCAAGATTTTGCCCCAAAATGTGTTCTGTATTGTTTTTAACAGGGATGATGGTGTGGGGGCCGCATCGGGTTGGCCGCGCATGCCCCAAATGTGGAGGCAGAGTGCGTTTTGTATTGTTTCTTGGCAGGGATGGTGGGTGGTGTGGCCCGCATGGGGTCGGCATGGTTCCGGGTTGGCCGCCGGCAGGGTGGGGGAGGGGGAGCAGATCAATAGGGAACAGTGATAAACTCTTCCTGGAAGGGGAAGAGGGGCAGATGGAAGACAAAACACCCTAGACCACCTGCGCTGGGCCCTCAAGGGCTGGCGGGACTCCTCCAACATCCCCCCGACAACATGCTCGTCCGACGCGAGCCGCGGACACTTGAAGACGCAGGCCCCGCGCGGCCGCCCGTAGAGGATCTGGCGTCGGCAGGCTGGATACCCCCCTTCGGGCGCCCGCTGTCGCCGTTTGGCACGTGCAAGCACATGCCAAAAACGCGTGCGTGACGAGACGCATGGGGCGCTCCCGAGAGAGCCTCGCTTTGAGGATCGAAGGAGGTGTCATCATCGAAGGTCGGCGTCAGTAAGACGAGGCCGCCTCCGCCGGCGGAAGCTAGCGAAAGTAAAATATGCGCCTCCAAGAGATGACAACATTGTTGGGTTCAGAGGTCCCGACATCGACCACATGTTGTTTTCGCGTGCCCAGTTCCGACGCCACCCGCTCGACACCTTTTCTGGTGCAGGGCCAGAGGCCCGCCCACCGAAGGAGAACCTTGGGCCCGAGCCCGCACGAGGAAAAGGAGGGTGGGAAGCCGCAAGCCCGTGAACCGAACCACCTGCGCCCGGAGGGCAGGTTGAATTGGATGCACGGCGGGGCCACACAAAGGAGAATGTGGACTAAGGTCAGCACAGTGGGCTGCACTCGGGAGGAGGGTGGGGAGCGGCAAGCCCTGAAGCCAGTTGCGCCCAGAGGGCTGAGTGAATCGGATCCACGGCGGGGCCAGACGAAGGCTCGTGTGCACTGAGGTCTGGACGGTGAGGTACCCTCGGGATGGGGGGCACAACGGTCGGAACACACCAGGGCTATCATACGGCACGTTGGGGCTCACTCGGGGTAGGAGCATCGAGGCTTGGATGCACGAGAGGGCGGGCGCAGTCCACTTCGACAGGGCCGAGAGGGCCCGCTTGCCAGAGTTGGCTTGACATTGATAAGCTACTGCGGCCGGCTCGGGGTCCATACATTCACTCGAACGATATGGGGGCACATTGAGTTGGGACGGGACACGCTAACAGAGTGTACCGCGTTGGGTGCCCGGCAAGCGCAGCGTATTCCACTGGCGAAACTTATCGACCTGGCGAGAGGGAATATACAGAGCTTCCTGCTAAAGCAAACTCATATACTCAGGGTGGCCTAAGTATGTTGACCTGTAGTTGGTGCATCCCGCCGAGTTGACAATTTTTAGGCGCAGATCGCTGCGAAGTTCTTTGATTGAGCTGTCATGACAGAACCGCGGAGTGTGGCATCGAGGCCGTGGTTCGACGTCCAGTTGCTGTGGAGCGCGAGGGAACCGGGGAAATATCCATCGGAAAGTAGCACTAATGGAACATGGGCGCGTGGAAGCGCATCCCATGTTTCGGTCACGCATATTCCGTTGCACGTCATGGTGCCCAGTATTTTCATCTCTGGGAATTCGGGATTACATGCGCCACTCACAGGAGTTGTATTATCGATGATCTACCCGTTGTCGCTTTGGTCTTGTGACGATGTCCGGCATGCATCCCGCAGCGCTTTTTGTATTATTAGACGTCCCGATACGCGCATAGGAGCAATGTTGACGTGGATCGGTCCAATGCAGTAGAACTGCGCGATGTATTATGAATATCCGGAGGATGTGGTTTCGATCAATACAAACGTCGAAACGGCGGAGATCCGAAACATCATTGATCGAAACATGCAGGTGGGCAGTCTCGTTCTGCAAACGCGGTTCCAGTGGTCCACGCCCAGATATAGAGTGGACATTAAATTTACCCGCATGTGTTTTTGTGGTGTGTCTCTCTCTCTCTCTCTCTCTCTCTCTCTTTCCCTGTATATATTTATTTTTCTCTTTCTCTCTCTCTCTCTCTCTCTCTCTCCCTCTCTCTCTCTCTCTCTCTCCTTCTCGCTCTCTATATATAATGGCCTCGAGCCCATCCCGCCACCGCGCCTGGTTTGTAGGTCAGAGGCATCTGGCATGCATGTGGGGATCTCTTGAAAGGCTTCTCGGAGGCCTCTTGGGTTCGGTTTTGGGAAGTCTCGGGGGCCTCTCGGGGGTCTCTTGGGGGGCCTCTTTGGGCACGATCTTAGCCTTCGGGGGGGCTCCTGGAGCTTGCGAGGGGACTTCGGGGGCGGGGCCTGTTGGCGGTCTCGGGGCTACATTTAGGCGAAGGGCTCGAAATGTTGGTGTGTGTTCCCCCTCTGGGTCTCTCTTGGGCCCACTGGAGGCCGTATTGGACCGTCTTGGGGGCGGGCCTCTTGGGCCGTTTTGTGGCCATTTTGGGCCGCCTGGTTGCGCTCTTGGAGGCCTCTTGGGCCGCCTTGGGGCGATCTTACGGGCCTTTGGGACCGTCGGGGGGGGTCGAAAATCCGAAAAGGCGAGAGAAAGAGCATCCCTCAAGTTATCCTGGCGAAGGACATGCAGGCGTGGGTACCGCAAGGCAGGTGGGACGAAGGAAGGGGAGCCCCTTTTGTGGGGCCACGAAACGTATGAGGGGTCTGCCGAGCTGGGCGCAGGTATGCCATGTGGACTTTGCCGCTGGTGCTTCCGGTGGAGCACCTGATGGGGCCACGAAACGTGTGAGGGGTGTGCCGAATCGGATGCGGGTACGCGATGCGAACGTTGTCGCTGGGATTTTCGGAGGAGCCCTTGTTGGGCCACGAAACGTGTGAGGAGTGTGACGAATCGGATGCGGGTGCGCCATGCGAATGTTGTCGCTGGGGCCTTCGGAGGAGCCCCTCGTGGGGCCACAAAACGTGTGAGGGGTGTGCCGACTTGGGCGCGGCTCTGCCATGCGGACCTTGCCGCTGGGGACTTCGGTGGAGTTCGGTGTGGGGCAACGAAACGCGCGAGGGGTGTGCCGCATTAGGTGTGGGTACGCCAGGCGGACGTTGCCTTTGGGGTTTTCGGTGAAGTTCTCTATGGGGCCACGGAACCTGCGAGGTGTTTGCCGAGTTGGGTGCGGGTACGCCGTGCGCACGTTGTTGTTGGGGTCTTCGGTCGGGTTCTTTACGGGCACACAACGTGTGAGGTGTTTCCCGAGTTGGGTGCGAGTACGCCATGCGGACATTGTTGTTGGGGTTTTCGGTGGAGTTTTTTGGGGGGGTCCACGAAACGTGTGAGAGGTGTACCGAAGAAGTTGATTGACACGCAGAGCGCTGAGACAAGGATGGGAGGAGAGGGGAGGAGATGAGGGCGCGCTGCATTGTTTCTTCAAAACGAGAACCTAGCACCAGAGGCTCCATGGGACATATCTAAGGAATGTCAGTGATTTTTGAATGTCGACGCCCTCGTGAGGGGCCTCTTGAAGCCTTCTTGAGGCGTCATGCCTCCTGGGCCGTCTCGGGGCCATCTTGGGCGCTTTGGAACGAAATCGGGGCAATTCGGGACCATGCTGGACCGTCTGGGGCCTCTTGGGCCCTCTTGGCCCGTCACAAAGGCCCTCGGCGTTTAGAAAGGTCATGCGGGGAAGCTCGAGAAAGCGCGGGACCGCCCGGATGAGGGCATTTGGGGTTCTTTGCTCCGAAGAATAATATGTCATTCGTGTGGTACAGGAGCACAAACAGCTTTAGAAGCCTGGGGACATTCCACTTCGTGCCTCGAGGCACGGTGGCAGATATCTTGTTGTTTAACGGTTATATTTTGGGACCTTGCGACACCCCCTGAACGGGACCCCCCGGATCCTTAGCTCCAGAAGCATCCTGGACGCTTTTGCAGGCGGTCCTTTGTATTTCCCAGGGTTCCCGAAGCGCCTGCTGAGCCTAACGAGCCCAAATCGGTCAGGAGGGCAGCCGAGCGGCCCCGCGAGAGCCCACGGGGGCCCCAGACACCCACCAGACGCCCGAAAACGACGCAAAGAAAGCCCCCTAAGGGGCATTCGAAACGCCAAAAAAACAAAATGATGCCCCATGGTTTTTGTATGATTTGTGAATGCTGTGTTCTTCGGTCTTCCGGGCGCGAGACCGCACACCAGGCCAGAAACCGCCCCAAATTTCATTATGAGTGCTTCCAAGCAGTCGAAGAGGAGCCCCAAGACGGCCCAAAATGACCCGAAGAGAGCTCCAGGACGGCCCCATATCCCCGAATCATTCCAATTCGTGGCCTGTTCGTTCAGGGAGACCGCGGTTGGAAGCAGGGTGACCAAGGAAAACCCACAGAAGGAACCCGGGAGGCCTCCAGAAGGCCCCTAACCGCTCTTCTAAATGTGCGTGAGGCCCCCAAGAGGCTTTCCCAGGATGAGCCTCCACAACAAGAGTTGAGGATGGGGACCAATGCATCCTTATGCCACAGCGATTAGCTGTTGCATCCACACCGTGTGCCTGGCGTGCACTCCCTTCCCTTCCCTCCTGCACCCTAATGCTGCAGCGGTTAGCTGCCACACCGGGGTGCCTACCGTGCCTGACATGCACTTCCCCTCCTCTCCTCCTGCATCCTTATGCCACAGCGGCCAGCGGTTGCTCCGGGGTGCTCTCCCTCCTGTTTCACAGGGTTCTTCCCTGGCGGCTGGGGTTTGCTGCCCAATACTGTTTCCTGATGGCGTTCAGGTGGTCTGGAATTCATGCAAGGGTTCACACAGGGAATGGTACTGCGTCACATTCGCTGAGGTCAGGTGCCCCCTGGCCTGCTCCTGGCTGGTGTCGGCCCCTACTGATGACCGGTTCCAGTGGGTCTCTCGCTGCAGTGCCTACCTTACGGTACCTGGACCTCGGGTTCGGCAAGTGTGGCTCTGTACGCTCGTTGGCCGACGTTCTCCTGCATGGATTTCGCTTTCGACAAGTGCCACAGGTTTTACTGCCGTTTGCACTCTTGTCGGTGATGAGGTTGCCCCTCTTCACTCTTGCGCCGGCACGATGTTTTGGCATTTGTGTCGCCTACTTCACGGAGTCGTCTGGGTGTGCTTGTCGGTGTAGTTCGTCTCTGACGGTGCTTTTTGCTTGACTCACACCGAGCGATCGACCTCTGCGTGTTTATGGTCGCGCCGCCGCGCCATTTTGGCTGCGCTTACTTGCTGGTGGCCACCGGGATTTCCAACGCCACCGGGTTTGGGAGTATCGGTTCTGGCTCTCTTTCTGAGTGGCTGCCCGCTCGCTCGCTTCGTTTGCCTTTCTTTCCCTGCTGCCTAGTCGCGGTCCGACTAGTGTTCGGACGGCGTTCGACCTGCTTCGCGAGCCTGTTGGCCAAAAAAATGTCGACCAGCTTTGGACGGCGCGTGGCCCTTCCGCTTGCGCTCGCGAACAAAAAGTATCCCGACCAGCCCATCCAAAAAAGATACCCAGGCGAGTTGAGACGATCAGCGGAGTGCAGGAGCAAAGAGAAGGACAGAGAGTACCGTTCGAGGGGGGGAGGAGAATGGATGAGGAAGGAGAAGGATGATAAATTTGCGGATGAGGGGGAGCAGGCGGAGGAGGAGGAGGAGGAGGACGACGACGACGAAGAGGAGGAGGAGGAGGAGGACAACAACGACGACGAGCAGAAGGACCTGAGGCTTCTTGGATGCCTCCCGGCGTCTCCCAAGATATCTCTTGAGGTTATGCATGTTTCTTGGAGCGTTTTGGAAGCGTTGTGGCGGTTCCGAGAAACACGACAGCCGTTTTGGATACATGTTGGAATCTTCGTGGGGCCTTGTTTGGGGCTGCTTGAAGGTGTTGTTGTGAGAGGTTCTCGGAGATCTCTTGGGGCCATCTTGCGGCTCTCTTGGGGTCCTCTTGGGTCCTCTTCGGGCTTGGGGTTTTTTGGGGGCCATTTTTGGGCCCTCGGGGCAGGTCTCAGAGGTCTCCTGGGGCCGCCTTGACCCCCCTAGTTCAAAAGGTGGGGGGTCCTCAATTCACGCCCCCCCCCTGGGAGGCTCAAACATATGGTCTTGGTGCCCTCCTGGGGCGTTCTTGGAGCGGTCTTGGGCGTTCTTGGGCCCTTTTTCGGGCCCTCTTGGGCCCCTTTTGGGGCTCTCGTGGGCCGTCTTGGGGCCATCTTGGGGCGTCCGATGCCACTTGGAAGTAAGAAGGCGAGAAGGCAAAACACATTGAGTCTGTTAGGTTTTGAAGCCTTCTTGGTCTCTTGGAGAGGTCCTTAGGGACCCAGAGGGCATTTGAAACTGTCTCGGAACCGTTTTGGGCCGTGTGTGAGGTTTGTCGGAAGTTATCCTGAGCCATCTTGGAGGCCATCTTGGGCCCTCTGAGGCCCTCTTGGCGCCATCTTGGGCCGTCTTCGGGGCTTTAGCTCCTCGCGCCCCCCCCCTTCCCAGGCCCTAGGGGACAGGGTAGGGGAAGGGGTCAAGACACCCCCTAGATAGCAAGCCGTCTAGCCCATTCCCACCCGCCCTCCCAAAACATAAGTAACACCGGAGCCTCAGCATGATCAGCAGTCGTCTTTGGATGGACAGCGACTGGGAACCAAGACCACCCCCATGTGCGCGACGTTGGGGCGAGGTGCGCCACGCGTGCCAGGCGCGCCACGCGCGCAAGGCACCCCTAGGGCCCGCCAGGCGCGCCTAGTGACCAGTTGCGCGACGTGCTCCGTGTGCGTCGGGTGTGCCGCATACTCCAGCCGCGCCAGGTGCACCACGTTCGGGGCACGTGCAGAGTGTGTCAGGGGCCCAACCATCTTTGTCGAAAAGCAATGCCCATGATTGTGTCTGGTGGGCTTGCGGAAAGCAGGCCATACGCCGCCACCCCCGCCGTCCCTGTCAAAAACCACTTGGCAGAGATCGCGGGGTGGCCGCGCACGATTCTGATGTCGCCGCGAGGTGCATTCAGTATTGTTTTTTGTTAGGGCTGGTAACCGTGCACTTTGCTAATACCCCGCCGTCCTTGTCAAAAGCCATACAAAGTGTTCGCGAGCCTCACGAACATCACTCAAGACTTTGCCCCAAGGTGTACTTTGTATTGTTCTGTTGACAAAGATGGTGGTGTGGGGGGGAGGGGGGCGCATCGGGTTGGCCGCGCATGCTCCACATGTGGAGGCAGAGTGCGTTTTGCATGGTCTTTTGACAGGGACAGTGAAGGGGGGGAGCATGGTTCCTGGTTGGTTGCCAGTCGCCTGGGGGAGGGGGTGTATACTAGTAGGAAACAGTGATAAACCCTTCCCTCGAGCAGGGGAAGGAGGGATGTTACAAAGAGAAGACAGACACAGCTGGTTAAACCACTTACGCCCAGACGGCTAGTGGGATTCGCAGAGTAGGGCGAGCATCTGGACGGATCACGGATAACATTAACGAATGGTTTTTTGTTGATGTCGCCACCTTGCTTGGATTCTGGGGGCAACAGGTTCGTTGGGATTGCGGGTTGTGTTCAGTATAACGTTGCGCGGCCTCATGACCAGTTGCAAGGGCTGAGTGATGAGGGGGTCTTCAGGATTCGCTTGGCCGCAGCCTACCCCCCCTCGCGCTGTGCGCCGCCATCGCTCCGCGTGTCCAGCGTGCGCGGGCCAAGAAAAGTGTTACCAGAACATATATATATATCTATATATACATACATATACATATACATATACATATACATGTACATGTACATATACATATACATATACATATACATATACATACACGTGTATATATATACATATATATATATATATGTGTGAAGTTGCGTTTTAGGGGGCCTAGTTCTAACGCGACAGACGCTTCGGAGCGTGAAGCGCTCGGGGGGCGGAGAATCCTCGAGCTGGGCTTTTAGATTGTCGCGAAAAAACTCCGGAAGGCTTGTCGACGCCGAGCTACGCTTCGCATGGCCAAAAAGAAAAGCTGGAGCGTTTCATGTCTTAATGCTTGCATCCGAAAGACCCTTAGAAATCAAAGCACGCCGCCTTTTGATTGCATGGCCGCAGTTTTTCTCTTGGCCAGCCGTCTGCCCCATTGCCGCCATCATATTGAGAAATTGTTGACGCTTCGCGTATCCCCACCAGCCCATCCGGAAACCATGCCCAGGGGAGTTGAGGTGATCAGGGAAGTCGGGGAGCATGCAGAATAACAAAGGGCGGGGAACTGTCACATACCCCGAGAGGGGGAGGATGGAAGAGGAATCGTCGTCGGAGGAAGAGGAGGAGGAGGAAGGGGACGAGGAGGAGGAGGAGGAGGATGATAATGAGGAGGATATGGAGTAGGGCGAGGACGAGGAGGACGAGAAGGAGGAGAAGGAGCAGAGGGAGGAGAAGGAGGAGAAGGAGGAGGAGGAAGAGGTGGATGAGAAATTGAAGAGGACGGCGAACCGAAGAGACAGAAGCGTCTTAAATGCATTTCGGAGATCCTCTTGAGGCTTCTTAGGGTTCTCTGGGAAGCCTCTTGGAGGTCTCTTGGGCGCTTCTTGGGGCCTCTTGGAACCATCTTGGGGCGGTCTTGGGGCTTCTTGGAGCGCTATGGGGAGCCTTCGGGGCGCTTTTGGGGCCATCTTGGAGGGAGTCGATCAAACAAGAGGGGGGGTTTAATTAGCGCCCCCCCTCGGAAGCCCCTAAAATCGCCTCTTGGACCCCTCTTGGAACGCTCTTGGAGTGCTCTTGGGCGCTCTTGGGGCCGTCTTGGGGCTCTTTTGGGGCTCTCTTGGGGCCCTCTTGGGCCATCTTGGAGCCATCTCCAGGCCTCGGATGGCCATCGGAAGCGAAAAGGCGAGAAAGCAAAAATCATTGATTTTCCTTAGGTTTTGGGACGATTTTGGCCTCTTCGGGGCCTCCTTGGGGAGCTGTTTGGCCACTTGGAGTTATCTTGGGGCCGTCTTTGGGCTTCTTGGAACCATCTTAGGAGCCATCTCGAGCGATCTTGCGCTATCTTGAGCCATCTTGGAGCTCATCTTGGGTTCTCTGAGGCGCTCTTGGAGCCGTCTTGGGCCATCTGGGACGCTCTAACTACCCGCGGCCCCCCCCGTCCAGGTCCAGGGGAGGGGGTAGGGGGAGGGGTAAACCCCTCCCCAAGGGGGAAGAGGGAGGGGTGGAAGAGGATCTGTTCTAGACCACCTACGCCCAGAGGGCTGGTGGGATTGCACATGACGGGAGATGGGGGTATGAACCGATCGGGGAGCGAGATAAAGTTGGAAGAGTTGTCGGCCCCTGATCAAGCTACTCTTAACATGGCGGCGAACAGCAGCGATGCATATATATATATATATATATCCCTGGTAACCCTCTCCAGCGACCTCAGAGCCGCCCAGACGGCTTGAAGTAGTGCCACAGAGACACCAGAAGGCTTTATAATGTCCCGCGGGGCTTCCGGGCAACCCTAGATGGCTTCAAGACGGCCCAGGGGGATTCCGTTTTCGCTCCCCAGAGGACCCCAAGAGACAAAAGCCATTGATTTACTAAGTGCTTTTTCTATGTTTTTGGGATTGTGGACTTCCGAACTTCCGCACTCCACGACGTCCCAAGAGACTGCCAAAGAGACCCCTAAGACCGCCCCAAGACGGCCCAAGTGGGGCACAAGACGGCCCAAGAAGAGCTGCCTAGACGGCCTTAGTGGCGGTGATACCAGAAGGCTGCGAGATGTCCCGCGGGCTTCCAGGCAGCCCCAGATAGCTTCAAGACGGCCCAAGAGGACTCCATTTTTGCTCCCCATAGGGCCCCAAGAGGCGAAAACCATTCTGATTTACCAGAAGTTATTTCTATGTTCTTGGGGTTGTCAATTTTCGAATTTCCGACGTTCGACGACGTCACAAAAGGCCTCCAAGACCGCCCCGAGACGGCCCCAAGGACCCCCAAGACCGGCCCAAGACAGGCCAAGAGGGTCCCAAGACAGCCCCCAAAGGGGCCCATCACGGCCCAGGAAGAGCTGTCCAGGCGGCCTATAAATATATATATATATATATACATATATATATATATATTAAAAAAAATCGACAACATTCGAATCACGAGTTATAAAAGAATGAACTCGTGAGTTCATACTGCTCATTTCGGGTATGCGCAGCCACCGAAAGAAAAAAAATAACTCGCGAGCGAATACTTCACCATGTTTCCAACGATACAAGTCACAAAAGCATTAACTTGCGAGTTAATGCTTTCCATTTCCCACCGACACAAGAAGTAGTGATTGCGAGTTAATTCTTTGCGTTACCCTACGACACCGAAAGTATCAACTCGCAAGTTAATACTTTACCCTGGCCAGTGGTATCAGTAGTAGTCGAGGTCGAAGTAGTATCAGTAGTAGTACCAGTAATAATAGTATATGTTGTTGTAGTAAAGGTGGTAGTTGTAGTAGTCGTAGTAGTAGTAGTAGTAGTAGTCGTAGTAGTAGTAATAGTAGTAGTAGTAGTAGTAGTAGTAGTAGTAGTAGTAGTAGTAGAAGTAGCAGTAGTAGTAGTAGTAGCATTCGTGCGAGTATTAAAAGTAGTCGTAGTAGTAGTAGTAGTACTTATCGTAGTAGTCTGGTTGAAACAGCAGTAGCAGTAGTAGTAGTAGTAGTAGTAGTAGTAGTAGACGTCGCCTTCGTCGTCGCCGTAGTAATCAAATAGTGGTTGCTGTAGTAGCAGCATGGTTGCACTAGTCGTGGAAGGTAGTAGTAGTAGTAGTAGTAGTAGTAGTAGTAGTAGTAGTAGTAGTAGTAGTAGTAGTTGTAGTAGTAGTAGTAGTAGCAATAGTAGTAGTAGCAGCAGGACTAGTAGTAGTAGCAGGAGTATTAGTAGAAGTAGTAGTAGGATATTATTCGCACGCATGACAATGTTGTAGAAATGTCATCTTCAAATGTTGTTTGTGTCACGCTTTCCTGAGCACCACGATCCTCCACAGATTTGCCGAGGTTGTGGGGGTTGGCAATATTTTCTTTCAGCGAATGAATCAAAACCACTCTCATAGCTTAAAACTGGGCGCCGGCGGTAAACCGTCAACCTTTCTTACCGCCGGGGGACTCGTAGAGCTTCCTGACAATATATAATGTGGAACGAATTTCAGAGAACGACCAGTTTTTCAGCCCAAGCGATTATGAACCTCCAAAGATGACTCTAACAAAACAAACAAACAGTTTTCCAATCGAGCTCGAGTATGAAACCGAGTTCAGACCTCTGAATGCGACAGGCGGACGTGTCTCATGTCTGCGGATCGATTTCTGTGATTACCAGCTCTGCAGCCCATACAGTATGAGTTAAGTGCAGAAAACCGAGAGTACCTCTCAGGATGACTCGAATAATACAACAGTTTCGCAGATTTCGTTCGAGCAGCAGACCGAGTTTCGAGCGATCGGTTCGACGAACGGACGCGCCTGATGTCTCGAAATCGATTTCTGTGACCAGCAGAGCTATAGCCCTCCCCCAGTACGATTTATGTACAGAAAACCGAGAGCACTTCTCAAGATGACTCGAACAATACGAATGGGTTCGCGAACCTAGCTCGGGGAGAAGGCCGATTTCAGAGCTCTTGATGCAACAGACGAACGCGCCTGATAATTCTCAATCGATTTCTGTTAGTATGAGCTCTGTGGCTGCCCTATAGATCGAGTTAAGTACGAAAAACCGAGAGCGTCTGCTACAATGACTCGAATAATACGAATAGGTTTGCGACCCTAGCTCGGCTAGCAGACCGAGTTCAGACCTCTGGATTCAACAGGCGAACGCGCCTGATCATTCTGAACGCATTAGCTGTGCTGACCAGCTCTGTAGGTGTCCTGAAGCTCGAGTTATCTTGAGAAAACCGACAGCGCGTATCAAGATGACTCGAAACGGCCGTTCCCGCCCGTGTGCTTTTTGGCCTTCAAAGTTACCCGATCGAGCTGAGATCAAGATGGCGAGCGGGAATAAGATCGAATATCATGGGAAAAAATACTAGAGCTCTAACGAATGGTCAAATTTCGAGAACAAAATTTTCAACCGACCAAAAGTCAGCAAAAGGTCCGTCGAGATTTTTCTTGCCAACTAGCTCTGGGACGCGCCGGAATTACTCTTAGCTTCCAGCTATAACTAGCTAAGGGAAGCTCTACGAGTTACTACTAGGGAACAAAAGGAGGGAGACGAGCCAAAATATCGTCTAAACTTCCGGGTCGCTCCAAAACAGCACAGCTGGCCCAGCAGAAAGAGAAGGAGAGAGAGAGAGAGAGGAGAACGGACACAGAGAGTGAAGGAACGGAGCAGTAGAACAAGCAGGGCGGGAGCGAGGAAAAGCAGAAGGGCCAGGGAAAGGCAGGGAGCGGAGAAGGCGACTCAAGGAAAAGAGGACGACGGCGAACGACAGTGACGACAGCAGCACGGACAATTACCGATGTATGAATCATCTGGTGTTTTTTTAATCTACACGCCTAAAATATGTGGATAAACCACAAAAATATTCATGCAAACTAGCGAATTGTGTTCCTTCGCGGTAAGATGAAACATTTGTTGAATATAATAAACCAGACTAATCCGTAAAAAATGTTTTAAGTAAGAATTCGCTGCGCTATCTTAAACAAACGAATACTCGAGACTACAACTTGAAGCCCACATGTTGGACATTTCAAATTAATGAAACATGCGCCGGGTAAAACTGCAAAGCTCCAACAACATGATCAGTCACTGAAAAACGAAACACGAATAACATTGGTATAAACTAAATGAAGTTGATATGCGGTATAAGCTCCGGCACAACAATCATTCGTGGCAACGTAAATTCAAGAAAAACGATGTCAACGAATTGAATATAAAGAAAAATGTCCTAGTGAATAATCAGAAACTGCTAATTCACTGACTCCTGACAATAGAACGAGTTAAGAACTCGTCAAAAGAAGACGTACTAAGTGACAAACTAAATCGCACGAACCAAAGATTGACAAATTACTACATGTTCAAGAACAAATACGAATTTGTAGGTCCCTTAATTCAGAATTCAGAAACCTTAGATTGCATGCAAGAGTAACCATGATGGCATAATGGAAAACATCTTGTGTAGAACGTTAATCATTTAACCCTTATCACACCAAAAAATGCATTGAACAAACACAACGACGTTTAGCATTTTCTAACTGAAAATCGTACATTGTTCAAATTACGAAACAAACAAACTCTTAGATATGATACAATACATTCGTCACTACAACAACCGTTACTAAAAAATGACGCCAAAAAACCTGACTATGATAAGTCCGAGCTTTGGGGGGGAGAAAGAAAATTAACCCATTGATGGAATCATGAAATGTTAAAAATAGGTTTCGTCTATATTGCTGGCGTTTCTTCGACATTAAGTTTCGTGCAATTGTGCCATATCGTATCACCCGCTTGAGAAGTCTAACTTCATTGCAAGATGATGCGTTAAGAGTATTCACGTCAATCGCTATCGTCAATATAATTATTCACCAGATGATCTAATGTAACTTTCAGAGATGCGCACGAAACTGGCTCGCCATATATCTCGAATAGACGCCTGGCGAGCGCCCATTCGAGCGTCGCCTCGCGAGCGTCGTGGCCGAGCTGAAGAAGGGCCCCCCTGCCCAGGCGGCGGCCCGCGCCCCCTGGACGGCGAAGCGGCGGGCATCGCCCCGCCCGAGGCGCCGTTGTCGGGCGCGGCCCAGACTTCCCCTGCTCGCGGCGAAAGCGGCAAAAGTGTAGCAGCACCGAGCGCCGCCAGCGGGGGACAGCATCATGGCGCCGGGGCGGGCGGCGCGTCGCCGCCGCTGCAGCTGGGCACTGCCCTGACCGAGACGGTCGCGCCGAGGGCCGCTGCTGCGGGGGCTGAGGCGGCGCTGCCTGGGCCGCTGCCGCTGCGCGAGGTGTCGGAGAGCATGGCGGCGCGACGCAGGAGGTCGCCCGCCGAGTTTGGTCGGCCCATGCAACGAGTCGACCCAGCAGTCAAGCTCGCGATGTTCGCGCAGCTGCATCCTGGCACCCTGGGTCGTCTCGCAGGGCAGGCGCCCCCATTCGAGACGAGTGGCACGAAGGCCCGAGCCCGGGACCTGCCGCCGCTGCCTCTCCCGCCCCTCGAGGAGGTTGCGAGGTGGACCCAGGTTGCCAAGGGCTCGCGGCGTCGCCTCACACCCACGGCCAGGGCGGTCACGGCTGAGGCGTGAACATACACGAGAGTGCCGGGCTTCAATCACATGCGCTGCGGGGTCGCTCGGGAATCGCTGCGACTCGGGGCGCCGCGGACGCTGGCGCAGGAGACGGCCATGCGGCACATCCGCTCGCAGGCGGCGGAGTTTGCCCAGCAGCCCTTCGAGACCATGGCCATCGCTTCCTTGGCCGACGCAGTCGCGACATCGTCAGTGGACTACAGCGGGAGGCCCATGATGCGCGCGCCCCCCTGCGCCCTCGCGGAGCTGGCCCCTGGCCTGCCGAAGAAGAAGCACACGGCGACCCTGAGCGTGATCGCTTTCGTCGACGACGAGGCGGCGCGCTGGCTGGCCGACCCCATGCCGGGGCTCAAGGCGGAGGCGGACTTCCCTGACCCCCCCCACGATGGCGCGGGTCAACGCCGGCTCGCAGTTCGAGTGGGGGCCTTGGCAATGCACCTCGTGGACCTCGGGATCTTCACCGTGCTTCCCGCCGAGGAGCTGGTCCACGTCCGCGGCGAGCCTCCGCTGAACGGGCCCTCTGCCGCAGAGAAGAAGGGCGCGCCCGGGCGAGGCCCATCCCGAACATGGTGCCGGGCAACGCGCCCATCGAGCCCCTCGTGGGGGAGGCGGCCACGCTTGCTGGATCCACGAGCTGGGTGTCGCTGCACATCCCCGAGGGGACGCTGCTCCTGTGGTCGGGCGACGACCAGAAGGGGAGCTTCTTCGTGCGGCGCGGGCCCCGTGCCTGGCACCGCTACACGGCGGCGGGGCGGCCCCTGGCGGGCTCGCTCTCCGGGCGGCAGGAGCCCAAGGTGCACCTCGCGTCGGCGGTGATCGCGATGGGCTGGTCTCTGGCGGCCCCGGTGCACCAGCGCATCCACGTGCGGCTGCGCCGCCTGCCACCGCCGCTGGGCGCGGGGCTGCCCCCGCAGGCGGAGCGGCGCAAGGACGCGCCACGGCGCGTCGCCGCCGCCGCACAGGAAGGAGACTCAGCGCGGTGGCAGGTCTACATCGACGACATCGACGCGCGCGAAATCGTGGAGGAGGTGCGCGCCAGGCGCCTGATAGGCTCGCTGGCGAAGATGCAGATCAGAGCCCGAGCCAGCTACGACAGGGCTGGCGTCGCCTACTCGGCGGAGAAGGCTCACTGCAGGCATCTTCGGGTCGAGCGCATGGGGGCCGACGTCGACGGCGAGTCGGGCCGCCCGGCCGCCCCCTTGGCCAAGTCGCTCGAGGCGATCGCGCTGTGCCTGGCCTCCTTCAGGCTCGAGGCCGTGCCGCGGCGGCTCGCGATGACGATCCTCGGGCGCTTCGTTAAACTCTGCGAGTTCCAGAGGCCCCTGGTCAGCCTGCTCAGCGAGGTCTGCGGGCTGACCTCGCAGCGCGGCAACGCGAGGTTCTCGGCGGCGATGCTCGAGGAACTGCTGGCCGCTACGATGCCGATGGCCGCGACCTCGCTGCGGGCCAAGATCGAGGGCATGGCCACGGTCTCGGACGCGTCCGAGTTCGGCGGGGGCTGGCGCGCGTCGGCGGGCCTCCGAGCCGAGCCGGAGGCCAGCCTCAGCAGCGCTCCGACGCTCGACGAGCAGATGCACCTGGGGGCTCGCCTGCTGCAGCTGGCCGCAGAGCCCTAGGAGCCCTGGGCGGTCACCAACCCCCTCATCCCGCGGGCCGTGGTTCTGAGGACGCCCAAGGTGCTCCTCGTTGGCCTGTTCGACGGGATTGGGGGCTTGGCGGCGGCCTTCTCGCGCTTGCCTGCGCGGGCCACGGGCTGCGTCACGGCGGAGACGGACGCCGAGGCGCGCAGGGTGGTGCGCCTGCGCTGGCCAGGCGCAATCGACTGGGGCGACGCGACGCGCGCGGCGGCCGCTGTCGTGAACGAGCTGCGGGACGCCTACTGCGACGAGGTCGACCTCTGCGCGGCGGCCGCGGGCAGCCCCTGCCAGGACCTGGCCAAGCTGAAGGCGTCGGGCGCGGGCTTGCGCGGCGCGATGTCCGGCTTGTTCTACGAGGTGCCCCGCTTGCTGGAGCCCATCAGGGCGGCGTTCGGTCACAAGCTGAAGTGGTAAGTCGAGAACGGCGCGAGCATGACGGCGGACAACCGGGCTGAGATCAGCAGAGCCCTCGGCGTCGAGCCCTTCGTCGCGCGTTCGTCTGTCATGGTGCCCTGCCGACGTCCCAGGCTGCACTGGATGAGCTGGGAGCCGCACGTCGCTGCCCCGCTCACCGGAGTCGCGAGGGACGGGTTCTGCGAGGTCGATGTCCGCGCGCCAAGGGGCCCCCTCTGCGAGCTGGCCTGGCAGGACGAGGGAGCCCGCTGGCTGGGTGCCCCAGGCCTGTTCCCGACGCTGGTACGCAGCAGGCCTTGGCGGCGGCGCGCGCTCGGTGGGAGGCGGACTCGTTCCGATATCACGCTGCCCTGTACGAGGAGAAAAACTTGCTGCTGGACAGCGCAGCGGGCCCCGCCCCTCGCTCCCCCTCCAGCTCGGGAAGGGAGAGGACGGACGCTCGGCTTCGACGCGAACTACACGTCCGCGGCGCCGCGAAGGGTTCGAACGAGCGCGACTGCAGCGACGCACGGGCTCTCTCTTGGGCAACTTCTTCAGCGCCTACGTCGTCACATGGCTGGCGCAGGCGGTGCCGCTGGAGGACGCTGAGCAGGCCGCTGGACGCGCAGGAGGTGGTGCACTTTGGCTGGCGCCGACCGTCGCGGGACGCCATCGGACGGCACGAGAGCGAGCCGGGGCTCCCGGACACCTTGGCCTCGCGACGGCTGGTGCTGCATTACCTGGCCCGAGCGGAGAAGGGCGGGACCGACGTGCGCTTGGACTGCGGCCTCCTCTACAGGCCGCGCGGGTGGCCGCGGTCAAGCCTCGATCCGTTCGCGCGGCGGTGGCGCGCGGTGCTGAGCACGGCGCGGCCTGCGGCCAAGAGCGCCAACGTAAACGTCCGGGAGCTGCAGGCGGCGGCAGCGGCGCTGCGGTGGCGCGCCCGCAAGACGAGGCGGCATTGCAGCAGGTGGCCCCATCTCGTCGACAGCCAGGTGGTCGCAGCGATCGTGACGAAGGGCAGGGGCAGCAGCCGCCGCCTCCAGCCCGCGCTGGCCAGGTGGGCCGCGGCCGCGGTGGCCGCCGACATGTACCCGGTCGTCGGCTACGTCGCGTCGGAGGACATTTCCGCCGACGAACCGTCGAGGAGGTTGCGGCGTGGCTTGCGGCTCAGGACCGCCGCGCCCAGGCCGCCCAAGCTGCTGCCCCCGCGGGGCGGGGGCCTCCCGCCGCGCGCGCTCGGCCGAGGGCAGGCGCCCTGCGGGCCCAGTCGCTGGTCCTGCTCCGCGTGGGCGCTGCGACAAGGCACAGGCATTCCCCCGCGGTCGGCCGCCTGCTGGAGCACTACGGCGTCGCAGGAGACGGCGTCGAGGCGCTGGGCCAGGAGGGCCAGGACGCCGACGCGCTCGTCTCGGGGTACTTGGAAGTCCTCTGGGCCTCGGGCGCAGGCATCGCGGCGCCGAACAACGCGGCGGCGGGCGCGTGCTTCTTCAGCCCACGGCACGCGCGCCCCCGTTCACGCCGGAGATCGTCGGGGCCATGGTTGGCCTAGCCTAGCGCTGGAGGCAGGCTCCGTCGACGTCGCGTGCCTCCTGATGGTTGCTTTCGAGGGCCTGCTGCGCGGGGGCGACGTGGCTTTCCGAGGCCAGTGCGCCGCCCACCGCATCGCCGCGTCCAAGGGCTCAGCGGGGCGCGACGCAGCGGAGGCGGTCGTCATCAGGGCGCCCATCACCTTCCAGCTGCTGCGGCTCGTCACGCACGATTTGGACGACGGTGACAGGCCCAGCGCAAGGTCGCCGCACCAGCTGCGAGCGGCCCTCGCAGCGTTGGTGGAGGGCCTCGGCTTGCAGTGCCCGTTCAGCTGGCACAGCTGCGGCGCATCAGAGTGCTCCCCGCAGACCAAGAGCATGGAGCTCACCATGGTCCGTGGGCGTTGGGCCAGCAGCCTCACAGCCCGTATATATGTGGAGGACGCGCTGACCGATCTCGCGCTGGTCCAGCGCGGCGATGCGCAGGCGACGCTCATCCGACAGGGGCTCCAGTCGCTGCGCGTATTGTCCGAACTGCGCGCGTGAACGTTTACGTTTTCCAGCGCCTCCCTCTCACCCGCCCCACCTCTCAAGGTCCTCTACCTGAGACGCCCCATGGGCAAGGCAGCGTTGGCCTGTGGGATGCCACGGCGCCCCTGTGGGGGTCCTGGGCCATCGCGGGGCGACGCGGCGGCCCCTCGCTCTCGGCTTGGCCCAGCTGCTTCGGGGTCGGCACAGGGACGCTGCGGTCGCAGGTGTCGGCGGAGTCCTGGACGGGGCGCAGGTGGTAGGAAAAGAGGGGGCGGCCTTTTCTCCCACGGGTCTGGCCTCAGAGGTCCTCTTCCTGTCTCGCCCATGGGCAAACCAACGATGGCTTGCAGGGTGCCGCGTCGTTCCTGGGGGCCTTGGTCCGCCCTGGGCCGTTTCGACGGCTTTCGACGGCCCCCCCGCTCTCGGCGAGGCACAGCTATTGCGGGGTCGTGCCAGGGACGTCGTGGCCACAAGTGTCGGTGGTCTCCTGAAAGGGTTCAGGTTGCAGGCAAGAGAGGTTATGACCTGCTTCTCACGCGCCCCACCTTTCGGACTTCTCTCGCAGGCGAGAGGCGGCGGCCCTCTCCCGACTCACCCTCGACAGCCCTCGTCCCGATCGCCCCGAGAGAGGGCGCGGGTTGCAGTGTGAGGCGGCACGGTCAGGGGCAAAGGCTTTCTAACTAAGTAGATCCAGCCTGACGGTTTGTGGAGCCACGGGAGGGTTGCTAAGAGCGGCCCGTTGGGCCAACGCGTGGGGGAATGGGGCCCCCCCAGCGTTTCGGGAGAGGGCGGCTCGGGGTCAGGGGCCGCCCTTGGTGGCCCGCCGACGCGGTAAGCTGAGGGCCCCCCGATTCGGGCCGAATGCTCTCGGACGAGGCGCAGCGTTTCTTGGGGCCGCGGTGCTTGTCCTCGGAAACGTCACTCGGGGTTTAGAGGGGCGTTTGAGCGTAGTGACCATGGGCGGGGGAGCGAACAATGGCCGTATATACGCATGTGTAGGTGCATATGAGGAGGGTGGGTGCGCCTAGCCTCTTGAGGCTCCCTCCTATTAACCACTCCGTGTAGCTTGCTTTGGTGTGATCCCGGTTTGGCGCCCGAGCCCAGGGGCACACTCCGCGCCACCCCCAACGTTTCGGGAGAGGGCGGTTTGCGGCCAGGGGCCGCCCTTGGAGGCCCGCCGACGCGGTCGGCTGAGGGCCCCCCGATTCGGGCCGAATGCTCTCGGACGAGGCACAGCGATCCCTGGGGCTGCGGTGCTTGTCCTCGAAAACGCTACTGGAGGTTTAGAGGCGCGTCTGAGCGTAGTGACCCAAAGAACTTATATATATATATATATATATATGTGTGTGTGTGTGTATGTATACATATATATGTGTGTATATACATATACCTATATATATACATATATATATATATATATATATATATATATAAGTATATATATGGGAGATTTCACATCGTGAAGCGAGGAGGGGAGCGAGCAGGCGGCCGCACCGCGCTTCCGCGGCCGATCTGCTCAAGCTCCGAGGCCCCAGGGGCTTCCGAGCGGAGGCGCGTCGGGCGCGCATGGACCCCGCTGGCCTCCTCCTTCGCGAGGCCACGCGGGGGTTCGCCGCGGGCGCGGCGGCGTGGGGCGCGGCCTGGGGTGCGCAGTGCCCGTCTTGCCCTGCGTGCCCCTCGTGCACATGCTCCTGCGAGCCGCGGCTGGCGCGCCCGGGCGGCTCGGTCTCCGAGGTCCAGCGGCCAGAGCCGCTGGGGGCCAGCCTCGCCTGGCTGGTCAGCTTGGCCGTGGTGGCCGCCGCGGGCTGTGCTTTCGGCAGGTGGAGCAGCGCTGCTCAATCCCCGGCCCCTGCGCTGCCTAGCGCGGCCGCGGGACTTGCTCCAGCAGCGCAGGAGGCGCCGGCCTCTGCAGCGCAGCTGGCGGCGGCGCAGGTGGCGGCTCTGCGTGCCTCGCGGTCTCAGTTGACCCGCTGAGCAGGAGATGGCGATGGCGGCCGTGCACCCCGTTGCCGCGCTGGGCCTTCAGGAGGGGGACTTCATCCTGGTCGAGTACGCGGGGTACCCCAACGTGTTTCACGAGCGCTTGGTGGTGCTCGCTCCCGACGGCTCTAGCCTCACCTGCACCCTCACGCCCGACGACGACAGCTATGAGGAGGATCTCTTCTCGGCCGCGGAGGTGCGGCGCTGGCTTCCCTGTGATGGCGGACGCATGGGCGCCTACCCGCCGGCGGCCGCAGGTATGCACGTGCACGGCTTCAGGGGGGTTCCCTCGCCCGTGCGGGTTGCGCAGGTGCTGGCGGCTGCAGCGGCGCGGCTGGGGATCCAGCTAGGCGCAGGCGATGCGGTGACGCCCAACCTGATTGGCGGCGGCGGTGGAGCGCGACCTCGGCCCGGCGCAGTGGGAGCGGCGGCGGCTGCTGGAGGTTTGGTGGCAGCGCCTGCTGCTGGCGGAGGCATGCCGCCCGCTGGGGTGCTGGTCGCTGGACCGCCTGCTGCGGCTGCGCCCGCGGGTGGTGCCCCCGCTGTGGCGGCAGGAGTTGCCGGCCTGGCTGCCGTGCTTGGGGCCGCGCCAGCGGCTCCCGCGGCAGGCGCTCCCGTGGCCGTGGGCCCGCCGCCGCCGCTGGTCGCGGCGCCCGCTGCTGCGCCGATTGCCGCCGCTGCTGCAGCTGGTGGTGGTGCGCTGGCCGCCCCTGCGCTGGCCGACGCGCGCATCCAGCCGGTCACCTACGACTTGCAGGGGCAGCGGCACGCGGACTTCCGCACGGCGGTCATGGGCATGTCGGAGGGGGCCTTCCCTGACTGGCCTGTCAGATGCCCCAGGACGGCGCTGTGGGTCCTCAAGTTCATGGAGGCCCACGGTGGCACTCCGACGGGGCGCCACTCGCGGTGGCTGTCGGAGACGCGTCTGCAGGGCCATGAGCCAGGCGTCGACGAGCACGAACGGGCTTGCAGGACGCTCGAGCGCATGGTGATCTACGACCAGCTCAACGTGGCGAACCTCGCCTCAGGCGAGATGCTAGCCAGGACCGTGCAGCTCCAGGAGGAGCGCTACAGGGATCGAGTCGCCCCGGCAGTCGACTCGGGGAGTCTCGACGCCCACGTGCTGTTGGGCACCGACCAGCTTCGCGGTAACGTGTGCGTGGCGCCGTTGCTGCAGGACCACATCAAGGACGAGCTCACGAAGATGAACGCTTACCGCAAGGAGCAGCGCAAAGCCAGAGAGGAGCGCGACTTGGCCCGCAAGAACAAGAAGGGGACCAAGGGCGACAAGGGCTCTGGCAAGGATGACAAGTAGCCTCGGAGCGGGGAGCGGAGTTGGGCGGCCGCTCCCGCCACTTTGCCCACCTGGCGCCGCCGCCTCGGTCGCCGGGTCACCTCAGCCCTCACGCCGTGCTGAACCAGACGCGCGCCAGCGGGATATCTTCCCCTTGCCGTACTTGGGCCGCCGGCACGAGGGTGCCAGTTTTGGGCGCAGCCGCCGTGGACGCCATCGGGTTCCTGATGACGCTCTCTGGCACGACTGGGCCAACGACGCCGTCGACGTCATGAACGCTGTGTGTGCTCCTGGGGCCCAGCCGTCTTCCCTCGGTCTCGCCGAAGGTCAACGGGCGTCCCTCGCGCACATCCAGTCTGCCTTCGCATGCCTCAAGCCGATCGTTGAGGATGAGGGCTTTCCCGAAGGTGCTCTTTCGGATATTCTTTCTGGCTCCCCGCTGTACGCATCGGGCGGGCCGCGCCGACCCTACTCGCGGGACCTGATCTCGTGGCCCGATGCTGGTGACGACCCTGTGCCTCTTACGAGGGTCGTTGCTGGCCCGGACGCTCAGTGGCTTAGGGATTGGAGCACGAAAATGCTACGCGGTCGCGAGGAGGCAGACGCCCTCCTGCAGCAGGTGTGCCCGCGGGGGCCGTACGTCGATCCCCATCTTGCTTTCTCTCCGGCGACCTTCGCCGACTTCCTTGCTGAGATGTTGCAGCGGAAGATGATCTGCTTCGAGGCGGAGGACCCCAGCATCAAGCCTATTGGAGTCTTCTGTGTCGCAAAGAAGAGCAATCGTCTGAGGCTCATTTTTGACACGCGTACTGCGAACGCGTACTTCACGGACCCGCCAGCCACTGCACTGCCGAGCGCCGCAGCCTTCGCTGGCCTGGAGGCGCCTGGAGGCAGGGTCGTCGTCGCCGCTGGTGATATTGACAACGCCTTCTACAGGATGCTGATGCCCGAGGGCCTCTGCCGCTACTTCAGGTTGCCACCCATCGACCGACGGCACTTGGAGGCGCGTGGTATTTCTGGTCTTCCTGGTGCCCCGCGTGTTCAGGCGTGCCTGGTCGTGCCCCCGATGGGCTTCTCGTGGGCGCTCCACCTCTGCCAGCTGGCGCTGCGCACAGCGGTGTCGCGGGCTGGCGTGCCGGCCCACCTGGTCATCGAGGACGGGCTCCCAGGCGTCTTGGTGGAGCCTCAAGGCCAGGCGGCGGTCGCTGGATACGTTGACAACTACCTGGCCGTCGGCAGTGCAGAGGCCGAGGCCGATCGCGCGCTGGACCGCATTACCGCGGAGCTGGAGGGCGCTGGCGTGAAGGTCCACGAGCCCGAGCGGGCGTCCGACACGTGCAGCTTTCTCGGGATGGAGCTGAGGCAGGGCCGCTGGCTGGCCATCAAGGGGCGCATGGTCTGGAGGCTGAAGTTCGCCATTGAGGAGCTGTTGAGGCGCGGGCGCGCCTCAGGTCACCTCGTGCGCGTGCTGGTGGGCCACCTGACCTGGGCCTCGATGGTCAGGCGAGAGGCGCTGGGGCTCCTCAACGCCACCTACGCCTTCATGCTGGCCGCGGGCTCGGTGGTGCAGACGCTCTGGCCCTCCGTGCGCACGGAGCTTTGGCGCGCTCGCTGCTTGCTGCCGCTCCTGGTGGCGGACCTCACGGCGCCCTGGGCCACGCGGCTCGTGGCGAGCGACGCCAGTGAGGAGGGGCTTCGAGTAGTCTCATAGCTAGCTCTGGGCGGCTGTGCGAGCGGTGGCGGTATCGTGTGGAGGGCGGGGCGCGTGCGAGAGATCGAGCGCTCCTCTCCGCTGCTCCCGCCTGCCCGCCTCGTGCCTCGTCGTCAGATGCAGGTCTTTGCGAGTCAGAGGGGAGGGAGGTCTCGGTTGATCACAGTCAGTTGAACTTCGTCTCGGCTTCGCCTGGCACGCTGGACCCCTACGAGATTCCCGAGGACCCCGACACGGAGCTCCACAGCGAGGACCCCCTGATCTTGGATCTCGGCAAGAAGCTCAAGGAGTTCGACGAGGTGCCCATGGGTCTCTTGGATGCTAAGTCTTGGAAGGGTGTGGTTGCCACGAAGGTCCAGGAGGGCCAGAACATCTTGGGATTGGATGCAGACGCCTTGGTTGTCGCTTACAAGCATCTTTTGAGGTCTTCAGCCTGCCGAGGGAAACGGGTTCTGGCACTTGTCGATAACATGCCTTTGTGTCTAGCCGTTGCGAAAGGAAGAGCATCCTCAGCTTATTTACTTCCACTGTTAAAGATTTGTATGATGTCGCTTGCCACAGGAACGAGATTGCACTGTAGATGGATTCCGTCAGAACGCAACCCCGCCGACGCTTTGTCTCGAGGGCGCCGCACCTGGTTTTCAGATTCCGACGCCCGTGCAGCGCCACCTCTGGCGCATGGCGGCGAGGCGCCGCCAGGCTGCTGGTCGCCCGGCAGTCCTTCGCCGACCTGCGAGGAGGCCGCCGCCAGCTGCCTTGGAGGCCCGGGGCAGGCGAGCAGCGCTGGCCGGCCGCCTGATGGCCGAGCGGCCGCCGCTCGGGCGGCTCAGCGCCCTGGAGACGCTTGCGGTGCGGTCCAGCACGGAGGAGCAGTATCGGCGCGTCCTGACAGAGTTCACCGCCTTTTGCTCTGCGAACCACCTGGACTGGAAGGACTTCGACCAACTCGACTCAGTGGCTACTCGCTTTCTGAACCGACAGTTCGAGCTCGGGGCCCCTGCCAGCCAGGGCTCGCTGCTGCTGGCGTCTCTGGCGCACTTCTTGCCAGGCCTCCAGGGCTCGTGGAAGGCGCAGCTGCCGCGGGCCACCAGGAGCTCGGTCGCGTGGGCGAGGCGCGTGCCTTCAATGACCCGCGTGCCCCTGCCGTACTTTGCAGCGGCAGCGCTTGCCGGGCTCTTGGCCATCAGCGGGCGTCGCCGCATGGCTCTCTGGATCCTGCTGTCGTTCAGCTGCTACCTGAGGCCGTTCGAGGCGCAGGGGCTCCGCGGCGGCTCGCTAGTGCGCCCGGCAGCGCAGGCCGCGGCCTCGGCGGCCAGCTGGGTGCTGCTTTTGCACCCAACCAGCGGCGGCCGCCCAGGCAAGACAGGGTTGTACAACGAGAGCGTGGTGATCGATCTCGACCGGCACTTGTGGCCGCTGCCTGCCGGCCTCAGAGGCGCCGTGGGCCTCGACCAGAGCCTCTGGGACTTCACCCTGCCGGCGCTGCGCGAGCGCTTCAGGGAGTTTGCCGATCTGCTGCAGCTCCAGGCCCTCAACCCGACCTTGTACGCGCTGCGCCACGGCGGGGCGAGCTGGGACCTGCTGGAGGGGAGGAGAACCTTGGAGCAGACGCAGAGGCACGGCAGGTGGGCTTCGCCGGGCAGCATGAAGCGGTACGCCAAAGAGGCCTACCTCCAGGATGCCATGACCAAAGTCCCAGATTGGGTCTTCGGGTTCGGCCGCTTCGTGCATGCCAACCTGCTAGAGATTGTCGAGCTGGGGCCCGCCCTGCCGCAGCGTCCGCGCCTGTGGCAGCAGCTGCCCGCGCCCGTGCAGGCGCTGATCGCAGCCGCGCTGCCGTAGCTTCTCCTGCTCAGATTCAGCGTCATTTGAAGCGGCTGCTCGCCGGCCAGCTCAAGTCTGCCCGCAAGCGGCAGCACGGTGTCTTCTTGGAACTTTTTGGTGGGACTGGTCAGGTCGCCAAGGCCCTGCGGGCTGAAGGATTTGGAGCTCTCAGTTTAGATCTATTGCATGGCCCCTGTGAGGATCATCTTGACAAAACTTTTGAAAGGCTCGTTTGTGGCTGGATCAAGGGTGGCCTTGTCTTGGGAGTTTTCTCAGGCACTCCGTGCACGTCTTAGACACGGGCCCTTCGCAGACCTCTTCGCGATGCTACCTCACCAATGGGACTGCCCGGTCTCTCGGAGAGCGAGTCTGCTAGAGCTCGTATAGGTAATGCGACCCTTCACTTTTCGTGCCGCGTGATAACGTTGGCCAACCTCTTTAGTGTGCCAGTCCTGCTAGAGAATCCGCAAACTTCGTTGCTCTGGGCGGCGCCGCGTCTCGCTCGCCTCAGTGCTCAACCCGAATCCAGCTGTGTAGTGTGCCACCTCTGTCAGTATGGTGCTCGCTGGCGTAAAGCCACTCGATTGCAGGGATGGAACATCTCCAGCATGCAGCCGCTTACTCGTAAATGCAGTGGAAAGAAAGGGATTTGCTCTCGCACGGGCGAGCATCACATAGAACTGTCAGGGACAGCTCCAGGCGGCCGAAAGTGGACCAGCCTGGCCGCCGCCTACCCTTTGCCCTTTGCTCGATCTGCTGCCGCTGTCCTGGCGCACTCTTCCGAGCAGATGCACGGTCTTCGTCTAGTTGACATCATGTGTTCGTGAATTTCAATCTTCTTTCAGTAGCCCCTGGGGCTCCGGCCGTAGGCCAGTCTGCCCGTTTGGGGGAACGGGAGTTGTGCTTGCTTATGTCTCAGAGGGGCGCTTGACCGCCCCAGTTTAGCTCGCTTCCCATGGTTGCCGTTCGCGCATGCACACGAGAAAATGAGGTCTCATCGAGACAGCTTTCGCTGCATGGCCGCCCAGGAGTGTCCGCACTTGCTATATATATATATATATATGTGTGTGTTGTGTGTGGGGGGGGGGGGGCGGGGTGTGTCTCTATAAATATATATATATATATATATATATATATATATATATATGAACAACGGGACTCGCAACTGGCAACAACGGGACTCGCAACTGGCAACAACGGGACTCGCAACTGGCAACAACGGGACTCGCAACTGGCAACAACGGGACTCGCAACTGGCAACAACGGGACTCGCAACTGGCAACAACGGGACTCGCAACTGGCAACAACGGGACTCGCAACTGGCAACAACGGGACTCGCAACTGGCAACAACGGGACTCGCAACTGGCAACAACGGGACTCGCAACTGGCAACAACGGGACTCGCAACTCGCAACTGGCAACAATGGGACTCGCAACCAACAACGGGACTCGCAACTGGCACAACGGGACTCCGAACTGGCAACGACGGGACTCGCAACTGGCAACAACGGGACTCCGAACTGGCAACGACGGGACTCGCAACTGGCAACAACGGGTCTCTCCCTCTTATTCCGGCTCCCTCCCATTATGGTTTGTTCCCATTCCGATATATTTTTCCGATTCCCTCCCATTTCTCTTCTTATTCCAGTTCTTTCCCATTCCTTCCATTCCAGTTCTCTCCCTCCTATTCCGGCTCCCTCCCATTCCGGTTTGCTCCCATTCCGATATCTTTTTCCGATGTCCCTCCCATTTCTCTTCTTATTCCGGTTCTCTCCCATTCCTCCCATTCTGGTTCTCTCCCTCCTATTCCGGCTCCCTCCCATTCCGGTTTGCTCCCATTCCGATATATTTTTCCGATGTCCCTCCCATTTCTCTTCTTATTCCGGTTCTCTCCCATTCCTCCCATTCTGGTTCTCTCCCTCTTATTTCTGCTCCCTCCCATTCCGGTTTGCTCCCATTCCGATATCTTTTTCCGATGTCCCTTCCATTTATCTTCTTATTCCGGTTCTCTCCCATTCTTCCCATTCCGGTTCTCTCCCTCCTATTCCGGCTCTCTCCCATTCCGGTTTGATTCCGATATTCTGTTCCGATTTCATCCCATATTGATTATCTCTTATTTGGGCTCTCTCCCATTCCTCCATTTCTCTGATTCCGGTTCTCTTCTACCTGTTCCGGTTCCCTCCCAATCTGGTTTGGTCCCATTCTTATATCCTCTTCCGATTCCTTATCATTCTTCTTATTCCAGCTCTGTCCCATTCCTCCCATTCCGATTCTCTCCCTCCTATTTCGGCTCTCTCCCATTCCGGATTGCCCCCATTCCGATATCTGTTTCCGACTCCCTTCCATTCTTCCCACTCTCCCATCCCAGCTTCTTACTTTTTGGCGCTCAGGGCGGCCAGGGGGCGCCGAACATCATAGCTCGGGCTAGAGCTTCGTTAAATCGGATGCTTCGCTTGCAAAGGCAAGCGGCGTCTTGCACCAGTCAGCCCTCCAGGGCAATTAATTGTGCGGAGACGTGGCACTCGCATTATTGTCCGTCCTATTCCTCCTTCTCCCAATCGTTTTCTCTCTGCTCCACTCGTCTTCTACTTCTTCGTCATTCTCCACCTCGTTCTATTTGTCTTATTGGCGTATCCTCATTCCTCCATCCGTCGCCATCGTCACCACTGTCTGCTTGCACAGCGTGTTCTTATCTATTGTGTCTCGCGTTCATCGCCCTCTTCCTCCTGATGCTCAAACCCTTCCCTTCCCTCCCTGTCATTCCTGCACCGTCGCGCCCTCAAGCGGCGCCGTCAGGCGTCGCTCACGATCACCTCGAGCTCCATGTCTTTCTGGAAAACGAAGTCCGGCCCGATGTGCGCGTTGTCGATAGCGTCGAACAAGAACAATTTCGTCGGCGTCCTGGCAGGGAACATCACATTTCCTACATCCTACATTCTCCCCTCCTTTGCTTCCTCATGTTTTTTGTTTCGGTTCGACGGTGTGGAAGGCGTTTGATTACAAGAGGCCCCCTCCTGGCAAGCTCCCTCTGCCCCCCCATGGCCGCGAACGCGTTCCCGACATATTCGTGCACGGTCTTGGCTGTCGTGCCGCGCGGCGCGCGGACGGTCAACAAGTTGTCCGGGGGCCCTGCATGATGCGGCAGTTCTTGCGGATACACCATGATGCACACTTCGTTATCGGAGTCGCCTTCGTCGTCGTGTATGACGATGGTGCCAGATTGCACGTGGGGCCACTTAGCCTCTGGGTCCACTGCTTCTTCTGCCAATTCACCGTCATCGAAGTCGAGGTCTTCGGGCATTGGTGGTGTCATGCCTTCGTCCAGCGACGCTTCGTTGGACGAAAAACTCCCGAAAAGGTCCGCCTCCAAGAGTGTATTCTCGGACTGCGTCGGCGAGTGATCAGCTGGCAATGGTTTTGGTGCTTCGGGCTGACCTCGTCGAGGTGCACGCTCGCGGTGAATTCCGCCGAGGGGGCGGATGCGTTCAGCATCGCCTTCTCCTTCAAGAACTCCACGTCTGCCCCGGCCTCGGCGCCCGCGGCCGCGGCCGCCACTGCCGCGGCCCCTGGACTTCACACCATCGCCTTCGGCATCTCGTTTGCGTTTTCCTCTGCCCGTTCGGCGCGCCCGCACTTCACTTATGGGCAGGTGGCTCGCGTGCCCAAGCTTATGTTGAAGCCATAGCGTGTGCTCTGTCTGGCCGTCTGTGATGAAATTCTGGTGCGTCTCCGTGATGGAATTGTCAGCGCATTGCGTGAGCAGTGTGAAATGACGAGTGTAGTATAATATTTTGAGAACATCGTAATTTTTCTGGCCATCACCCGTTTTGATACCAAGATCACGGAATGCTCGATCTTGGTCGGTTGCCCCCACACCTGTGTGAATAGCATTGAAGATGGTTTCGAATTTGGCCTCGTTGTACTCGTTCCCATCATATTTAGGACAGAGCCACATCTTATTGCCTGATGCATCCTGCTTCTCTAACATGAACTGTCCTTCCTCTGCCATGCGTATGATTCCTTGGGCCGTGAGTTTTCGAGGCCGGTTCTTGTCGTCAGCGGGGCCTGCATCGGCTTTTCGCCCGCGCCCCTTGAGAAGTACATTAGCAGGTCTCGACGGTGGAAGGCCCCCGTGAGCACCATTCGTGATGTAGGGCTCCACGTCGGCGAATTTGTTCTTTTTAAACCATGTTTTCGCTGTCCGCTCCAGGAACTTGAGTTCGTCCAACACATCAGCTGTTTTCGGCTTGTCTTTTGTGCCCATGCCAACTACATTCCAAAACGATTCTATACAGTTTGAGCAATACGCTGAATATGGTGGGAGGACTCGCCCGCCGTAGCTCTGCCATAGCGCACATAGACGCCCTTCTTGTTCATACAAAAGCCACTTTTTGAAATAATTTGCGAACTGTGATTCGTCTTGGTCATGGAGATCTTGCAGTACCCGTTGCCAGAAATGATCGAAAAGATGCGGCGGAAGGAACGCACTCCTGTGCGCGTAGTCGCAGCAGTCAGATCCGTAATCCCTGTGCTTCCAATGCCGCTTCGCCTTAATAATGTCCTATGGGGGGCGGGCGGGAAATCGGAGGAGAAAACAGTTGAAGGCGAAGAACAAGGGGAAGAGGCGACCGAAGGTGGAGGAGGAGAAGAAGCAAGGAAGGAGGAGAGGCGGAACGGGGGATAATAGACAGGGATATGATTTTACGAGGGGGGAGGAGGAGGAGGAGGAGGAGGAGGAGCCAGAAGAGTAGAACGGACAGGGGGGATGGGGATGTGCGATTCTTATGCGTGTCACTCCTTTTTCACGTGCTGCAAACACCGGACGTGGGTCGCATCAGGAAAGCGGCGCCGAAACACATTGGTTAATGCCTTTCCACCATCTAAGTAGACTGCCGTGGTACGTTCGACCAAGTCGACACCGAACTCCTGCATTGCCGCGAGCACACTGTTCACCATTGCCTCGATGGCATCCGCGTCTTCCTCTGGACACGCGGCAGAATTGCGAACGCATAGCAGATATGAGCAGTTTCGGCAACGCCCGTTTGACGTGTTCGACCTAATGTTTTGATGTTTTTGTCATCGTTCCTATATGTACACTTATCGCAATTTCCCGCCCTACTTCTGTATTCGTTCTTCCCGCTCACGTCCCTCCCAGACCCAGCGTTGCCGAACCTGACTCATTGTAGCTGTTCCTACATACACTTTCGGGCGGCAGGGTTTGTGTTAGCCCCACAGTTCCTCTGGTGCAAACGTGAAGCCAAGAGGAACGAACGTGGTGCTCCATTCCCCGTCTGTGAAGTGTACTCCCAACCATCCGAGTGATACCAATTTGAATTTTTGGATCCCTTTGTCGTGAGTCGCGTCGCAACAGAGGCGGAACTTGTAGTTCTCCCCCTGCTTAGCAGCAAAACCCGCGCACAAAGAAGTCAAATATTTGCATCTCAACACGAGAATGTGCGCATCACGTATTGAGTGTGTAGGGTCCACAACAAGTTTCCACTCGGCATCGTCGGGCTTGGGGGCCCACTCATTGAACGCTGCCTCCCATTGGCTACCCGTGGACTCGCCCGGGCCATGCTCGGACCGGCGGCCTGCCGTCCGGGCATCGTACACGTTCCGCACTGTCGGCAAGGTGCTAGGATCATCGCCAGCGTCGATCCGTTGCTGCATCTGTGTTGCCACAGTAATGGGATTCGCTGCCATTTGTTTCGCCACTGCTGCTTTTGTTTTCCGTGCTTGGCCTTTGGAGATTAGGGGCGCGCGTTCACCCTTCACGGACAAGTGCACCATGCCATGGTGCATTTCGTATTTGAACACAGCTTCGCATAGATCACCATGCTCATTTTCATGTTGTTGGCATTTTACTGATACGTATTCCATGGGTGTCTTGTCAGATGCCTTCTTCACCCTGAATGTGCCGACGTGTACGTGTTTCCCTTTGAGGTCTTCTCTGACGAAATCCTCGAACGGTTTATCGGTTGGGCGCGGCTCGCCCACGGGGACAAATGGTGGCGCAAAGGTTGCATCCACGACTCCATGCACGTCCTGATGTGAATCCAACTCCTCTTCTTTCTCTTCTTTTTTCATTTGCGTGCCATTTGCTGGCAATGCCTGCAGAGCGCCTCCCGATGACGAAGCCGGTGCTTCTGCGCCGCGTCGGCCGCGAGAAGCCGCTTCCTGGCTAAGCGGGGGGACAGAGGAGGAGCAGGGGGCGACGGCAGAGACGAATAAAAATGCCGGCGAATACCGGAGGACGCGGACGACGAGGACGAGTGACAACGACGATAACGACGACAAGTGACGACGAGGAAGATCCATTGCACGTGCAGAACTAGCAGTGTTGTTGCGCACAGAAGCAGAAGCATGACAAAGCAGATTGGCCAGATAGTGAGACAGAGTGGAGAAAAACAGAGAAAGAGAGACAGAGGGAGATACAGAGAAAGAGAGAGAGGGAGAGAGAGAGAGAGAGAGAGAGAGGGAGAGACAGAGACACGCAGAGACAGGGAGAGACGTAGAGATACAGAGAGAGAGAGATACAGAGATAGAGAGAGAGAGAGAGAGAGAGATACAGAGAGAGAGAGAGGCAGAGAGACAGAGAGGGCGAGACAGAGAGAAAGAGAGACTGAGAGAGCGAGAGAGAGAGAGAGAGAGAGAGAGAGAGAGGAGAGAGAGAGAGAGAGAGAGAGATAACGATAGGGAGACACAGAAAGGGACAATTCGCAAACGAATGTAAGCGCCTGCGGCGACAGCCGTCGACGGTCGTCGCTGCTGTTGGGCGGCAGCGTGCGGGGGGCACCTCTGGACGAAGAAGAGAAGCGGCCGTGGCCTCCATGCGGATCATGCAGGCCCTCCACAGCCAGTTCAAAGTCAACTTCCTGGGAAGCCATGCTTATATGCGCCGGCATAATATTTTTAACATTTCTAATGACAGAAAACATGCGGTTTTGAAGTGTGGGTTTTTTTCGCCGTTGTCCCCGCTTTGTCCTCTTGAGGCGTAAGCCGCCTGCCCAACGACGCCCTCCACAAGCGTTCGGCCGTGGGCTTGTCCACGGCACTGCGGACAGACAACGGAATAGGTATTTCATTCCGTTCCGATGGCAAGCGCGACCTCCCAGAGCGCTGTCTTGGTCCACGTTCGACTGCGGTGGTAATCTGTGGGGTTTTCGCAAGCCCGAAAGCATTTCTCTTCCCTCTTAAATCGATTTGGTCCCACTTCGACACTCCAGTCGCGGCTTCGATTTTGGCCATATCGCAATAACGCTCCTCGAAGTGTTGCTCCCGTTGTCGCTGTCTGGTTTCTCGATATTTGCTCCCCAACACATACTGCGCGTACCTTGGAATTCCAAACAACGCAAATATTGCGAAGGCCTTGCGGCCGGTGCCGCCGACCCTCAAGGACGACGACGACGACGACGATGACGACGACGACGAACGCTCTCGGCGGCCTTTTGGGGGTAGTTTTGGGGCCTCTTGGCTCTTGGGGGCCGCTTAGGACCTCGGCATTGTCTTCCTGTTTGCACGGGCCATTGCCATCAACAGTTGGAGAAGAAAAGGCACCGCTGCGCCGAAATAGTGTTTCCAATGGAGTCCTTCTGCGGGCCATTCTCTCGGTAATTTGCTAATTGTCGTTGAAATTCTTCGTGGTACTCCTGGAGGGTGGGAGGAACAAATTAAATAACACCTGCCTAAGTTACGTTGCCACTGCGCTTCAGTCGCAAATCCACCAACAAATGCAACCAGAGAAACATTATCCCTATAATTCCGTCTCGGAGAGCATCCGGTTGAACTGGAGGAACTGCTTCATGCGCGCCTCCTCGAAAGTGTCCCAATCTACGGCGGACCTTGGCGTGCACCGATCGGCAGCGATTGCAAAAATGGTTCGGGCAATGACAAACGATTACAAGCATAGAGACAGATGGCAAGCGTGCCGTAGTTCCTGCATATCAACAAAACGACACCGGCGAGAGGCCTGAGGGCTACGCATATTGGGAAGCGACTCGGGAAGAGGGTGCATGGTGCATCTATGCATCTCTCTCCTCTCTCTCTCTCTCTCTCTCCCACCCTCTCTCTTTCTCTCTCTCTCTCTCTTTCCTTCCCTCTTTCTCCCTACTTTCCTCTCTCTCTTTCTCTCTCTCTCTCTCTCTCTCTCTCTCTCTCTCTCCTGTATATATATATATACATACATGCGCCCCATATACTGTGGGTAACCATATGATTGCATCTACACCTCAGCGACCATGCCGAAAATTAAGGCTCAAACGTCGAAGTGATGGCAAATGCCACACCAAGCAGAATGCGCATCGCCATCATGTATGGAATATCCTGTCCAACGGAGCGGACCCAGGATAACGCGAAAATGAAACTCGAAAGAGCTCGTTGAAATCGGTCTGAACCTGAAAGTTACTGCGGTGAAAAGACAACGGTAATTGTGGCGACGGTGGTGATGGTGCGCATGGACATTGCAAACCCGACCAAGAAGTCGAGATTTGATCTTCTTGTTGGTATCCTTGCTCTTCTTGATCCCATTGTTCTTATGGGGTGCGGGAGAGACGGTGGGAAGCGGGAGAGACGATGGGGGGCGGGAGAGACGATGGAGGGCAGGAGAGACGATGGGGGGCAAGAAAGACGATGGGGGGCGGGAGAGACGATGGGGGGCGGGAGAGACGATGGGGGGCGGGAGAGACGATGGGGGGCGGGAAAGACGATGGGGGCGGGGGGGCTCTAGGGCTATAGGGTTGTAGGGCTATAGGGCTATTAGGGCTGTGGCTACAGGGCTATTGGGCTGCAGGCTATAGGGCTATAGGCTATAAGGCTATGGGCGATGAGGCTATAGGGCTCTAGGGCTATTCGGCCATAGGGATACAAGGCTATGGGACTATGGGGCTACAGGGTTATGGGGCCATGGGGCTATAGGGCTGTAGGGTTGTAGGGCGCCATAGGGCGGGCCTATGGGGCTATATAGGTTTTATGGGCTATTGAGCCATAGAGCTATATGGTGTACGGCTCTTGGGCCATAGCGATATAGGGATATAGGGCTAGGGGGTGAGTGGGCTATAGGAAGTTTGCAGGACCATGCGGCTACGGAACGCCCGGGCGCTCCCTGACACTTGGGCCCCCGGGCCCGGCCACCGAAATCCACGACGGGGCACCCTGTCATATAAATCCGCTTGAATCCCTAGGAGGCAAATTCTCATTGGGGAAAGAAAGAGAAAAGGAAAAAGATCGAGGAGCAAGAAAATGAAAAAGAGAAAGGGCGAGGAGCACGAAGAGAAAGACGAAGAAGAAGAGCAAAAGAGGAGGTCCAAGAGGAGGAGGTCGAAGAAGGCCACGGGGAAAATCCCACCAGCCCTCTGGGCGTAGGTGGTCTAGAACAGATCCTCTTCCACCCCTCCCTCTTCCCCCTTGGGGGGGGGTTTACCCCTCCCCCTACCCCCTCTCCTGGACCTGGACGGGGGGGGCCGCTGGTAGTTAGAGCGTCCCAGATGGCCCAAGACGGCTCCAAGAGCGCCTCAGAGAACCCAAGATGAGCTCCAAGATGGCTCAAGATAGCGCAAGATCGCTCGAGATGGCTCCTAAGATGGTTCCAAGAAGCCCAAAGACGGCCCCAAGATAACTCCAAGTGGCCAAACAGCTCCCCAAGGAGGCCCCGAAGAGGCCAAAATCGTCCCAAAACCTAAGGAAAATCAATGATTTTTGCTTTCTCGCCTTTTCGCTTCCGATGGCCATCCGAGGCCTGGAGATGGTTCCAAGATGGCCCAAGAGGGCCCCAAGAGAGCCCCAAAAGAGCCCCAAGACGGCCCCAAGAGCGCCCAAGAGCACTCCAAGAGCGTTCCAAGAGGGGTCCAAGAGGCGATTTTAGGGGCTTCCGAGGGGGGACGCTAATTAAACCCCCCCTCTTGTTTGATCGATCTCCTCCAAGATGGCCCCAAGAAGCGCCCAGGAAGCCCCAAGAGGTCCCAAGATGGCCCCAAAATGGCCCCAAGAGGCCCCCAAGAGGCCCCCCGGAGGCCCCCAAGAGACCCCCAAGAGGCCCCAAGAGCCCCCCCAGATGCACCCAAGATGCTCCAAGAGGCCTCGGCGAGAATGCCTAATCATTGATTCTACACAGGTTTTAGCCACATGGAGGCCTCTTGGGGGGGGGCACGGATTAAGATGACTCCAAGAGCGTCTGGGAGAGCCCAAAATGACCTCCAAGATGGCTCAAGATATCCCAAGATGTCTCATAATGGCTTCCTCTGTGTGCTGCCCACTTCTCTGATCGAGGCAATTCCTCTGGGCATCGTTTCTGGATGGGCTGGTGGGGATTCGCGAAGCGACAACAATTTCGTCATCGCCTAGCAGGTCGTCGAATGCACAGAGACTTCCCTTTACAACTGCCGGGCGGGAAGGAGCGCGACCGCGGCCGCGTTCTGTCTTGGCGGCCGTTGGGGGGTTCAGCACGGCCGTTTGGGGTGAACATAATTGCTCTGTGAGGTCCGAATGAGGAAGAGGGTGAAGAGGAGGAAGGATCACATGCAAGAGGTCGACCAAGGAAATTTCGTTATCGTCGAGCAGGTCGTCGCCATGAAATTGTCGAGGAATTTCGTTGTCATCGGCAGGTCGTCGTCGAAATGTAGTACCGCTCTATTGGCTGCAGGAGGCCCGCATATGACAAACGGAATAATCATTATGATCGCGGGTTTGGTCCTTAAAACAATGCGGAAGAATGTCGGGAATATTATAGGCTTCTCCGTATGGTTACAGCGATGTTTTTCAATCCGGTGAACGGGGTACGATTACGCAATCGAAAGAAATACATATTATTATAATCCGCGCGAATACAAAATCAATGCAATACAAATTAGACAAAACCGGATTTCACCGCTAATCCATAAACGAATTCCCGACATATCTCACCATTATGTATGTCCCGCTAAGGCCGACTCACCAAACCGGCTTTCCCACAAAAACAAGCTCTAGACTTGAAAACGGTTTCATCTTTAAGCCTTCCGTCCTGTTTGAACCGAATTTCCTGTTAAAGCAACCTCTCCCATTAAACCTAGTTTTCTTTTTGAAGCCAGCTCTCCCGGCTCTCCTGCTTAAGCCGGCTATCCCGCTTAAACCGGTTCCCCGGCATAAGCCGGATCTCCCGCTGAATTGGTAAGCTAACCCAAACTCTCTTTCTTTCACCGACTTTCCCGCTTAAACGGGGTCTCCTGCAGAAGCCGCACGTCTCTACAATTCCTTCATTTGCGCGCCCCGTTGCTGCCAATTACAGGTCTCCCTGCTGCCAATTGCGAGCCTGCCAATTGCGAATCCCGCTGCTGCCAGTTACGAATCCCGTGCCAGTTGCGAGTCCCGTCGTTGCCAGTTCCGAGTCCCGTTGTTGCCAGTTGCGAGTCCCATTGTTGCCAGTTGCGAGTCCCATTGTTGCCAGTTGCGAGTCCCGTTGTTGCCAGTTGCGAGTCCCGTTGTTGCCAGTTGCGAGTCCCGTTGTTGCCAGTTGCGAGTCCCGTTGTTGCCAGTTGCGAGTCCCGTTGTTGCCAGTTGCGAGTCCCGTTGTTGCCAGTTGCGAGTCCCGTTGTTGCCAGTTGCGAGTCCCGTTGTTGCCAGTTGCGAGTCCCGTTGTTCAGTTGCGAGTCCCGTTGTTCAGTTGCGAGTCCCGTTGGTGCCGTATATATATATATATATACATACACATACACACACGTACATATACGCATACACAGACATATATATATATATACACGTATGTGTGTGTGTGTGGTAGAAATGGATTTTATATTTAAAATAATTTGAATGAAAATCGTGGATCGCGTGTTGATTCGTATGATTTGAAATCACTTAATTTTAGATTTAAATTTCTCGCATTTGCATCGATTATTCAATTTAGAATTGTCTATAAGAAAAGAGAAAGAACAAGCGAAAGAAAAGATAGTGTAATAATCGACAAAAGCAGGACAAACGAGAAATAAAGTTGCACACGAGAAGAAAGAATTCTGAATTTTTAGAAGCAGAAAAAGAAAAAGAGAGTAATCCAAAGAGAATTTTTATATATATATATATGTATATATATATATATATATATATATATTCAAGTTATTGAAGATTTTTATTTTCTTTTATCAAAATTATTACTACATGTTGGGAAAATTTTCTCATTTTTGTTCTTCAAGTATTCAGAGAAAAAGATTTAAGAGCAAACTTCAAGTTTTAGTAGAACGATATTCATCTCGCATTTCAGTGGTTTGCAAAAATTGATTACAGTGTTTCATAACATATATTCATTCTGAAGATAGTGTTGTTTCGAGATATATATATATATAGTCTAGTATAGCGTCGAAAATGAGCAGATCTTCCAACAAATGCAGAATTTATCAGAAAAAAATATGGATTTGATATTTTCTAGAAATAAACACCGATTAGACTCAAGTTTACAGATACTATGGAAATCTAGAGGGACAGCAAGAACAATAAATACGGCATTTGTGTTTTTTTTCGGCTACATTCATGTGTTCGATTGTGTCTCAAGCAGATTAGGTTTTTTAAATACAGATGTTCATGTTTTGATTTGGCATTGAAATATTCGTGCACGATAATATAGTTTACAGCCAAAAACAAATCACGAGAGGCGTAACGCCAATTGCATTAAGAAAGGCGGGTTTGCAGAGCAGTGTTTGTGTATTGAGAGATTTCGTATTCAAGATTATTTTCAAGTAGTCCAGAAGAAAGCATCTTAATTCGAAGTTTGATGGAAAGGACAAACAGACGAAGGGCAATTGTCGTGCAGCCATGTTTCGGACGCTTCCATTTGGAATGAAGAATGCATTGGCAAGATTTCCCGAAAGATTTCGAAAAGATGTAGAATATTAATTTTCAGGACGATTTGGAGTCGGTGCAATTAAAGTTTGGAGATGACGACAGACAAAACAGATAAAGGAGATGTTTGCGACGTTTTTATCAACCTTGAACACACAATTTTCCTTACCAAATCAGATTTCCAGGCAAACGAGAAACGGCCGCCTGAGGACGAGGGAAACCATGCGAAAAACCAGCAGGAAGAACGGAAGGATGAGATTCGGGGACGACCGAAGATGGGGGAATTTGATAGCTCCGAGTGTAGATCGCAATGCATTGGTCGACACGTGCGAAATTGTCAGAGTGCGGTATTCGATATAAGACAACACGTGGTTTCTATATACCACAATAAGATCACGTATCGTAAAGTATCGGCGATTCTGCAACAAAGAAAATTAACGCCAACCGGCTTCGCGAGCGCATTCGTCGATTGTATCATGCATTAAAAGCTTACCATCGAAGACAGCACCCAGAATTCGAAACGAATCACCTTCAGGTTGAGTCGAAGATGGATGTGCATGTTTTGTTTGGTTCGAATCAAGTCTAATTCTATTTGCTTGCTCCCACGAGTGCAGTTCGGCCTGACAGAGCCGTATGGTTGCAAAGGCGTCGTGGTTAGATACGTTGTTGTTTAGAAATGTAAGAATTGAGCGTTTTAAATTGCCAGCAGACTGCTCGAAAAGAACATTTCCATTTACTCTAACAGTGCGATTCTTCCAGTCTGCTTTCATTGATTCATTGCCGGTCTTACGACCAGCGTTGATCAGCTCCTCAGCCTTCCGCAGCGCCCAATTTCTGCTCAAATTAATCTTGGTCACTGCCATTTTGATCTTCACGTTTTCCCCTGAAGACATCTCAAATTGTCCTTCGCGGACTGAAGGAAATTCTGGGCGACTACGTCACTGTTAAATTCTACGTGAGATGCAACATATAATTTCTTATTGTTCCGTGGACCATTGTAGAAATGACCGATTTGATATTGCCCATGATTACCAATGGAATCAATCCAAGTTTCATTTGAGAAATACGGTTGCTCTCCAAAACATCGACTTTAAATCCAATGAACGCCACCCGGCGCAAAGCAGGATCGAAAGAATTCAAGGAGTTCAAATTTTCTTTGTCAAGCTGAGAATTAGACGAACCAGTTGAGAATTGTAACTTCTCCACCGTAGTACGTAAATCTGCCATTTCATCTTTCGAAGGATCGACAGTCTCTGAAATACCGGTTTTCCATTTTTTACGAAGCTTATTCTCAGAATCCATGATGGCCGCCTTGGTAGCCTTCATCATCTTGATCTGCGAATTCTGAATGAACGCGTTCGTCGGCATATTGGAAATCAAGAAATTCAGCTTCTCGGAATCAGAAGAATTCAGATGGAGGGTTCGGTTCTTCCATTAGCGTGGCCTCAGCGAGCAAATCCAATGGGCTGCCATCCACAAGGCCGGTCCCAGGTGCGAGCGGAGCCATGCTCGACGCAGCGCCGCCAGTCCCTACGCCCGAGGCCGGAGCCGTGCCGGGAGGGACCGGGGTCGCACCAGGTCCCGGGGGGGCAGCACCCGCGCCCGGTCCGAGACTGCCACCCGCAGGGCCGGTCCCGGAACCGCTACTCGCGCCAGGCCAGGCGGGAGCGGGAGCGAAACACTGGGACGCCACTTGCGTCCCAGCGGCGTCGGCCTCCATGCCTGTGTTCTCGTCCGTTCGCAATGACTTCTTTGGGGGTGACGCTTTGCTTGGAGATTTTGCCAGAGCTGCTTGCACTTCGGCACGACGATTATTGAGACGCGCACTCTGCTGAGCAAGAACACCAGTCGTCGCAGCGCTGGATGAAGCCATGACTGGAACTGGGAGAAACTTGGAGGTATGCTCCAACAGGAACTCACTCAATCGATGGGATAGCAGGTGCTGGCCGACCGCCCCGGCGGCAGGCAATGATAGTTTAAGCTCGTGCCGCAACAACTTGAGCCACAACTTGAGCGCATTGTGTGAATGCAATTATTGTTTGCAGCATGCAGAGACGACACGCGGAGCTCACAACTGTAATTTTGACCTAAATTGGTTGCTAATTCAAGGATACTTAAACGTGTTTTGGTTGTGATGATCTCTACAAAACTTTTATTTTTCGACATTGTTGGAGAATGTCTGCATAAACCGAACGAGTTGATGGAATTACCTACTCATCGGGCCGCGACTCAGCCAAACGTACCCCAACACGCTTTTTTTTGCGCGCCATTCTTGCACTTCTTTGTAAGGTCGTGATCTGCTTCTAATTCTTGTTCGTTCGCTAAATCTGCAAAACGCAACTGCTCTAATTGTGCAGGATCTAGTCGCGCTGCGGGCGCGCGTCTGAATTTTTCTAGGGCTAGCGTCGCGCTTGCGACGCAACAATGATCGATTGAAAATACTTGTAGAGCTTCCCTTAGCAAGTTATTGCTGGAAGGTTAAGAGTAATTCTGGGGCGCTGGGGGGCTAGATAGCAAGACAAATCTCGACGGACGTTTTGATGACTTTTGGTCGGTTGAATTTTTTTTCTCGAAATTCAACCATTCGTTATAGTTCTAGTATTTTTTTCCCGTGATATCAGTTGTCCCGCTCGCCATCTTGATATCAGCTCGGTCGGGTATCTTTTACTGCCAAAAGGCGTCCAGGGGGGATCGACCGTTTCGAGTCATCTTGATACGCGTTGTCGTCGGACAGGCATAGAACTACACTTTGGGCGAGTGGATTAGCTTCTTGCGCGGATCCCGAAATTCCAAACATATTTTTGCGACATCGTCTTACGTATTGGTTCGCCCGCCATTCGAGGGTGCCGATCGCGCCTGTTGGATTTGCCTGGGCCTCGGCGTGTCTTGCCATTGTCAGTCTTGAACCAAGGGTTGCGCCTCGCGAGTGGATTGGAGGATGGGTGCAAGGTGAGTCTTTCAGCTGCGGGGGGGCGCGGGCGTTTGCCGCCGCGCAGGGGCCAGGGGCAACTAGGAAACGCTCAGGGAAATGGAGGGCGGCAGGTAGAGGAAAAACGGGGGAGGGGGAGGGCAAAGCAGCGGGCGGGAATGGTGAACATAGTGACCAGGCGAGATACTCTGATAGGGGGAGCGATGTGGGCGGAGGCCGCAGTTGGAATTCCTACTGATAGCCCCGGGGGCGTTCACACACCTCCGCCCGGAGGCCAGCAGAGGGGTTCAGCGGCCCTTGCCTTCCTGACTCTGCGGGCGGGGCGCGACGACGTACCCGACGTGTACCCCGCCCCTTTCGCTAGGTGTCGGTCTGTACGTGCTCGCCCCGCGCGAGACATCCAGCGCGTTCAGAACTACACTTAGCCGGGCACTAGGTGTAGTTCTGTACGTGCTGGTTTCGCCGGAGACATCCCCACAAAACGGAGCACTTATAGAACTACACCTAGCTGGCGGGGCGGGGTGCATGTCGGGTGCTGCCACTCGCGCCCCCGACGTGTACCGCGCCCCGGCCGCTAAGTGCCGTTCTGTACGTGTCCCCTTTTCGCGAAGCATCGGCTGCCCGCGCTGCCCATCGTCGAGGCCCCGCCCCCTGGCCCGCTCCCCGCCGACATCCCGCATCCCCTGGCTCAGCGAAGCCAGCCGTATGCCTTGGGGGCCTCGACGTCGCGCAGCCCGCTTCCCTCCCCCGCCTGTGCCTCAGCAGCAACTTCGCGATCCGATCCCCTGCGCTTCCAATTCTTCTTCGTGCCGGATTCCCCGTCCGAGCGTGAGCGCTTTTTCGTGTTATGATTTTTCTTTCGGCTGCCGCCAAGCCTCGTCGTGCAACGTGGTGATCGCGTCCACGCTTGGCATGCAACGTCGTCGGCGCGACCATCGCCTTCCATCGTAGGTCGCGAAGCGTCGTCCGTCCACCCAGACCGACCGACGCGCCAAATCGAATTATGAGTGCCACCCCTGGTCCCCGCAACAACGTGCAGTTTTGCTGTGTGTAGTTGTAGATGTGTTCGATGTCGGTATATTGGACTTAACTCGATACACAGGACAGTTGTGGTCAGCACACCTTATCGATTCAGAATGATCAGGCGCGTTCGGTTGTCGTATCCAGAGGTCTGAACTCGTCTGCTAGCCGAGCTAGGTCCGCAAACCTATTGGTATTATACGAGTCATCTTGACAAGCGCTCTCGGTTTTCTGTACTCAACTCAAGCTATATGACAGATACAGAGTTGATACTTAGAAATCGATCCAGAGTCATCAGTCGCGTTTGTTTGTTGAATCCAGAGCTCTGAAATCGGCCTGTTGCCCGCTCTGGAATCGCGAAACTATTCGTATTGATCAAGTCATCCTGAGAGGTGCTGTCAGTTTTCTGTACTGAACTCGGGTTGTGAGGGGTTAACAGTGCTGGTTCTCACAGGAATCGATTCCGAGACATTAGCCGCGTCCACCTTTCGAATCCAGAGCCTGGAACTCGGTCTGCTGCACTAGATCCGCGAAACTATTCGTATTGTTCGAGGCATTCTGAAATGCTGTCGGTTTTTTGCATTTAACTCGGGCTGTAGGGGGGCTGCAGGGCTGGTCATCACAGGAATCGATTTGGAGACACCCGACACGTCCGCCTGTCGCATTCAGAGGCCTGAACTTGGTCTGATACTCGAGCTAGGTTTGCTACTATTCGTATTGTTCGAGTCATCTGCAGGGTTGCTGTCGATTTACGCGCGTCACTCGGGCCGCAGGAGAGCTACAGAGCTCGTACAGGAGACAATCCAGGCATCGGAGGCGTTCGGCAGCTGCATCGAAAGGTCTGAAATCGCTTGGGCTGAAACTATTCGTTCTCTGCAATTTTTTCCGACATTATATATTGTCAGGAAGCTCTACAAGTCCCCCGGCGGTAAGAAAGGTTGACGGTTTACCGCCGGCGCCCAGCTAGAAACACTGTCTGATTGGGAACGGACTGCGAAGCAACATTAGTCTTCAAATTCCCTGTGCCTCCGCGTCTGCTTTCGTGTTCGTTTTCGTTTGCGCCTCCACCTTTTCCCTCCGGTCCTGCTCTTCCGCCTCAGCCTCCGCCACGTCCACCGCCTCTGTTTCGCGCCCGCGTCGCCTCCGCTGCCGCGCTCGCCTCCGCTTCCGCCTCAGCCGCGCCTCTGCCTCCGCGTCCATGTCTGCATCCGCCTCTGCCTCCGTTTCGGTTCCCGCTCCCGTCCGCGTCGCCTCGGCCTCCGCCTCCGCTTCCGCGTTCGCGCCCGCCGTTGCGGCCCCGCTTCCGCGTCCGCGTCGCCTCCGCCGCCGCCTCCGCCGCCGCCTCCGCCTCATATCCGTTTCCCCTCCCACATCGTCCTCTTATCCTCCAATTCGTCCTGCTCTTTTTGCTCCTCCTTCTTTTCGCTGATGGTAGAATTCGCGGTGTTCGAGAGGATTGACGACGTGTGAGTGAAGTGAAATCATTTGAATCTAGATTTAAATGATATGGGAGTGGATGTGTATGGAAATCATTTCAATCTAAATTTAAATGATGACAGGTGGATGCAGTGTATGCGATAATTTAAATCTAGATTTGAATGATGAAGATTGGTCAGGTCCATGGAAATCATTGTAATCTAGATTTAAATGATTCAGATAGATGACATGTGTGAAATCATTTAAATCTAGATTTAAATGATGAAATTGGAAGGGGGCGTGTGAAAATCATTTAAATCTAGATTTAAATGAATGTATGTAGTGAATCGACGTGCCCGGTGTTGGATCATTTATATCTATATTTAAAGGAATAACAGAACTATATATATATATAAAACACACTATATATAGTGTGTGTATATATATATATGTGTGTGTGTGTGTGGTGGGGGGGGGGGGGGGAGGGGGAGGGGGGGGGGGGGGGAAGGGGGGTGCGGGTGCGGGTGCGGGTGCGGGTGCGTGTGTGTGTGTGTGTGTGTGTGTACATGTGTGTGCATACACACATGCACATGCATCTGAGCATTATGTAGATGTGTATAAATGTTCTGAAGCTGGTTACTCAGAGAACAGACAGGGCCGAAGAAATACTAGAAGAGAAGAAGGAGAGAAAACGAGAGAGTCTTAACAGAGTGAAAGCGGCGAGACAGAAAGGTAGAGTAAGGAGCAAAGCGCTGTTATTTGACTCCATATCGGTATTTCGAATTGCGAACGAGTAACTCGGTTGAGATTTTGTCGAACGCGCCTGCAGCGTCGGAGCTGTGCGCAGCAAGTCGCCTCCTAGCGCCGAATTTGAAGAGGCAGGTTATAATAAAAAAGAACATTGCGTCCTTCGATTCTGTGCCCGGCGTGTAAGCCATTGTAAATCACAATAAGTCAGCTCCCGCACAAGCCGGGACACAAACAAAGAAGCAATGAGCCGCTCCACGACCTTCGACAGTTGTGAAGTCAGATGGATTCCTTTGTAATTGCCAGTGTCGTGCTTCGATCTGTTTATGAAAAGAGGAGGGGCCCAGTGAATGGTCCAGCAGCGCGCCCACCTCCCGCGCGACAGAACAGGACAAGAATAATAATTAATGTTACATGCAGTCAGTTAGTAAAGAATTTTATGTTTTCCTATGTTTCGGTTTATTCCTACATTTTTATTTTGAAGTGAGATACCAAAGATTCATTGGGCGATTTTATTCCTGACAAACCACAGTTCGAATTTTGAATGTCACATTGATATTTCCCACGCAAGCGCATGACACCGAGCCAGGGTAACATTGTCAAGGCGAATTTCGCGATTGTTCATTTAGAACAATAAAGCAGAAGTTTTCTTTCAAATTTAAGTGTTCCCATTTTCCATTGTAAAGTTGAATCTACGATGAAGAACGTGCATATCTAGAAATTGAGCGTTGAAGAAGAAAGCAATATATACCAGGTGTTTCGAAGCCGCGAGGTTCGTGCTGTTCGTGAAAGCGCGTTTTGTTGCGAGCAGAGCAATGGTGAATTTAGGGCAAGTTTGTCGGGTTTGTACGTTCATTGAAAAGTGTTTGCGTTGTTATGGCGGGGTCGTTTTTTTGTTTTCTTTTGTTTCGTTGTTTATTATGGTGAGTGTTTTGCCCTCCATAGTACTGTGGGCGTGAGCAGTTGTTTTTATTAGATCAGGTGCCGGCGATAAGGTTACCACCGGAAGATTCGCAGAGTTTTTTGCCGTACTTTCAAAAATTAGCGGAGAAAGAATTGTTGTTCAGCCTGAGCGCAGCAGACTGGTGTTAGACGTTAGACGTTAGACGAGCGGTGCCTCCGTTCGGGTCGGCCTTCCCCTTTTCCTCCATTCTCCTCCTCCTTCGTTGTGGTCGTCTGCGTCGCTTGTTGCCTGCTCCTCCTTTCCCCTTCTTTGTTCTCCTCTTTTGGTTTGAGCGTGAGCTATTTGTATCTAGTAGAGCGGTTGCCGAAGGTAGTTTTTTTTTGTTTGGAGATTGGAAGTGGTGAGATTGTTGATTCGCGGGGTTCTGAAAAAAAAGAATAAATAAATAAGTTTTTTAAAAGTGCAGAGTAAAAGTTATTATTCGTCCAGCGCTCATTACATATTCGAATCAGCCGTTTAGATATTTTATAGCGCGCTTGATGATTATGATTTTGATTCTTGTGCCTAAGAGCAGTGTATTTGCAACTCGAGTTAAGTCAAGAAGCAGAGTATCACTAGTTGTTCGGTTTTCCCGCTTAACAGACCAATGAGCGTTCATATAGTATCAGACTAGTTTTTGTTTTTTTTTTTTTTTTGTTTTTTTTTTTTTTGTGATTGTTGTGGAAAAGAGTTTTCAAGCTCATGTTTCGAGTTAAGTAGAAGCGCATCATCATCTCGAAACAAAATCGGTAGTTTACGAAATGTGTGCCGAATCCAGCTCGAGTGCCATGCCGGTTTTAGTTCCTGGATGTTTGAAACGAACGCGCCTCGTTATTTGGAATCGATTCCGTGTGCGTACCGACATTGTATCTCCTGCCGAGTTAAGTAGGGCATGTCAAAAGAATCTGTAGAATACGGTAGTTTTACGGACCTAGGTTGCTTAGCAGACCGAGTTCAGTTGTAGATGCTACAGACGAACGCGTTTGAGGATTCTGGATCGATTACGTGTGCGTACCATTGTAGTTCATGAGTCAAGTACAGAAACCGAAAGCACATAATCAGAAGGAAACGAATAGTTTCGCGGACCTGGTTCGCAGATTGAGTCCAGACCTTTAGATGCGACAGACGAACGCGCCTAGTGATTCTGAATCGAATACGCATGCGTACCAGTTCTGTAGTTTTTCGAGCTAAGTGCAGAAAGCCGCAGCACTTGTCAATATAAGTCGGAACAGCGGATCCCGCCTGGATGTGTTTTGGGAGTAATAGATGCCCGATCGAGCTGAGATTAGAACGCCGAGCAGGAATAAGGTGGAAGATCACAAAGGAATTGTTGAAATTCGAGAACACAATTTCCAATCGACTAAAAGTCAGCAAAAGGTCAGTCGAGATGTTTTTGGCTCTCCAGCGCCCCGGAATAATTTTTAAGCTTCCAGTAGTAGCTGAAAGGTCTATGAGTTTCTTCGTCGCAGAGATTTGCGATCCCACGGCGCGATTTGCAGACGGCGTGTCGGATTGCATGCGTTTTGAGTTCGCGGTCTCTCTTTCATGTGGGTTGTTTTTTTAGAACAGAGAATTTTGAAGAGCGGATGTTCAGGCCGAAATCCCGCGAACAGATTTTCGAGCAGCCTTAGGCCGGGCCGGCGAGTTCCGTGCGCGAATTGAGCACTTTTAGGATGGCGTATTCTGAATTTTCGCCCTGCCTTAGGCCGGCGAGTTCTCGGGTCGGCTTTCCAAGTCCAGCGAGTCCCGAGGGCGGATTTTCGAGCAGCCTAAGGCCGGCGAGTCTCGCGGCTGAATTTTCGTCCGCCTTGGGCCGGCTAATTTGAAAATTAGGAGCAGCCTGAGCCGGTGAATCTTGAAGTCCCGCCATAGACCGGCGAGTTCTCGGGGCAGATTTTCGAGCAGCTTTAAGCCGAATCCGAGGGTTGATTTTCGTTACACCTTAGACCGGCGATTTCTCAGAGCGGATTTTCCAGCAGCCTCGGGCCGGAGCAGTCTCGGGAGACATTCCCGAGTCGCTAGGAGAGTGCACGCATCCTGTCTCGCAGCCGGCCTTGGGGCGATTCTTTCAAGCTTCTGGGTATAGTATTCGACGCGCGGTTTCTAATGCATAAAGCCATTCTGGCATGCGTTTCGGACTGGGTGGAAAATCCAGAGTCTGCTTCGTTGCCGCAGATTTTATAATTTTGCCGAATTACTTTTTTTATACAAGGCTCAAGTTTTATCTTTTATCGAATATAGGACCTGTGCATTCATTACGCTTCTTCCTCTGCTCTCGCATCCCTTGGCGCCATTCACAACAGTTTTCTTCGTAGCTAGGACATTTCTGATCTTGATGCCCTGAATCTCTTTGCTTTGGCTCCGTTGTGTGCAAGAAGAGACATCGCAATGCTTGGGGTTATCCATCGTTCCAGCAGTCCTGGTCATTTCGCTTCTTTCTTTCGCCCCCTCCCTCTCCTCGTTCCCCTCGTCGCCACGCCTGACACCTGGCTGGCCCCCTCCAGCTTCGTGCCCCAGATTTTGCCCGGCGCTCCGTGCTAGGCCTTGTCAGCGGCTATAACCTCCTCCCACACAGCGTGGTCGCTGCATCGTGAGTTCACGAATTTCACTCTCGCTTGCAAGCTCTAATGCGTGATGTGCCGAATTCCGGCCCTGACTGGGCGCGTCTTTTCAGCTGCCGCGTCCCGCTCGCACATCACCGCCTGCGCGTTTTTCGCCCCTTCTTCCTTCCCTTCCCCTCCCTCCCCCTTCCTCCCCCTCCCGTTCTCCTTCTGCCTGCCGCTGTCGTTCTCGCTGTCGTCTGCCGTGTCCCTTCCTCCTCCCTCCTTTCTCCTCCACCCCCCGGCCGCCGTGCTCGGAGAGCATTGTGCGCGCGTCGCGCGTCGCCGCCTCTTTGGGGCTCGCCCCCCCCGTTCGCCTCCTCTTCCTTTCTTTCTCCTCGTCGTTTGTCGTCTGCTGCTGCTCCTTCCTCCTCCCTCCCTCCCTCCCCCCCCCCCCTTCCTCTCCTTCTTCCTCCTCCTCCCTTCCGCTTTCCCTAGGTGTTTTGCCGCATTTTGTTAGCCTCTCCAACCGGCGTTCGGCCGGCCGTGCTGCTTCCGAGCGATCCGGAAGTTTACAGCATGAAGATGAGGCGTGTTTTTGTTGGTTCCCTCCTTCGTCCTCCCGCAACTCTTTCAGCTGTAATTTTCTTGTGCATTGAGATTATGTTGAGACTTCAGTGTGGCTTGGTCATCCTCTGCGAGGTGCGTAGAAAACAAAAAATTTTGAGTTGCAAGAGCCCACTAACGAACGCCTTCCTCAGGTGGGCGGTCCGCGCGAATCCGGACCTGAACCCATTTTTGTTTCGTCTGATCTCAAAATTTTTGATGCGAGCTCTCAGAATTTGTCAGCAAAGGCGAGCCGAATTAGAGCACGTTCAGCTCTTTTTCCTCTTGAATGTTTTGTGCGCATCCCATGTTCAGTGGCTATAGTTTGAGCCGGGGTCGCGACGCACACGGGAGAGGTGTAGCATTTTTTGCCGTCGACGCGATATCAGACATCGCAGTTCCTTGTGTCACCTGAAACCGAGGTAGTTTGGATTTCGGTGCATGCTGTGTGTAGTTCGATTTTGTTTCGATGTTTCTACAGGCGCTCGCATTACAGCGAGGTCGCTTCTATCGGGCGTCTTGGTGCGGAGTGGTCCCGGCTAGAAGCCGAGCACGTTCAATCAGTCGTGGGGGATATGAATGTGCATCGTGTTTCGTGGCTTCAATTTTCCTCCCATGCCTCTTCTGCCGGCGTCCTTCTCCGAGAGTAGGATCGCGACTGTAGCGCGTTCAGTCACTTACGCGAGGACCGCATTTGCATGACTTAGTTCTCACCCCTATTCCAGATATTTCAATCGAAGCTCTGAGTGAACTGTCGGATCATCGCCCTTTGTCCCTCCGCCTTCCTTGTCCTCCTCTTTCCTTTGATCGCGTGGAGCGTGTGTGCTGGCATTGCGGCAGTGCCGACTGGAAGAGCATGGTCGGCAGCTGCGGTTGTGCGATTGGTGTTGGGCCGACGCCGCACCTCCAGACGAAATCGTGGAGCGTATCGTTTCGATCTTGTCTGGCTTAATGAATGTATTCCCTCATCTCAGGCGCGGTTTAATTCCCGCACCCTTGGCTGGGCGAGCGCTGTTTAAAGCTCGTGCAGGCTAAGTGCGACGCAGCTGGAACCGACGCCTTCCCACAGGCATCTTTTGATTGCAGTCGTGGTTTCGCGGCTGCGCAGGCGGCGTATGTGGCCCGCGCCCGGCGCAAACTCAGTAGCTTGAAACGGGGATCCAAACAGTGGTGGCGCTTGTCCGATCAGCTCATGCATCGTTCTTCTAAGCCTGTCTCTGCCGCCTTCAAGCAGAGCAATGGGGCGTGGGCAGTGAGCAAACAAGAGAAGGCGGAACTTTTTGCCTCGTCCTTCAAATCAAAATAGGACTTGCCGGAGGCCGAGTCCAATCTCTTCTCTCTTTCTCCTGTCCCTTTCGTCCCTCCTTCCCCCCCTCCAGCTTTTGTCATCTGCTCGCGCAAGATTAAAGGAATTTTAACGCAGCTGCGCGCGGGCAGCGGTGCCGGGCCCCATCTGACCCCCACTCGAGTGCGCATTGCTTGCGCTAATTCGTTAGCCATTCCGCTCGCCAAGCTTGCCCGGCGCGTCGTCTCAACAGGAGTGTGGCCGCATGCTGGGAGAAAGCATTGGATTCTGCCGCTGCGCAAGAAGGGGGCGTTGAGCGATCCTGATGAGTACAGAGGAATTCAGCTTACTGCGCAACTTTCGAAAGTCATCGAAAGAGCTATTGCAAGGCTGTTCGCCCCGCGCCTGGAGCGCATAGGAGCATTCGGCGCGCGCCAGTTCGCCTGCAGACCAGGGCGGGGCACTCGAGACGCCGTTCTCTATTTTGTGCTCCGTTGGCTGTGCTTTCGCGCAGGGCCAACGCATCGTGTTATTATATTGTTCTGACGTGTCCGGTGCTTTCGACAGGGTCGATAGCCGCGTGCTCGTTATCAAGCTTCGCAGTTATCGTTGCGATCCGCGGATTTGCGCCGTGGTACAAAGCTTGCTAGCACCGCGCAGTGCTCGGGTCATCGTCCCTGGTCACGCTTCCAGAGAGCTTGTGATGGAGAACATGGTGTGCCAAGGCTTCGAGGATTTCATTTTTGCTGACGATTTGAACGCCCTCCAAGAGATTAGTGCTGATGTCGATGACACTCCAGCGTTTGCTCGTGCAACGGCTTGCCAGCGCTCCCTTCCTGAGTGGGGGGGGGCAGCCGTGTGCAATTCGACGGCGGCAAGGAAAGCCAGCACGTTGTGTCGGGAGCGCGGCCGGCCGGGGGTTCTTTTGAGATCCTTGGGATCAGGTTCGACCCTCAGCTCCTGATGCACGAAGCCATCAACGAGTGCGTGTCTGACGCCGTTTTCGCCATCCTGCGCCCCAGGCGATACCGCGCGGACTCAGAGTTGATGGGGGTCTTTTCAAGGCGCACGTTTTGAGTGTCCTTGAATACAGGACACCAGCTATAGCCCACTCTTCTCCCTCCGCTCGTTTCCCGCTCGATGCCGTTTTAACTAGGTTTCTTCGGGCAGTAATCATCCAGCCCTTGGATGCTTTGCTGTCATTCAACCTTGCACCCTTGGCGGTCAGAAGAGACATCGCCAGGATTGGAGTTATCCACAGGGCTGTGCTGGGCGTGGGCTCCCCCGTCTTCTCCCGCTTCTTCCGTCCCTCCTCCTCGCCCCCTCCTCTTCGTGCTCGACCCCGTCGCCCCCGTCACTTGGGGGGGCTCTGTTTTGCTTCGCCGGACTACATTTTACATTCAGCAATCGGCATGGTTCGAATTTGCGACTTGCTCCCGGATTTTGATGTCATGGCGGAGTCAGCGAGCGACTTTCAATCTCTTTTATCGGCCTTGCTCAAAGACGTCGCGCCGCGTTCTCCTGTCTGGCCATCACTTTTTTCGACCCGAGTGCCGCTCGCGCACCACCCTTTGAAACGCTGCCGGGACTGGCGCGGCTGATCCGTGCTTCCCCCTCGTTCCCCCTCGTTCCCCCTCCCCCCCTCCCCCTTCCTTCCTCTTCTCTCCTTTCATTTCGCTCCGTCGTCAGCTGTCGTTGTCCCGCCGTCGCCGCCGCTCGTCCGTCGTCGTCGGGTCTTCCACCCTCCTTCTCCTGTCTCCTCCCCCCCGGCCGCCGGGCATGGAGTGCTCGGTGCGCGCTTGCGCGTTGCCGCCGCTGGGGCTTGGCCTTCCCCGCTCGCCGCCTCTTCTTTCCTCCCTTTCCTCGTCGTCGGTCTGGATTTCTTCTGCCGAGCTCAGAGAACTTATTTTGCATATTTTAAGTTCGCACTTTTTTTCCATGCTTGTCTCCTCCCCCCCTGGCCTCCCCTGCTCCTGCATGTCGTGCTATTCGGTTCGCCTAGTTGTTTTTCTTTCACTGCGCTTCGTCGCCGTGGTCTTGCCGGGCTTCGGGTGCAGCGTGTTTGAGTTAGTTCCTTTATTTTTATTGCGCCCTCCTCTGGGGCCGCGGTCTTGCCTGGCCTCCACAGGGCTCCGGTGTTATTGTGAGAGCACATCAATGCAAAGAGGTGCATAGAAAAAAAGGGGATGGGAATGGGGATATTCGTGCATATATCTTTGCTGCAGAAGAATTAAGATTTGGATGTCCACGCGCAATATGGTGAGATGAGGACTAACATAGGGCGATCCGGAACCGGATTCGTGCAGCTCCTAGTCCCCGGGCGAATTTTATTTGTCACTAGCAGAGCTGCAAACCAATCCGTCAATGCCGACTGTCGCCAATTAGAAGAAGGCGGGCGGGGGAACAGGAGGAGGAGATAAGAGGGGCGGAGGGGAAAGGGGGGAAGGCTGACGGAGTCTTGTTTGGAAGCGTCGCAAAGAGACTCGCGAGAACGAAGCCCTCTGCGTCGAAGACGCCATGCAGTACTCGAAGGCCGCTCACTGACGGTTCGCGGAACGCGAAACGCGTGAATTGTTCGCGCGTAAGACGGCCCTTCTGAATCCCGAAGGGAAGCGAAGCTTCGAAGAGTGCTCTCTTACAGGTACCCTCCAGTTCCCCAGGGCCCCGCTCAAAAACTGTCGCGCCCGCCCAATTCCGCGTCAAATTAACCTGCGTTGTTGCCGGCTTGATCGTTATAGGCATTCTCGTTGGTCTTGGCCTTGTTCAAAAATTCTGACGCCTTCTTCGGAGTGGCAATCTCCAAATGGGACACGCGGGTCATCTTGCGATTGTGTGTGGGGGGGTTCGAACAAATGCCCAGGCTCTCCCGTTGGCGCTGCTCCCAAGGTTCGCGCGTGCATCTCCCTGGGTCCGCCGTCTGTCGCGTCGAACCCGATAGTGGCGATGCGGCGATGAGCCGCGTCGAACTTATTTAACGTGCTCAGGTTCCTCTGTCCGCCAGAACTCGAGGCTCCCAGTTCGAGCTTCTGAATTCGCTCGGTCAGATCCCGCGTCTCGTCCTGGAGAGGATTGACGCCCTCCGATGTGGGAACTTTCACCTCTGCAGAAATTTGGGTGCGTATGGCCGAAAGGGAAGAAAGCGTGGCCATGTTCCCGTTTATCTGCTTTACGATCTCGTACGAAGCCTTCTCGCCAATCGAGGCCTCCGCCGAGCAATCGGGGAGGGTTGGTGCAGGCTGGGGGATGAAGCCCGCGCCGGCGCCCGGGGGGGCTACGCCCGTGCCCGGCCCCGAAATGCCACCCGAAGGGGCGGTTCCAGGCGCGCCGCCCAGGGGGGGGGCCCGCGCCCAGGGCCAGGGTGGCGAGACCCGCGCCTGGCGCGCCCTCGCCAGGACTGCCACCCGTGGGGGGGGGTCCTGGAAGCCGCGTGCACGCCGCAGGACAGGCCGTTGCATGCACCAGGACAGCCGCCAGAACGGCCGGTCCGAAGAACGACCTTTATAGAGACAACGACGCTGGGCTCACTACTGCCGACATTCCAGGCGCAGTCAGAAAGCCCGTCCCAGCTGCCCCAGGCCCAGTTGGGCCAGTCAGTAGCGCGGGTGCGAACGGCCAGCCAGGTTGGGGCGTCGGAGGGCGCCTGGCGATTTCCTTCATGGTCTCTCCACGTGGCGCTTTCCGCTGGGCGTTGCCGTCGACTGCGCTGGTGGCGGCCGCCGTGAATGGTCCAGGCGAAGTGTGAGTCCGCTCCGTCCCAGACCGTTCGCCCCTTTCTTTGGCGCAGAGTCGCTGCCTTGTGCGGGCCTCCTCCGAGCCAGGCGGGACTTCGGGCCAAAGCCGCCCTCCCGTCTCGTCAGCCTGTGCGTGCGCGCGCGGGGGGAACGCAGGCGTCGTCCCTGGCTATGAGGTAGTCGCCCATCCGCACGATGTGCTGTTGTGGGGCGAATTCGTGGCGGTGCCCATCGGCCATCCAGGAGACTGTCCGTTTGTCCAGGTTGTCGCCTGTGCCTGCAGAGTCCCCGTTTTCTTTATCCTGGGGGCTGGGCGGGCGCGACTGCCTCCCCCCCCCAGCCGCCTCGCCGTTGCTCCAGTCGGGGGCTGGGCTGGCTAGCGGGGTCGCACCGCCCTATTCGATACCCGGCTGCTCAGCAGGGGAGGGGTGGCCTCGCCCGTGGTGGTTCCAGGGGCGGAACCTTCGCTCCCCCCGCCGGTAAGCTTGTGTAAGTGAACGGACCTGGGTGACGTCGCCGGCCGTATTCACGAACGGAACCAGAGATTTTATCGCATCGGCAGCCGTGTGTTGAAGTTCATGGTTGCTTCAAGAAGAGCCAGCCGAACGATATCAAGACACGATATCAGTATTGTCCTCCAGTGCCAAACTGCATTTTGAAGGCGGCGTTCCAACGTTGAAGGTTGCTTCAACATTTGCGGGCGAGAGCAAAGATGTCAAACGGTCGTGTCGATATTCTTGGCCTTCAGATCCTTCGCGTTTTTGAATACATGTTTCAAACATTAGCGACCCGAATTGCAATAATATCATAACATGCAGGTCACATAACGGGACTTTGCATGAAGTTCTGGTGATCATGTTTTCCATATGAGTTGGGTCAGGTATATCCCTGGACAGCGACGCGGTCAGTTTGAGGTGGGAGCCAAGCTTCCCATATTGTAGCAGACTATTTACTTGCGGTCAAACCAAAAGATTTGTTACATCAGTCGCCTATGGTTGCTTCTGCCAAATGTAAACGAAACGTCTAGTAACTCCGCGCCTTGCGCGCCCGCTTGTCTTGCGCATCAAATGGCCCGCTTGCAATAAGAACTACGTCGGTGATTGCTGGCAAGTCCGGCTTTCGCAGCAGCCGGGTGCCGATGCGTACGGCGCCGTCCGGCAGCGAACCCTCGACCGAGGGCTGTTGGTGCTAGCCGGGGTGTTTGGCAAGTTTTTGGTCGAGGAAACGCCGCGCCACGTTAGCGGGCGGCTCGTCCGCTTCGAAGTCTGGCCTTAGAATTTATTTTTCTCGCAGTTCCCACGAACGTGCTGGTTATGGCCAGCTCCAGCATCAATTGGTTCTGCTCCGTTTCTATTGTCAGGCGTTCTTTTCCAGTGGCCTGGACCTGATAGTGGCCTCGTTGCTGCAAGTTTTGGTGTTTAGCCTTGTCCCCAATTCTTTGGCATCTCGTCCCAGCCTTCGCGCAGCCTCTGGATGCTGCCATTTGTTTAAAGTTTGCTTCGTCCGTGGCCGCCAATTTTTTCTTCAGTCGCCTGTGGTGCCCAATTCACGTGGCCTTTCTGTTTTTCTTCTCCGTTGCCCTTGCCGCGAATACCTGAACCCGTGGAGTGCCCAAGGGTCGTGGTGCTACTTCTGCCGCCTGTCGCATGATATGCATACATACAACTTTGCATATGTGTTTATATACATGTATATGCATACATATATATATATATATATATATATATACATACATGTATATACACCGTTTATTGAGTTTTTTTTTTTGTTTTTTTTTTTTTTTGTTGTTTTTTTGTTTTTTGTTTTTTTGGTTCGTCTATGTTTTTCTTTCTATTTGGGAGGCCGCGGTTCGGATAAATAAACGATTGCCAGTTGTTTTTTCCCAATCATCCTGTGGTGTGGTGTCTTCGTTTTGAAGAGACAGCGCCCCGCGTCTCACCTCCCGCTGCCCCCTCCCTTCTCTCCCTCCTCCCTCGTCCCTGCGTTTCACCCGCCAGTGCAGCGTTTCGTGGCCCCATAGGGAGCTCCGCCAAAGGCCCCAGTGGCAGGGTTCGCATGCAGTTCCACCTCCATTTCGGCGCCCCCCTCACACGTTTCGTGGCCCCATAGGGTGCTCCACCCAAGGCCCCAGTGGCAGGGTCCGCATGCAGTTCCACCCCCATTGCGGCGCACCCCTCACACGTTTCGTGGCCCCGTAGGGTGCTCCGGCGGAGGCCCCAGTGGCAGGGTCCGCATCCAGTTCCACTTCCATTTCGGTGCACCTCTCACACGTTTCGTGGCCCCATAGGGTGCTCCACCGGAGGCCCCAGTCGCAGGGTCCGCATGCAATTCCACCTCATGTCAGCGCACCCCTCACACGTTTCGTGGCCCCATAGGGTGCTCCACCCATGGCCCTGGTGGCAGGGTCCGCATGCAGTTCCACCCCCATTTCGGCGCGCCCCTCGCACGTTTCGTGGCCCGCAGGGTGCTCCGCCGAAGGCCCCAGTGGCAGGGTCCGCATGCAGTTCCACCTCCATTTCGGCGCACTCCTCACACGTTTCGTGGCTCCATAGGGTGCTCTGCCGAAGGCCCCAGTGGCAGGGTCCGCACACACGTTTAGTGGCTCCATAGGGTGCTCCGCCGAAGGCCCCAGTGGCAGGGTCCGCATACAGTTCCACCCCTATTTCGGCGCACCCCGAACACGTTCCACGGCCCCATAGGGTGCTCCACCAGAGGCCCCAGTGGCAGGGTCCGCATGCAGTTCCACCTCCATTTCGGCGCACCCCTCACACGTTTCGTGGCCCCATAGGGTGCTCTACCCAATGCCCCAGTGGCAGGGTCCGCATGTAGTTCCACCTCATGTCGGCGCACCCCTCACACGTTTCGTGGCCCCATGGGTCACCCATGGGGTGCTCCGCCGGAGGCCCCGGTGGCAGGGTCCGCATGCAGTTCCATTTCCATTTCGGTGCAGCTCTCACACGTTTCGTGGCCCCATAGGGTGCTCCGCCAGAGGCCTCGGTGGCAGGGTCCGCATGCAGTTCCACCTCCATTTCGGCGCACCCCTCACACGTTCCACGGCCCAATAGGCTGCTCCACCCAAGGCCCCAGTGACAGGGTCCGCATGCAATTCCACCTCCATTTCGGCGCACCCCGAACACGTTTCGTGGTTTCATAAGGTGCTCCGCCGGAGGCCCCGGTGGCAGGGTCCGCATGCAGTTCCACCTCCAGTTCGGCGCGCTCCGAACACGTTCCACGGCCCAGTAGGCTGCTGCACCCAAGGCCCCAGTGACAGGGTCCGCATGCAGTTCCACCTCCATTTCGGCGCACCCCTCAAACGTTCCACGGCCCAATAGGCTGCTCCACCCAAGGCCCCAGTGACAGGGTCCGCATGCAGTTCCACCCCCATTTCGGCGCACCCCTCAAACGTTCCACGGCCCCATAGGCTGCTCCACACAAGGCCCCAGTGACAGGGTCCGCATGCAGTTCCACTTCCATTTCTGTGCAGCTCTCACACGTTTCGTGGCCCCATAGGGTGCATCGCCGGAGGCCTCGGTGGCAGGGTCCGCATGCAGTTCCACCTCCATTTCGGCGCACCCCTCACACGTTCCACGGCCCAATAGGCTGCTCCACCCAAGGCCCCAGTGACAGGGTCCGCATTTAGTTCCACTTCCATTTCTGTGCTGCTCTCACACGTTTCGTGGCCCCATAGGGTGCTCCGCCGGAGGCCCCGGTGGCAGGGTCCGCATGCAGTTCCACCTCCATTTCGGCGCACCCCTCACACGTTCCACGGACCAATAGGCTGCTCCACCCAAGGCCCCAGTGACAGGGTCCGCATGCAGTTCCACCTCCATTTCGGCGCCCCCCTTACACGTTTCGTGGCCCCATAGGCTGCTCCACACAAGGCCCCGGTGGCAGGGTCCGCATGCAGTTCCTCCTCCATTTCGGCGCACCCCTCACACGTTTCGTGGGTGGCCCCATAGGGTGCTCCACCCCAGGCCCCAGTGGCAGTTCCACCCTCACACCCGTCGCGCGCGTCGTGGCCCCAGAGAGAGGTTCACCGAGGACAATACCCACAGATGCGTTACACACAGCTGCACATGTTTCTGGCCCTGTTCCCGACAATCCCTGGTCCTGGTGCTGCTTTCCACTGTTACCGGTTTGTGTCAGTTCGGTCTCGTCTCGAGCTGTTTTGGGCTGTGGCCCTTGAGTTGCCTGCTGTTGTTGCCCGCCCGTTTCGCTGGCTTGGCCTTGTCCTTGGGCTGGCGCCGCTTCGAGGCCTGCAGAATTCGCCAGCGCCCGGCACGCCGCAGGCCGGGGGGCTCAATTTCGTTGTTGCCGCGAGCCCTCAGCATTGCCAGTCTCCTTGGCTCGACATTGTTTGCGAGCGTCCCTGGCCCTGGTGATGGTTTTCGCTTCCCCCGATCTCTTTGGTTCGGTTCTGTTCCCGCTGGTCCCTGGCCGTCGTGCCGTGGCCAATGCCGTTGGTTTAGTTTTGTTCCCGACATTTCTCTGATATTGATGTCCGTGGTTCGGTGGCGCTTCCACTGCGGAATGGGCTCAGGAACGCGCCAACCTTGAGTTGTATGTCTGGCAATGTCTGCGTGTCAGAAAGCGTTTCCTGGTGGGAATGGCCCAGAAACATCGTAGGAAAGTGTGAAGTGCGTCTCTGGCTCCTAATTGTGCGTATACGCACGAGCGGGTCAATTTCGTGTCCAGTCCGTGTTCGACTGCAAAATGCCAGCTTCTGGGCAGCATACCCCTTGAGCGCCACACCAGAGTGTGAGTTTCTCGTCTGCTCTTTATTTGTGCGGCGGGTGGCGCTGTTTGGGCTGAGTGGCCCCAGGAGCGCCAAGTCAGATCGTGAAGTGTGTGCGTGGTGTGCGTGTGTGCGCCGATGGCGATTCTCTGGGCATCAAATGAGACAGTGAACTGCGTTTCTGATCCTCGTTTGCTCGCCAGAGCCGGCGCGGCCTACTGCGGGCGCGTATTGCGAGAGCGAAGCCAGATTGTAAATTTCACGTTTGCTTTTTTCTCCTTCGTCGGGTAGCGCTTCCTTGGAGGCGCAGCCATGGAGTGCCGTTACATGGGTGTGGCCTGTGAGTGTTCTTGCCTTCATCTCGTCAAGTTCGCGTTCGTGTGGTATATTTTCTGTTGAAAGGGGCGTCGTGCCCCCCTGCGATTCAATAAGTTATCGTTGACTGTAGGCCTGTAGACGTGAAGGTGTAGACGCGTGTGCGAGTGTGTCACGTCTGTTCACGGATATAAGTTCCAGTTTAATTCGCTTTGCCGTGTCCGCACATTGAACTTGATCATGCCATTTTTTTAGAATTGGTCTTGCGCGTCGCAGCCTCCTTGGCCAGTGCATCGGCTACGTTGACGGGACACCATTCGTCGGCCTGCAACTGGATTATTTTTTTCATCGTCCCCTCTGAAAGGAAACGCATACAGACAAGACGTTGAAATTGATGTTATGTACGGTTGGA
>CAUYUJ010015237.1:245156-260156 GCA_963575745.1 Prorocentrum cordatum
CGATTCGTCCAGCGACTTTTGCGCGCCTGCTTGAACTCTTCCAACGCCCCGCGGTGAGAGCTGGGCGTAGTGGCCGAGCATCGCCGGCGCAAGGCGCATCTGGATAGTGAGAGGTTCTTGCTGTCCCCCTGCTTGGGTGGAAGGCCCCGCTGGCCAGCAGTGAACGCCTCGAACTTCGCGTTGATGGCCTTCGCGATCGCGTCGCCCTGTGCCTGGGTTCGCTCCGCCTCTTCCTTGGCCGCGGCGTCGCTCTTGAGCTTGGCGATGGAGGGGTCAAGCTCGAGAAGGGTCTGCTCCGCCTGCTGCCCTCCTCCTCCTCCTTGCGAGCGCGCCTCGCCTCGTGTCCTGTCCGTCCGCCGCCATTTCCTGGCCCTGAGTTTCGGGTCCACGACTTGCCGCTGCTGCCGTGGCCTCGGTCGTTCCAGCTGCCGCTTCCTCCGCCTCGGCCATTGCCGCGACTGCCCATGGCGGGCGAAAGAGTTGGGGGGGGGTAAGGCCACTTCGCCAGCGCCGAGCAACTGCGCGGGCTAAACAGGCTGGGGCTGAACGCGGCAGCGAATGGACAAGTGCCCTCAGAACCGAGAAGGGGTAGCCGATGTAGATCAGCTCTACAAGAACCCCCAGAATCACGAGGGCCTCAATCAGCGGGCCCACTCCCGACGCGAACTACCTCGATGCTCTGCCAAGAACAGTGCCCCGAAGCTGTCCAAAAGGCGTTGCTAAAGTGCGTGGCCATTGCAGTGGAGTAGGATTGGGCGACCAGGGGGCCCCGTTGGAGCCGCCAGCCACTCCCGATTGGGCTTCCCCGGGATCTAATGCAGGTGGCCCTCGCAAGCCCGTGAGGCCAAGGCCAGCCGCTCGAATCGTGCGCGCGGGAGCGTCGGGAACCGCTGGACCTCGTGGGCGACTGGCAGGGGCCCCGCGAACAATCGACGAAGCGAGCCTGAGATACACGACGAACACAGCCGTTTCGACCCCGCGCACGTATCATCCACATAGCGGCGCAACCGCAGAGTAGCCTCCAAAGGTGCCTCAGGATCCCCGCGTCCAAAGTCGCATTGACGGACGGCTCCTCCTATATGTTCCTCCCCGGAAGCTAAACGGACGCGCGCGCTGAATTCATGGTGCTCCCTGCAGAGATCCCCGTCATAGTGACTGCCAGACTCCCGAGACAGACCGTGCTCGACGCCGTGGCTGCAACGACTGCCCGACGGATCGCTGACAGCGAAATCGACCGCCAGCCTCGACCAAGTGCAACTTCACCATGACGCATGTGAAGCACGCGACACCGTCGGACAAATCTGTGGTCATACCGACATCACTCAATCTATGATGGCTCGACAGCCAGTCATTGTCTTCCCGCGTGAGTTGCAGGGCGCGATTCAAATGCCTGGTCAACCTCATGGCATGCCGCATGGCGGAGTAGCCGCCACGCGGTGGAGGTGGACCTTGTGCTGGCCGCCCACCTCGAGCATGACGCCCGGCGTGGGCAACGTCGGCCATGTCGGCCGTGCGTCGCTAACAGGAGTGCATGTGGATCGGGCGCAATTATGAACCCCTGCGTCCGACCAGCACTTGGACTCGATGAAGCAGAGCAGTCGCGGAGGCCGTGCAGGCCTGCCTGGCAGCTTCAGCCACCTGGAGGAGGCCGCGCAGGCCTGCCTGCCAGCTTCAGCCACCTCTGGAGGGCCCGCGGAAGGCCCAGGCGGCCCTTCGCTCGCATCCACTGGTCTACATCTGGTTGTCGAGGGTCCCGCTGATATTGCCACCGCGGATCTGGTAGTACCTGCTTGGGAAGGTGATATTGAAGTTCTTGCGCGTCCACGGCCTGCACCCTGCCCGCGTGCTTTTCGTCCTGGACAAGGGCCTTGCCACTCTCCGCTACGATGCGAAATGGAGTCTCCAAGAGCTCCCACGGCTCCGGTTGCGTTGGTGGGTGGAAGGTCGCAAGCAAGGCTTTCCAAGACCTCCGTCCAGCTCGGCGAGAGCGTGGGTGTAAACGTAGCCTGTGGGTCCATGTCTGCTACGAAGCCGGCGCCGTCGCCCTCGCGTGCTGGCGCGTCTGCCGCCGCCCCAGCAGCCGTGGGCCTTTGACGGCGTCGAGGTCGGGATGCAGTTCTGATCTACCAGCGTCTTGAGGCCCTCGGTCTCGAACGTCATCGAGACACAGGCGCTGCAGAACCTGCCTGCGCGAGAGCTTGTCTCGCCCGCGCTCCCCCGAGGTGGCGGGCGCTCGCAGCTGCCGCGTCACCCGGCGCCGCGCTGGAGGTGGGCGCATCGCCGGCAGAATCTCGCCATGCGCCCGTCGAACAGTAGGAGGGCGTCGGCGCGGTATGGGGGGGTAGCTGGTGGGGCAGAAATACCAGAGGCGGAGACGCCAGAATGTCAGGACGTACACGAGCGATTTCTTGGCTGCGGTCTGCGCAGCTCCACCTCGTGCCACCTTCGGGAGAGCCTCATGCGCCTTATATATGTACTCGGCTACCTGTTGTCGCGTCCAAGTCGGCGGCATGGTGATGTGCGGTTAGGGGTGGCGCAAGAGGCCATGAGCAATTCCATGTGCGTGTATAAGTAGACGGGGCCTGCCTGTCGGTGCATCGCCATCGTCGAGTGCAGGTGTCGTCGGTGCTGTCACACATATGGCCCTCGCACTTGGGTATGCGGATCATCCTCAGGATGGCGTGTGCGGCCTCGAAGTGCCCCTCGAACTGCTGCTTGGAATTTCGGCAGAGACGATAACGACAACGTCTGCGAGCCCTGTCGCAAATACTGTGGAAGGCGACGTCGTGCCTTCGTAGATGGGCGGAGAAGCTGACCTCGATCTCGTCGTAGCCGATCCGCTTCAGCGTCTGCCCGACTACACTCGGGCGCCACAGGTCTGATGAATAGGGTCTCAATCGCGTGGTCCTGGTCCTCCGTCGTCGTTGCCATCAACGGGATAACGCCAACGCTGCCTAGAGACTTCCTGAGTGGGATATACCTCGTTCGTCGACCATCACGTGAGCGTGGGCTTAGAAGAGCAGGGATCTGTTCAACCGCGCGCTGTGGGACACATGGCCGTCCTTGCCACTTTATCGTAGATTTGTTCACATGCAGACCAGAATGAGAGAAGAGCGCGTAGACCGCGCCCACTGCACCAATTTCCTGGCCTCTACGCACATCGTGACACAATTCGCAATGTGCCGAGTTTGGATCGCCGATTTCTTGCCGAGCACGACTAGAGAGGAGCCGCAGTGCTCGGGCCGCCCACCGACGATGTCGGCGTAGCTGTAGCCCGCCGCAAACGAACAAGAGCCAACGCAGCATTGATCTCCGCCGTGAGTTGAATTGCCACGGGGCCTGCCTTGCCATGCTTCATATGCGCGTGACAGATGCCCTCAAGTACTTCTGCTAGAACAAGTTGAAGAGCCATTCCATGTTGCTTGCCAAAATGTTGCCAAAAACACGCTTGAAGTGCAGGGCGAGAGCCGATACCTGGATGCCGAGGATTGTAGCGTACATGGGAGACTTGACGGTCTGCCGTGCTGCTCGAAGGTATCGGCCATTGGTCGGCGCGCGGGGCCAGTGCTTGAGTGGCCTCCAGCAAGTTCGCGCCAGGAGAGCATCCTCTTCGACTTGCGCCTGGGTCAGCGCCATCGCTGCCCCTGTCTGGGATGCCGACTCCTGCCGAAACTGCTTGTGGGTCCACCGCCATGGTAGCTGAGCCCACGCGTCAATCAGTGCTTCGTGAAGGCTTCGCGCTGCCGAGAGAAGGCGAAGATGAGGACTGCCGCCTGAGACTGACTTGATGCGCTCGCCAAGTTCTTTGGTATATGCAACTGCGCACTTGAAGGCCGTGTCCATGGGCGTGGCGCACTATGACCACTTGCCGCTCCTGCCAATGAGGGTTGTCAAAGGAACCGCTTGTGGGAATCTGTCCAGGGCGTGGCAGGAGTGGCACGTTCTCGACACCATAGGGGCTGCGCAGGAGGTGGTCCCTGAGCGCGGCCGCTATCCGAGACGGTCGTCCAGGCATAGCAGGATTGGCACTTTCTCGACACCGTAGGGGGTGCGCAGGAGGTGGTCCCTGAGCGCGGCCGCTATCCGAGACGGTCGTCCAGGGCATAGCAGGAGCGGCATTTTCCCGACACCATAGGAGGTGCGCAGGGGGTGGTCCCTGAGCGCGGCCGCTATCCGAGCCGGTTGTCCAGGGCAAAGCAGAAGTGGCACGTTCTCGACACCATGGGGGGTGCGCAGGAGGTGGTCCCTGAGCGCGGTCGCTATCCGAGCCAGTCGTCCAGGCCATGGCAGGAGTGGCACTTTCCCGACACCATAGGAGGTGCGCAGGGGGTGGTCCCTGAGCGCGGCCGCTATCCGAGCCGGTCGTCCAGGGCAAGGCAGGAGTGGCACTTGCTCGACACCGTAGGGCCTGCGCAGGAGGTGGTCCTTGAGCGCGGCCGCTATCCGAGCCGGTCGTCCACGGCATAGCAGGAGTGGCATTTTCTCGACACCGTAAGGGGTGCGCAGGGGGTGGTCCCTGAGCGCGGCCACTGTGCACGACGGTCGTCCAGGGCATAGCAGGCTGTCCGAAGGGAGTGCGCTGGGGGTGCGGTCGCTATCCGTTTCGGGCTCGCAAGGCGTGGCAGGCGCGGTACTTTCTCGATGCCACAGGGGGTGCTCCAGGGGTGCGGTCGATATCCGTTTCGGCTTCGCAAAGCGTGGCAGGCGTGGCACTTTCTCGACGCCACAAGGGGGTGCCTTGAGGGTGCGGTCGCTATTTGTTTCGGGCTCGCAAAGTGTGGCTGGCGCGGCGCTTCTCTTCCACCTCTCCTCTTGAGTGGCGTCACTAACGGTATCGGCGGGGCAACGGCCACCAACATCATTCTCACACGCTTCACTTCAGCTATCATCACTCCATTCAGAATCTAAGTATGTAGGGTTCCTCGGTAGCGTCATTGGAGATCGCGCGTGGAAGAAATCAGGACGTCGCATGCCTGGGGGCCGGGCCGAGGACCAGGACAGAACATGTTCTCAGAGCGTGCCGGAGCGCCCCGGCACGGCCGCGCGGCCCGAGACCACCCTCCTCAGAACCGCCAGATCTCAGAGATCCTTCACGTCTCCTTCTCCCATTTTTCCTCCTCCCGCTCCTCCTCCTCTCCCTCCTCCTCCCACTCCTCCTCCTCCTCCCGCTCCTCCTCCTCCTCCTCCTCCTCCTCCTCCTCCCGCTCCTCCTCCTCCTCCTCCTCCTCCTCCTCCTCCTCCTCCTCCTCCTCGCCAGCGGGGGAGGCCGCTTGGGTGCTGCCCCGGTCTTGGCTCCGCCTCGCCCATCGGTCTGTGGCCGGCGCTCTTTTTGGGGCACGACGAGGCCCCGACCTCTCGCTCGCTCGAGCAAGCGAGCGAGCGGGCGGGGCGGGTCCGTTCGGGCGGGCGGGGCATGGAGTGCGTGGTGCTCGCCCGCCCGCCCCGCGCGGAGGCCGCAGCCTCCCCCCCTCGCCGACGGCCGCCCGCGAGCATGGCGGCTCCAGGCGGCGCGACGCGGCTGGACCTCTCCTCGGGGCGCCCGCTGGACCTCTCCGCGAGGCTCCACGGCAGCCCGCAGGCTGGCTCGCGAGGAGGAGGGGGGGGGGTGGAGGAGTTGAGGGGGAGGAGGATGGGAAGGAGGAGGAGTTGAGGGGGAAGGGGAGTTGAGGGGGAGGGGGAGTTGAGGGGGAGTTGAGGGGGAGGAGGATGGGAAGGAGGGGGAGTTGAGGGGGAGGAGGGTGGGTGGGTTGAGGAGTTGAGGGGGAGGAGGATGGGAAGATGCGGGGAAGGAGCAGGACCAGTGTGAGCCCAAGACGCCTCAACGGTGTTGTACTACACCCTTCCTCCCCATTCCCTCGTCATAGGTCCCCAATGGAATCATCATCAGGGCTAGAAGTGCCCCACTCACTGGAAGACATCCGGCTGCGAGTCTTCAGTCGTGCCGAAACACACACCTGCCTTTCGATTTCAACGCCGCGAGTCACATGTACTGCTGCGTCTTGACGATCTCGCACAATGCCAGAGTACCGTTCCTGGGACCTCAACACAGCGAATCAACGTGATTCTTGGGCATTGGCAGCATATCATCGTGCCAGAACGCAAGTCCCGGGACGTCAACCATACGAAACCGTTAAACCGTTGCAAATTTGAAGACGAAGGTTCGCGGCGTTGAGGCGAGAACCGCATTTTTGAAAAATAGTCGCCTTACATCCGTGAAATTCGTGCACATTTTCAAGCCGAATGTTCGCAACGCTAATTATGACGAAAACCACATTTTGAAAACCACCCGACTTCCATCCGTGAAGCCCCAAAAAGCTTTCCTGACGAATGCTTGCTGTGCTATGGCGAGAACCTTACTTGAAAAATAACCACGCTCCGTCCGTGAAACTCTTGCACCGTTTTGAGACGAATGTGCGCGGCGCTCAGGCGAGAGCCACATTTTGAAAACGTCACGCCCTCCATCAGTGAAGCTCCTGCACGTTTTAGGACGGATGTGGCGGCGCTCAGGCGAACACCACATTTTGAAAAGTATCCGCCCTTCATCCGTGAAGCTCCTGGAGAGTTTGAATTCGAATGTGCGCGGTGCTCAGGCGGAAGCGAAACTCTTGCAACAGTTTGCCGCGGGTCTTGAAAACCTACACTGCGGACGGCCTCTTTGGAATCGGAATAGAAAACGTTCCACAGAACTGGGCCTAAAACAGTGCCTTGAAATACCATGTCAGTCATGGTGATCGCACGAGAGAGCGCACCCTCAACAACTACATTCGCCGAGTGTGGCGCCAGCCAACTGCTGAGGACAGCCAAAACGGAGGGATGCAAACCAGAAGCCCCTAATTTGGCCTTTAAGCGGTCGGCTGAGACTCTGTCGAACGCACAGGCAGCGTCGGTGCTGTACACAGTAACGCGCCTCCCAGCGCCGAATGCGACGAGGCAGGTCAGAACGAAGAACAAAATCGCATCTCTCGATCCTTTGCCAGGCGTGTAAGCAAATTGAAAGTCGCCATAACTCAGCTCCTGCACGAGCCGGGGCACAAACAAAGAAGCAATCAGCCGCTCCACGACCTTAGACACCTGCGAAGTAAGATGGATTCTTCTGTAATTGCCAACGTCGTGCTTCGACATTTTTTTGAAAAGAGGGTGAATCCAGTGGATGGCCCAACAGCGCGGCCACTCTCCTCTCGAGAGAACACGACGAGCAAGAAGAACAATGGGAAGAGACAATTCTTGAAAGTACACCTTCAAAACACGAGCTGGGATCAAGTCAGGCCCGGTACCACTGTCAATGCTCAAATTTTTCAAGACTTTCGAAGCGGAGCGGAGACGGAGAGGAGGGAGACCAAGGGAAGGCGAGGAGGGAGGAGGGAGAGGGGAATACGCTGTGGGGATTAAAAGTGGACTCTGCCATTTTACTTCAAAAGATCGTGCAAATTCGTTTGCCTTGTCGGCCGCCTGGGTCGCCCAAGCGCCGTCTGGAGTCCGAAGAGGCGGCGAACCTTCTTTAGAGATTTTACGCATGAAATCACGAGACAGCTTCCACCAGCCTTTGCTGCCAGATCGGAGCGAGCGAAGCTTAGCACGAGTGCGCCCGATATAATCGTGAAAAGCGTTCAGCATGGCATGGCTGCAAGCTCGGACTGCAAATGGGAACTCAGGCGAGCCCTCGGCCTGTGCTTTCAGCCGCACCTTTTCTAGACAATCCGTCGTAAGCCAAGGGTGCGATGACGACGACGACTGGATCAAGACAGACGGAATGAAATCTCGCATACCGTTAAAAATCGCACTTGTGAGCTGCACAGCGGCATCGGTTGGACGAAGACGGCAGATGAATTCCCAATCTGTCTGCCGGAAGCGGCGTCTAAGCGACGGCCAGGAAGCCTCCGAGTACTTCCAACCTCGGCGCACGACCGTAGAAGGGAGGAGAGGAGGAAACGAAAGAGAGCAAAAAACAAGAGAGTGGTCGGCGATTTTGGGAAGAACCGCGCCCTCGACCTGCTCGTGAAGGTCTGTTAAAACAAGATCGAGAATATTAATGCCCCTAGTTGGTGCTTTGACGCATTCTTTAAAACCATGTAGTGAACACCGATTCCCTCCGGGCTAGTCTGTCTAGAAAAGCGAAGCCACTGAACATGGTGTAAATTCAGGTCGCCTGCGAGAACGGTTCCGATAGCTAAAGACGCGTGTCGGGACCACTCTGCTGAGAAAGAATTAATCGTTGCAAGTTCGCCGTAACGGGGCGGACGGTATCAGCGCGCAATTAAAATGGGCCCGCACTGAGAAGGAAACAGTGTCCATAAGATTTCGGCCTGAGTCGAACAAGGAGGCGGAGAGAATAAACATGCAAATCCGTCGATGGCAAACATAAGAACTCCACCTCCGTGGGCGTTTCTATCTCTACGGTCAATCAAATAATAACCGCTCATGCACGGCGTTGGGCAAGACCTGTCGAGTTTGCTTTCATTCATCAGGACAAGCAGAGGGAGGGCGGGAAAGAGAGATAAACGAGCCTCAAGCTCGGCGCGATGACTAAAACATCCGTCGACGTTGATATGCAGAATGGTGAGGTTGAGTGAAACAACCGACAGTGAGGGTCCGGATTCTCGCGGACCCCTGCCGGGAGGCGAATTCGATTGGAAAAAAGACGTGATGCATCTCTGATTGAACTCAACACTGCGCACACGCTGAAGGAGAGGGTGGGGGCAGGAAAGGGAAAGAGGAGGGGGCGGCGGAAGACGAGTGACAGGTAAGGCGGGTCGAAAACTCCGGGCTAAGGCGATTCGAAAAATACGGGGTAAGGCGTCTCGAAAAATCGGCCGCCTGCCTCGGCGTGCCTCAGCCTCAGCCATAGCCTGCCTCGGCCTCAGCCTGCCTTAGCTCGGGCATTCAAAATATGGCACAGGACTGGTGTTCTGGGAACACGAAGATCACGAAGTGGCCTACAGTTGGCTCCGGGCATTCAAAATGTGGCCTGGGAATGGTGTTCTGTGAACACGAAGAACACGAAGTGGCCTACAGTTGGCTCTGGGCATTCAAAATGTGGCCTGGGAATGGTGTTCTGGGAACACGAAAAACACGAAGTGGCCTACAGTTGGCTCCGGTTATTGAAAAAGTGGCCTGGGAATGGTGTTCTGGGAACACGAAGAACACGAAGTGGCTTACAGTTGGCTCCGGGCATTCAAAATGTGGCCTGGGAATGGTGTTCTGGGAATGGAATCCTAAGGATTCCTAAGAATTCCAAAGGATTCCTAAGGATTCCTGGGGCTGACCCTTTTGTCCGGTTTTGTCCGGATCCCGCCCAGACCCCCTGGGGCGTCAAGATGCTCTCTTTTGAGACCACTAGAAACCTATCAGCAAAAGCTGTTAGGTAAAAATTATCCCGGCAAAGCAACCTAACAGCGATGTGTAGGAGCATATTTGGAAGCATTCCCCTGAAGATTCAGGTGAGAATCCAGTTGTAGAATTCTGCTGTTCTCGCAGTCGTAGTCGCATTCGCGATGACAGTCGCAGTGGCAACGGCAGTCGCAGTCACAGCCTCAGCCTCAGCCTGCCTCAGCCTCAGCCTCCAGCCTGCCTCAGCCTCAGCCTGACTCAGCCTCAGCCTCAGCCTGCTTCAGCCTCAGCCTCAGCCTCAGTCTGCCTTCAGCCTCGGCCTCAGCCTCAGCTGCCTCAGCCTCAGCCTCAGCCTCAGCCTTCAGGCCTCAGCCTGCCTCAGCCCTCAGCATCAGCCTCAGCCTGCCTCAGCGTCTGCCTCAGCCTGCCTTCAGCCTCGGCCTCAGCCTCAGCCTGCCTCAGCCTCATCAGCCTCAGCCTGCCTGCCTCAGCCTCAGCCTCAGCTTGCTCAGCCTCAGCCTGCGCCTCAGCCTCAGCCTGCTTCGCCTCGGCCTCAGCCTCAGCCTGCATAAGCCTCCAGCCTGCATCAGGCCTCAGCCTCAGGCCTCAGCCTGCATCAGCCTCAGCCTCAGCCTGCTCAGCCTCGGCCTGCTTCAGCCTCAAGCCTTCAGCCTGGCATCTGCCTCAGCCCTCAGCCTGCTTCAGCCTCAGACTCAAATCTGCCTTCAGCCTGCCTCAGCCCCAGCCTCAGCCTCAGCCTCGGCCTGCTTCAGCCTCAGCCTCAGTCTGCCTTCAGCCTCGGCCTCAGCCTCAGCCTGCCTCAGCCTCAGCTTGCATGAGCCGCAGCCTCAGCCTCAGCCTGCCTCAGCATCAGCCTGCCTCAGCCTCAGCCTCAGCCTGCCTCAGCCTCAGCCTCAGCCTGCTTCAGCTTCAGCCTCAGTCTGCCTTCAGCCTCTGCTTAAGCCTCAGCCTGCCTCAGCCTCAGCCTGCCTCAGCCTCAGCATCAGCCTGCCTCGGCATTCAAAATGTGGCCCGGGAAATAGAAGTTTTCTGGGAACTCGAAGAACACGAAGTGGCCTGCAGTTGGCTCCGGGCATTCAAAACCATGCCCAGGAATGGAATTCTGGGAACTTGAAAACCACGAAGTGGCCTACAGTTGGCTCCGGGCATTCAAAATCATGCCCAGGAATGGAATTCTGGGAACTAGAAAACCACGAAATGGCTTACAGTTGGCTCCGGGCATTCAAAATCATGCCCAGGAATGGAGTTCTGGAACTCGAAGAACACGAAGTGGCCTTACAGTTGGCCTCCGGGCATGCAAAATCTATAAACCAGGAATGGGAGTTCTGGGAATTCGAAGACCACGAAGTGCGTTACTGTTGGCTAAAAAAAGGAATCCCCGGGGAATCGGGGCACCCTGTGGATTACCGCCCAGATCCCCCTGGGGCGTCATGATGCTCTCTTTTGACCCTACTAGAAGCCTATCAGTCTTCGCTGTTAGGAAATTATCCCGGCAAAGCAACCTAACAGCGATGTGTAGGAGCATATCTGGACGCATTCCCCTTGAAGACTGCAGATGATAATACAGTTGTAGAATTCTGCTGTCTCGCAGTCGTAGAGTCGCATTCGCGAGGGCACTCGCAGTGGCAACGGCAGTCGCAGTTCAGCCTCAGCCTCTCAGCCTCAGCCTGCATCAGCCTCAGCCTCAGCCTCAGCCTGCCTCAGCATCAGCCTGCCTCAGCCTCAGCCTCAGCCTGCCTCAGCCTCAGCATCAGTCTGCTTCAGCCTCAGCCTCAGTCTGCCTTCAGCCTCGGCCTCAACCTCAGCCTGCCTCAGCCTCAGCCTGCCTCGGCCGCAGCATCAGCCTCTTGCTGCCTCCTCAGCCTCAGCCTTGCCTCTGCCTCGCCTCTCAGCCTCAAGCCTGCTTCAGCCTCAGCCTCAGTCTTTCTGCCGTCGGCCTCGGCCTCAGCCTCAGCCTGCCTCAGCCTCAGCCTGCATCAGCCTCAGCCTCAGCCTCAGCCTCAGCCTGCTTCAGCATCAGCCTGCCTCAGCCTCAGCCTCAGCCTCAGCCTGCCTCAGCCTCAGCCTGAGCCTGCTTCAGCCTCAGCCTCAGTCTGCCTGCAGCCTCGGCCTCAGCCTCAGCCTACCTCAGCCTCAGCCTGCCTCAGCCTCAGTCTGTCTTCAGCCCCGGCCTCAGCCTCAGCCTGCCTCAGCCTCAGCCTGCATCAGCCTCAGCCTCAGCCTCAGCCTGCCTCAGCATCAGCCTGCCTCAGCCTCAGCCTCAGCCTGCCTCAGCCTCAGCCTCAGCCTGCTTCAGCGTCAGCCTCAGTCTGCCTTCAGCCTCGGCCTCAGCCTCAGGCTGCCTCAGCCTCAGCCTGCATCAGCCTCAGCCTCAGCCTCAGCCTGCCTCAGCATCAGCCTGCCTCAGCCTCAGCCTCAGCCTTCAGCCTCAGCCTCAGCCTGCTTCAGCCTCAGTCTGCTTCAGCCTCGGCCTCAGCCTCAGCCTGCCTCAGCCTCAGCCTGCATCAGCCTCAGCCTCAGCCTCAGCCTCTCCCTTGCCTCAGCCCAGCCTGCTCAGCCCGCAACGTTGCGGCCTGAGCAGCCTCAGCCTGCCTCAGCCTCAGCCTTCAGCTGCCTCAGCCCAGCCTAAGCCTGCCTCAGCCTCAGCCTCAGCCGCCCTCAGCCTCGGCCTCTCCTCCTCAGGCTGCCTTGAGGCCTCAGGCCTGCATCAGACTCAGCCTCAGCCTCAGGCATCTGCCTCAGCTCCAGCCTGCCTCAGCCTCAGCCTCAGCCTCAGCCTGCCTCTGCCTCAGCCTCAGTCTTGCATGCTGCCTCATCCCTTTTTTCAATCTGCCTTCAGCCCGGCCTCTGCCTCAGCCTGCCTCAGCATCAACCTGCCTCAGCCTCAGCCTCAGCCTGCCTCTGCCTCAGCCTCAGCCTGCTTCAGCCTCAGCCTCAGTCTGCCGTCGGCCTCGGCCTCGGCCTCAGCCTGCCTCAGCCTCAGCCTGCATCAGCCTCAGCCTCAGCCTCAGCCTGCCTCAGCCTCAGCCTGCCTCAGCCTCAGCCTCAGCCTGCTCAGCCTCAGCCTCAGCTGCTTCAGCCTCAGCCTCAGTCTGCCTTCAGCCTCGGCCTCCGCCTCAGCCTGCCTCAGCCTCAGCCTGCATCAGCCTCAGCCTCAGCCTCAGCCTGCCTCAGCATCAGCCTGCCTCAGCCTCAGCCTCAGCCTGCCTCAGCCTCAGCCTCAGCCTGCTTCAGCCTCAGCCTCAGTCTGCCTTCAGCCTCGGCCTCAGCCTCAGCCTGCCTCAGCCTCAGCCTGCCTCAGCCTCAGCATCAGCCTGCCTCAGCATTCAAAGTGTGGCCCGGGAATGGAGTTCTGGGAACTCGAAGAACACGAAGTGGCTTACAGTTGGCTCTGGGCATTCAAAATCATGCCCAGGAATGGAGTTCTGGGAACTCGAAGTCCACGAAGTGGCCTACAGTTCGCTCCGGGCATTCAAAATCATGGCCAGGAATGGAGTTCTGGGAACTCGAAGACCACGAAGTGGCCTACAGTTGGCTCCAGGCAGTCAAAATCATGGCCAGGAATGGAGTTCTGGGAGCTCGAAGAACACGAAGTGGCTTACAGTTGGGTCCGGGCATTCAAAATCATGGCCAGGAATGGAATTCTGGGAATTCGAAGACCACGAAGTGCGTTACTGTTGGCTAAAAAGGAGCCCCCGGTTTCCCGGGGGTTTCCCGGGGCACCCTGTCCGGATCCCGCCCAGACCCCCCTCGGGAGTCATGATGCTTTCTTTTGACCCTATTAGAAAACTATCAGTCTTCGCTGTTAGGTAAAAATGCGAGCGCCGACCAAAGGTGTCGCCGGCCAATGGTGTCGGAGAGGTTCGCTCACTCCCTTTGCCGGGCCGAAAGAGGTCGTCGGGCAAGGTCGAGATACGGCGCCCGTCTTCCACCGGGCCTCGGGTGTTCTGGCAACGCCGTGCCCGCCCCTCCGTCAGAAGGAAACGTGCTCGTCCAGGGCCCGAGGTGACGGCGCGGCCGAGCGTGGGGGGGGGGGGGGGCCTCTGGTAGGCCGCCAGGACAAATCGGGGGCTGCGTAGGTGGAAGACGCGAGAAGGCTGGATATCTCAAAAGGAAAAAAATGCGAGCGCCGACCATAAGTGTCGCCGGCCAATGGCGTCGGAGAGGTTCGCTCGCTCCCCTGGCCAGGCCGAAAGCGGTCGTCGGGCAGGGGGAATGATTTGCGGCCCCCACCTCCCGCTTTGCTGGTGACCAATCCGCCCCGATCGGCAGTTCTCGGCGGAGCTGTGGCGCGAGGCAACCGTCGAATCCTAAGAAGAACGTCGTGATTTGCGGGAGGTGAGCGAAGGTCACACATCTAACGCCGCCAGTGCCAAAAGTCACGGGCAAAATACGGGGGGAGAGCCAAACAATCGAATGGAAGCATCAGGCGGTGGTGCACGACCGGGGGGGCACAACTAGTGGCGGCCGGTCACGCAAACTGATGGCATCGACCGGGCCCGCCGCTGGGCTCGCCCGCGCTCGTGCGGCGCCACCCCATGCTTTGGTCGCAAAAGCGTGACGCGCGCGGGGAGGGGGCCCGGCCCCTCTCGTCGGTCTTGCTATCTCCGGCCCGAGCTGAGGGCTGAGCTGACGGGGGGCCGGGAGGGGGCTCGCGCCGATCGCCTGCGCAGCACGGAGGCGCGAGTGTTCGCAATTCCCCCCCCCCTTCTCCGCGCAACGCCACGCGCGAAAATGTCATTTCTCCCAACCCGCCCACCCAAACAAGGGGAGGAAAATTCTGCGAGTACGAGCACGTCCGCGCGCGCCCAGGACGCCTGCGCGCGAAGCTCGCGCCGACTCCCCCTCACCCAACATGTCGACGTCGACGCGATGCTCACTGCGGGAAGGCACGGACCGCCGAGGTGGGCGGCCCGCCGCGCGGACGTGGCCCGCGCGTGCGCGCGCCGCGCCGCGCCCTGCCGCGGCGGCGGCGGCGCGCATCCGCGATGGGAAACCATTGACGAAGAATGACAGAAACTGCCGCTCGAGTAGGCGAGGGGCGCCCGAGAGCGCGAAGCCTCCCTGCCCGAGGCGCAGGATGATTCACAACGCGGGCGGCCCGCGCGCCGCTCCGATTGCGGCGACGGCCAATGCCTTCAGTGGGCTCGGGGCATCGACCGGGCCCGCCGCTGGGCTCGCCCGCGCTCGTGCGGCACCGCCCCATGCTTTGGTCGCAAAAGCGTGACGCGCGCGGCAAGGGGGCCCGGCTCCTCTCGTCGGTAATAATAAGAAGAATAAGAAGAATACTAATATAATAAGAATAACCATAATAATAATAACAATAATAAGCATGATAATAACAATAATACTGTTACCAACAATATTAGTAATCGTATTAATACTTAGACTACTTATAAAAGATGATAACAATAATAATATGATAATAAGATGATGAGGAGGAGTGGGCGGAAGAGGAATCTGAAGAGGAGGAAAAGGAAGAGGAGGAGGAGGAGGAGGAAGAGGAGGAGGACGAGGAGGAGGCTGAGGAAGGGGAGGAGGAGGAGGAGGAGGAGGAGGGAGGAGGAGGAGGAGGAGGAGGAGGAGGAGGAGGAGGAGGAGGAGGAGGAGGAGGAGGAGGAGGAGGGAGGAAAAGAAAAGCATGAGGAGGAG
>CAUYUJ010015237.1:267656-275156 GCA_963575745.1 Prorocentrum cordatum
GGGTGGTCGTCTGGTGGGGTTCTTGGGCTCAGGGAAGACCCGACTGACCTCGCCTGGGCTTGCGTCGCCCTGGTGACGCACCCATCAACAGAAAGGCACCTACGTAGGCTATAGTGCGCGCGGTGGAGGATTCCATTTGGGGAGTTCCTTCGAACCAAAGGAACAACCCGAGCAACCCCCTTGGTTTTTGGCGCACCCAGAACAGAAAACGACCGCACGCGGTAGTAGGTCCAGCGCTGGGGGGCCCTTCGGACCCATCCCGAACAACCCACTTGACTGGCAGTTCCTTGGCGACGCTCTCAAGCATCCGACGGCGGGGCCGTCAGGAGCCACAGTGTCCATGGTGTTGCGTGGAGCCTTGAGGGCGCAACCAACAGCCGACAAGGGCGGCTGCGCAGGCTACAGTGCAAATTTGTGGTGGACTCTGTTGTGGGGGTCCTTGGGGCCAAGGGAACAGTCCTAAACACCTTGCCTGGTTTGTGGCGCCTTGTGGGCGCACCCAGAACACAACTGCCGCCCGTGGTAGTAGCTGTATTGATGGGGGTTTCTTAGGGCCAAGGGAACAGCCCGAACGACTCCTGCGACCTTAAGCATTCGGCAGCGGGGCCGTCGTGAGCCATTGTTGCCATGGTGGTGTGCGGCGCCATGATGACGCAACCGGCAACTGACAAGGGCGCCCACATAGGCTACATTGCGCATAGTGGTGGTCACCTTCGTCGTCGTCGTCGGAGGAGGAGCAGGAGGAGGAGGAGGAGGAGGAGGAGGAGGAGGAGAAGGAGGACCAGGAGGAGGAGGTGGAGAAGAAGGAAGAGGAGGAAGAAGAGGAGGAGGAGGAGGGGGGGAGGGGGGAGGAGGAGGAGGAGGAGGATGATGATGATGAGGAGGAGGAGGAGGAGGAGGAGGAGGAGGAGGAGGGAAAAGGGAGGAGGAAGGAGGGAGGAGGGAGTAGGGAGGAGGGAGGCAGGAGGAGGAGGCGGGAGGAGGGAGGAGGGAGTAGTGAGGAGAGAGGAGAGTGGAGGGAGGAGGGAGGAACCAGGCGGAGGAGGGAGGAGAGAGGAGAGAGGAAGGAGGCATGAGGAGGGAGGAGGGAGGAGGGAGGAGGAAGGATGGAGAAGGGAGGAGGGAGGAGGGCGGAAGGAGGTCCGTAGCCATTTTGGCTCAAGGCTAAACGTTGTGAAGGACTATAGACGTCCGAGAATCAACGATTAGCTTTGGACTCTGCCTCCGCAGGTGGCCCGAGCCGCCTTTCTGTGGCCACCAGGGGCCACGGCGCTTCCCGCGCCCCGACTCATTTTCGGCCTCATCGCTCTTGTGCTGACTGCGCCCTGTGCGCAAGGACCACCGCCATGTCCGCGGCCGCGGGTGTTTCTTTTTCTGGCAAGCGCTCGGGACGACAGCTGGGGAGGAATAACTCGGACGATGCCCCGCCGAAGAGGAAGGTCGATGCGGGCGACAGCGAGGACAGCTGCATGGACACCCCGCGCTCCATGCTCGGGACCAGAGATGTTGCGACCCTTTTTGAAGGCGAAGAGCTATGCCCGACTCTCCTTGGTGCTCAGTCCCCATGTGCTGGAGGACGTGCTGGAACGGGCGGATCTTCACCTCTGCAGTTCCACATGGGCAGCGACGGCTCTTCTGGAGAAGCCACTGCGACCGCGGCCCATGCCACTACCGAAGCTGCTGGTGGATCGAATGACGTACCTGGTCGACGGCGACTCCATGTTGAAGGCCCAGCAGACCCTGAGCAGCAGCAACTCAAGGAGTATATCGACCGCACGAGAAGTGATGTCAGGGAGAGTCTTCGTGTCATGCAAGCTTCTTTGTCGGCGCTCAGTGGCACGATGTCGGAGCACGGCAAATCGATCGACAAAGCGGTGGAGAAAAGGATGTGCAAGATCGAGCATGCGGTGGCGGTGCATGGCACACGTATTGACAAACTGGAAAAGGAGGTTCAGGAGCTCAGAGATTCACTCGGACTCATGCGACGCGAGGAGGCTCCGCGGCCCCAGGCGGCCAGCGGCGGCTTCGACAGAGAGATCGACCCGACGGTCATCATGGTGCGGACGCGTGAGGTCATGCCGAAGGCCACGATCGCTCGTGCTGTTCGACCGTGGTTGGAGGACAGCAACCTGGGAAAGGGCGAGTTCTCCGTGGAGGGCGAGCCCGCGGACAAGAGGTGCCATATCGTGGTCAAGGGCGTGCGTGGCTATGCCGCGCGTAAGGTTTCGCAAGCTACTAGTGCACTCAGACTTCCTGGACGTGGAGCGGGCTGGAGGAAGATCACGGCGCCGTCACCTCTCGGAGCGGAGGTGGAACTGTCCATCAGCCCAGACAAGAACCCGAAGCAGGTGGCCAGGGAGCTCGGATGTAAGAAGGTCGTGCGGGCCCTTGCAGATTTGTATCCGAACAAGAAATACTTCGTGGATCGGGAGAAGGGGGTGGTCAGCTCGTCGTGGAAAGACCTCGTCTCGTTCGAGCCGAAGGCTGGCAGCCAGCCCCCGATCATCCACTTCAGCGACAAGAACATGGAGGCGCTCCAGATGTCGGCGGAGAGGATCCGCCAGGCCGTGGGCATCCTCTTCGACTCCGCCACCGAGACAGAGTGGTGTCTTTAGCCAACTTTTAGCCGCGTGGCGAGGGCCATCGGCAGTAAGGGCCAGTCTGACGATCACGAGCTGGAACTGCAGGGCTTGGTTACACCATGACCTCTACCTCCGCAGCCAGAAGATCTCCTACCCCCGCTCCCTCCTCTCTCCCACCACGATCCTCGGGCTTCAGGAAGTTCACGGGGTCCTGGCGGAGGCTGAGGATATCAGATCCACAAGAAATTCAAGATGTTTCACTCCTTTGCCCCGTGGGTCTGCGCCGCCTGCGAGACGCAGAATATTGGGACCAGGGGGGCATGCTGGTCGTGTGGGTCGTTCAGACCTCCGCAGAGCACGAATGTGGGCGGACTGCTGACATTCTTTCCTGATTTGGGTGCTCAGGTTTCCTTCCGAGTTAGAGAACTGGTTCCAGGCCGTGTGTTGAACGTGGTTGCGAGCTTTGGCGAGTCTGGGGACTGCTGGTATCGCATTACAATGTTCACAATTTTGGGCTCTCCAGGGATGAGAAAAGGAAGGTCACCCAAGCGATCGACTCCGAGTTTCAGCCAGCGAAGTGCGCCCCTGAGCGCGCTCTTGTCGTGGTCGCTGGCGATTTCAATATCAGCAACACCCCGCCATCGCCCTCAACACCTGGTGGTGAGTTTCGCGGCAATTTTGGATTCCATGAATGGAGAGCCCGTCGGGGCCCTATTTGGCAAGCTCTACTCAGCAAGATGGTTGAGGTTGAACAACCTGACCCTACTCATTAATTACTGTCTGGCGAATGACTCCACGAACGTCATAGATAGGATCTTTGTGTCTCTCCCTGGGTGGGGCTTGATTCAATTGAATACCCGGGGGACCACGAAAGACATCGTCGAAACCATCCTCCATCGGGACCTCTCGGACCACGCCCCAGTCTCCGTCGACCTCAAGAGTGCTCCGCAGACCCCAGAGCAAGAACGCCCCACCCCCAAAGAGCTCTTTGGCACCCCGTACTTCAGGGACTTCATGGAGGCCCACCTGCAGGCTGTGTCTTGGGAAGGCTTATCGCCACCGCTGAAGGTTGAATCATTCAAGTATCTTATGAAGGAAGGAGCCAGATTCGCACGGAATGCTATTCTTCATCGCGACCCGTCGTCGAGACTTGGTCGGATCATTCTTTACCGAAGCATCGCCCGAGCTGTCTGGAGGCAAGATGCGAAGCTTGGCTCCATCCTTCTGCAGGCGCACTCGAGTGCACGTGCTGTTCTAGGCTACGACGTGTGCAGCGGGCGTCTTTGGTTTATAAATCTTGATAAGTTTGCAGCGGACCTTGGCCAGCTGCAGACGGCGGACTTAGAGGCCCAACATAATTCTATCAAAGAGAACCTCAATGAGGAGACCCCCGAGAAACTCCGTCGTAAACGTCGCCAACAGCTTCGTCGTCTTCAGAAACGTGCTGCGATTTGGGCGCCCTTCGACCGCCGTCTGCACTTGAAAGGTATCCGGCTAGGCGAGGAAGTGGCGACGACGCCCGAATCCATGTCCGCGGCGATTTGCAGCTACTGGGGTGATGTCTTTGGACCCAAGCAGGTACTCCAAGGTCCCGCTGATCAATGCCTGTCCCGTTGTTTCGGAGGCAACCTCGACTTCTCGGAGATCCCCCCGCCTACCATCTCAGGCACCAGAGCCCGACTGAGGACCTTGGAGGACTGCGCGCCTGGACCCGATAGGCTTCCGTGCGCTGCATGGCGCTTTGCTCCTCAGGCAGCGGAGCTGCTTGATGAATATCTTTGGTGGATCCTGGATGGGAACTCTCCGTTTTCGAGCTTTAACGATATGTTGGGCATATTCATGCCTAAGGGAGAGGAGGAAGGGGATGCAGGAGGAGCCACCCGCGACGTTCAGTCGCTCCGCCCGCTTGGCCTGAAGAGTTTGGAGAACAAGATTCTCGCCAGCCTGGTGGTGCACCCGTTTTCGGTCAAGATGGCCGAGGTCAGTTGTCGGCTCCAGAGAGGTTTCACGATCGGCAGGCAGTTCGGAGAGAACATTATCGAAATTGACACCTACGCTCGACTCGCATCGATGTCAGAACACGCCGAAACCAACCTTCCCGCCATCGTCTCGTACGATTTCGCCCAGGCCTTCCCCTCCGTGGCGCACTCCTGGATGCACAAAGTTTTGAAGACCATGAATCTCCCTGGGCCTCTGGAGTGGTTCTTCTGGGTCCTCTATCAGAATGTCCACTGCTTTGGGTCCCTTGGCGGAGCTACCGTATGGCTCTCCACTATCTGGTCTGGTATCATGCAGGGGTGCCCTGCTAGCGGTGCTCTGTTTGCTGCGAGTTTGAATCCGTTCTTGCTGGACTTCGAACGGAGCTTCGTTGGCCTGTCGCGGGGTGTGATCCTCGCTTGCGCAGATGACGTCGGCGGGGTGATCATGCGACTGAAGTACCTGGCCATCCTCTTCCGAATCTTCAGCTGGGCCCAGCGGTTGGCCGCGCTCATTCTGAAAACGGGCAAATGCTTCATCGCCCCGCTGTGTGGCCCGTTCAGTGAAGAGATAGCTACCGTGTACCGTCGCGCTCTGGGGGAGCTCGTTCCGTCTTGGGCTGATTTTGTGGTTGTCCCGAACCTGGAGTACCTGGGGATGTGGGTGGGCCCGAGCTCGTTTGACAAATCATGGGCGGGGCCTCTTGGGAAATGGAGGGAAAGAGGACACCTACTAGCTGGAGCTAACATGTCTACTGCACTTGCCGCAGTTCTCTATAACAGCGGGTGCGCGACGGTACCGACGTATGTTGCGCAGTTTCTACCTCCCCCGTGAAGTTATTGGGGCAGGAGGTGGCGATGTTGGCCCGTATCTTCCACTTCCCGCACTGCGCTCACAGTCGAACTGGATGGTTTGGGATGGGCAAATGGGGGGGGCCGAAGCTTGCGTGTGTCACCCTCGGCGCCTAAGCCGCGCACGGCAGGGCCGCTCTCTCGACCTTCGCGAATTGCTGGCCTCCTCTCGCACGCAGGCTACGTGAGCAGGCTCTTCGTAAGCTACCGATCGTGGGTGTGCTGAAGGAGGGATGGTCTCCGACTTGGTGGGGGGAACCTGCGCTATGTCAGAGGCTCCAAGAGGCTGCCAGGGAATTTCCAGAGAACCCGAAGCTGGCTCATCTTCTTCCTGGATACTCTGAGGTCCACCGCCTGAGTTCTGAGGCCACCGCGCTTTGTCTTGCTGGTCGGCGCCCCCCGCGGCTGAGGACCCAACGCGCCCTCCAGGCCTCTTCGGCGGCCGCCCTTTTTCCTTCGGACGCCCTGCGGTGTCTTTTTCCTCGGAGGCTCCGTGGTTGGTTCCTCGAGCTTGAAGAACATATCCTCCGTATTGACTGGGGCGCCGTCAGCCTAAATGTGTGCCGAATGAAAGTATCACACGCGTTTGCGATGATCCGCACCCTGTCAAAAGCATGGTTGACCCAGCAAAGGTTTCAGCAGCTCGGGTCGACATGCGTGGTTGGGTGCCCTCAGCCTGATTGCATGCGTCACTACTGGCAATGCCCTGTCTTGGCGGAGCTAGTAACCAAGATCGTTGGGGAGGGGGCGGTGGAGCCTGGGTGGGATGGGATCGACAAGCTCGGGCTTCTGGCACCATCAGCCCAGAGATTCGAGGTGCCCGTCGCATTTTGTCTTCTTTACACACAGTTGCGGGCCATACGTGCTCGCCTCTTCAGGCCTTTGACCAGAAGTGGGGCCGACGCCCTCATTCAGGTCGTCCGCGCCCAGCTGTGGCGCTAGGGGTGCGCGGCCGTGGGGCAGGCCGAGGCGCCGCGGCCGCGCGCGAGGAGGGAGGAAGGAGGCGGAGGAGGGAGGAACGAGAACAAAGCGGAACGATGAAAGAGGAAAGAGGAAAGAGGACAGAGGCCAGAGGACATAGGACAGATGACAGAGTAATTCAGGAGGAAGGCGGAAGGAGGGACGAGGAACGAGGAAAGAGGAACGAGGACCGAGGAACGTTGACGTCAGAGGATGCTGATGCTGATGCTGCTGATGATGATGGTGGTGGTGATGCTGATGATGCTGCTGATGATGATGATGATGATGACGACGATGATGATGATAACGATGATGATGATTATTATGATGGTGATTATGATGATGATGATGACTATGATTATGAGTATGACGATGACGATGATGATGATGATAATGGTGCTGATGATGATGACGATGACGATGCTGATGACACTGATACGGATGATTCTGCTGAAGATGAGGATGCTGCTGACCATGTTAATGATGCTGCTGCTGATGCTGATGCTGATTAGGATGATGCTGCTGCTCATGATGATGATGGTGATGGTGATGCTGATGATGATTACGATGCTGGTGATGATGATGCTGACGAAGATGCTGATGTTGATGTTGATGTTGATGATAATGATGATGGTGATGTTGGCGGTGATGACGGTTATGATGCTGATGCTGATGCTGATGGTGACGATGGTGATGATGCTGATGCTGATGCTGATGCAGGTGCTGATGCTGATGCTGATGATGCTGCTGATAATGATGAATGTACTGTTGTTGATGATGATGATGCGGATGGTGATGATGATGATGATGATGATGATTATGCTGTTGTTGATGATGATGATGGTGATGATGATGATGACGATGATGATCATGCTGCTGCTGTCGCTACTGCTGCTGATGATGATGACGGTGATGATGATGGTGGTGGTGTTTATGGTGATGATGGTGGTGGTGGTGGTGATGATGTTGATGCTGATGATGCTGCTGAAGATGATGCTGTTGATGCTGATACTGATGCTGATGCTGCTGTTGATGGTGCTGATGATGATGATGCTGCTGCTGCTGATGATGACGATGCTGATGCTGATGATGCTGCTGCTGATGATGATGATGCTGCTGATGATGATGAT
>CAUYUJ010015237.1:282656-285156 GCA_963575745.1 Prorocentrum cordatum
CCACACATGTTGCACCACATCTATTGTACGACATTTGTTGCACGACGCATGTAGCACAACATATATTACACCACATATTTTCACATAGACGCACATGGCACAATCTGTACAAACATATATTTGTATACATGTGTAGATATATATTTACACGTATATTTATATAGTTATGTACATCTGGCTCCACATATACTGCACAACATATGTTGCACCACCTGTATTGCCCCATATCTATGGTACACTATCGATTGCTCCACATAATTTGTATTACATAAGCTGCTCTACATCGATTGCGCAGCATACACTGTACCACGTAGGAGTGCACCACATATATCGCACCACGTTGATTGCACAACATAGATTGCACAGCACATAGTTCTAGAATCACATTGTTTTGGGCCCACGCTGATTGGCATCTTAGTTGATGTAGTCACACCCCTGCCTCGTCTCAGCCTCATTTGCTTAACTTTACCGCAGCTGTTCTGGCTGTGGTCACCGAACAGGGAGCGCCCGCCCGCCCGCGCGCCCGCCGGCCGGCCAGCCCTCCTCCGAGTCCCCTGATCACTGCCATAGCTCAACGGCGCATAATATCACCGCGCCATGGCCACAAGGAGTACGTCACCAATACACCGCTTAGATCTGAGCATGAAGCTACTGCAAGAAGAAGATCAGCATGAACAACAAACACACGCTTTGCCGTTTAATCGGGTTGCGAAAGCTCCCATCCTGACGGAGAGCTGGGTTATCAGCCGAAAGTTCTATCATCGATGAAAATGGTGTCATCAGGAAGGACATTCTCCACGCTTCGCGTATCCCAACCGGCCCATTCAGAAACCCTGCCCTTCAGAGCTGACGCGAAAAGGGACGAGTATACACATCTAGGGAAACAAAGCGAGCAAGGGGGTGGCCTTGGAAGGATAACGAGGACGAGGAGGACTTCCGAGGACGAGGAGGATAATGCGGACGCGGAAAAGGATGATAACGACGATGAAGAGGGGGAACAGGAGGACGAGGAAGAAGAAGAAGGGGAGGAGGAGGCAGACGAGGACGAAGGCGAATATTAGGACGAGGGCGGGATGTTGCTGCTGATGGTGGTGCTCGTGCCGCTGCTGATGGTGGTGGTGGTGCTGCTGCTGCTGGGGTGCTGCTGCAGGGGTGAGGGCTCTGGAGGCCCTTTTGCGTTCGTCCCCAGGGCCCGCGCCGCGGGGCAGAAGGAGGGGGGCGAGGACGAAGGCGAGGACGAGGAGGAAGAGGAGGGGGATCCGGCGCCGCGGGCATTTTCAGCGCCAGCCCGCGGGGGGGAACAGTTCGGCGTGCACGGCGTAACCCCGTGCTGCTCGTCAAGCACGCCTTGACCGCGGCGCCAGATGCCAGTGACAAATGGGATTCGTTCACTTCGGACTATAGGAAAAAGGCAAAGGGCAGGCGCGTCCCGAGGATGACCCAATCCCCGTTCTGCTCGATTTCTTCGGCTCGAAAGGTACCCTCGTGGCCCGGGTCAGGAGGACGCTGCAGGCTGGTGGTGGAGCTGGGGCGGCCTGGCGTAGGTTTTGTGTTCGGCGTGGCGGTGGCACCCGCGACCCCGGCCGACGCAATGCCACCTTCCTCCGCCGCTTCCTTCACCAGCATGAGCCAGTGTGAGCCACCCACGCGCCGCCGCCCCAGGGGTGCCCCGCCGCGCGCGCCAGCGGACAGCGCGGCCGCCCCACCGCCCAGCCGGCGGGTCCCCGCCGCCCCTACCACGCGCCCACGCCCCAGCGTGGCGAGCCTCCCGCCCGCGGCGTCCTGCCCTGCTGGCCCACCGCCCAGGTGCCTCAGTGCCCCCGCGCTCATCGCGACCGCTGTCTCCCCCCCGCCCAATTGGCGGTTCCCTGCCCGTCGCTGCCCGCCCTGCCGCCGACGCGCCAGCCCGCCCAGCCAGCGGTCCCCTCGCCTTTCTGTTCCTGGTCCTTCCTCCCTCCCCCCTGTCCGCTCTCCCGGCCCTCCTCCCTCCTTTCTTCTCCTCCTCGCGACGTATCTCCCGTGTGTGATGCGCGTCGCGCACATTCTGTCTCGTGCACCACTTCGGTGCTTCTGTGCTGCACCACGCTGGACCGCCCATCGGGTCGCCCAGCGTCGTTACCTCAGCGTCGTTACCTGGCTTCTGCGCTTCTCGCTGCACCTTCCGGTGCTCCTCGCCGCCGCCCTTCGCGACGTACTTCCCGTGTGGGGCGCTCGTCGCTCACTCACTGTCCCCTGCGCCACTGCGGTGCTTCTCCGACGCACCGCGCTGGACCGCCCATTGGGTCGCCCAGCGTCGTTACTCGGCTTCTGCACATTTCGGTGCTTCCCGCCGCCGCCCCCTCGCGACGTACCTCCCGTGTGGGACGCGCGTCGCTCACTCTTAGTCCCTTGCGCCATTTCGGCGTTCCTCTGCTGCACCACGCTGTACCGCTCACTGGGCCGGCCAACGTCGCTACCCGGCTTCTGCACTTTTCGGTGCTCCCCACTGGTGCTCCTCGCC